>JAHWFO010064291.1:911-18144 GCA_023313115.1 Rhysida immarginata | reverse complement strand
TATTCCTTGTGAATGCTATATAATAATAATAATAACAATAATAATAATAATAATAATAATAACCCTCGTGTGGTCCTACGTCCACGTAGTGCGAGGGGGGCACCAGGTCTGATCTACCCTACCCTTTCATTAATTTGAGGGTCAAGATTACCCAGTAGGGCTGATGACTGATTACTTTAGCCAATGGCCTGCTGATGATGAGATGGCTAATAGGACCACTCATACTGGTGATCACTATGATTGGTGCTGGTGCGTTATTTGATACCGGCTCAGACGTTACCCGGGTTACCAAGGTCCGCGCGCTCGTTCGAAAAATGTCACAATCTTCCTGGGCTACTGGTGGCGAAAGCAGCACCAGTCCCTGTTCGGGTACTGCAATGTCATAACCTGTCCCTAGTGTTTCAAGAGCTGCTTTGCCCTTGACCACTAAGGCAGGCAAGCCACGCCAACGCATGAAATGGACCAAGGACAAATCATTTTATCATGCGAGCCTTTTACGCAGTCACTATATTGGAAACTGACACTACAGCTTGCAGACAACACATATAACGTTTTTAAAGAGACATATCCTCTTATCATAGTCACTGAACAAAGCATAACAGATCAGCGTCGCACAATTGTTATGAACAATTTAATACCCTTACCCACACGACAGAAAATAAAGCAAGAAGTTGCGCAACAGCTAAAAGAACACGAGCCATCTACACAAACTGGCACTGAACACACGGTCTCAAACACAAACACCGATATCACTAACGAACTTGAAGAACACACACTCAATAACTTCATCATTATATTCTTCCACACCATAACATGAATACCAAACTTATTGAAACATAAAAGGACACCCTGCAAAGATACCTTACAGTTTACACGGGAACAGATCCCACACAAAGACCAGGTATAGCTAAAACAAATATAAACAGCAAAACAGGGGCAACTTTATTTTACATGAACGCATTCATCTTACCACAGTACATTGTAGAAAATCTATCTTTAGAACACATACACCTTCTCATTTACACTGGGGCCTTACAGTTATATCCACACTGGGAAAGAAACCAATTCATAAACACACCAAAAATTATACACCCAAAAGACACCGAAATGGCAAAAGCGGATTGAGTCGGATATTGACGAAATCCGCAAGCAGTTAGGTAGACATACCCAGAACATTGAAAACAACAGTTCAGCAAAGCAGAATAAACGCCTCAGCCAGCTATTTAAGAAAATTATAACACACACCAGACATGAGCCACACTATTAACAGATTACAGACTATATGGACACCTTAAAACAAAAGTTAGCTGCAAAAACACAACGCCTGAAGACATTCAAAACATGCGCTCAGCGCAAACAACAGAATAAGTTATTCGCAAACAATGAGAATACAAACAATGAGTTATTCTATAAGCAGTTAAACAAAGAATATGCACACACACAAAACAGTGGTCTGGCAACACAAACAGCACTCCAACATTATTGGTCGTCTCTTTGGTCTGTCTCAGTTGAACATAATAGGGAATCTAGCTGGATCAGGGAAGAGAAGCAATCAGCGTCCAACTACCAAACAAAACTTATACATAGACAGACACAAACAACATTCTCACTGAGCAACAAAAGGGATGCCGTCGAAATCACATTGATTGTAAGGAGCAACTCCGGGTAGACAGTGTGGTCCGACGGCAAACTCACAATAAACATCGACACCTCTGTGCAAAAAGATCTTTAATAATGTCCCACACTCATAGCTTTTATACAGGATGAAAATTAATTCCACTGCCAAACTTGGAGAGGTAGTAGCGATAGTCGAAACAAACAACTTTTCTTTATACAACCAGGTAGCCAACATCATACATCATCATCTAGCTAAGATACACAAGCTTAGGGACATCCATACTCCATACTAAAAAAAATCCCAGACACTTCTCAGAGAACACCACACATAAACTATATTTTGAGAGAGCTATAATCACTGAGCTCATGCCCCTCAAATGTCTCCTCAAATGTTATGAGCAAATGTCCCTCATAACAAACCAGACATTACACTAGTAGATAAGCAAAACAGAGACCTACAAATTGATATATCCATTCTAACAAACACAATTTACAAAAGACATACACTGACAAAATCACTGAATATACAGATCTTGCCCACGAAATAAAACGCCTTTGGGGAGTTAACAAAGTACACATTGTTCCTATCGTTCTTTCTGTCACTGGGGTTATTCCACAATCCCTACACAAAATCCTGTCAACACTAAATTTAAACTATATTTACAGAAAGCCACAATTCTAAAGCCCTGTCCTACACCTAAACATCAATAAGGAAATTCCTACACCTAAACATCAATACTTCCACGTGCGCGTAATTTTTCACTTCCTTACATTTGAGTCCTGTGGGCGTGGCCCTCTCTTGGGCCTGCCTCTGGGACTTGAAGTCAGGACTTGATCCGATGTGGTTTCCCCAAACAATAATAATAATAATAATGTAACAACAACCGGGAGAAGGAAACCACCAGATAAGCTGGCAGGCTAGGACCCGATGTTGTCCCCCAACAGGTAAAAAGCCCAAAACGGGGTTAATGTGAATATTATAAAACGTCCAAGTAAAAAAATGAAATACGGCAATAAAAGCAAAAAAATGAATAAGTGAGATAGTAAGATAAATAAAAATAAAAGAAGAGAGAAAAATTGTAATAGTAAAGAGTGAAACGGTGAAAACATGAGTCGTGAAAGGAAAAAAAAGGTAATAATGACAGAGTTGCTGCCGCAAAGGAAAGCTCGACCGGATGAACCGGGGAAAGAAACCTGTTGCGACAAACAACGATTGAACTAAAAAGGAACGACAGAAAAAATCAAATGAAGTAAACAAAGGTCAAGAGAAAACAAACACACCAAAGAGAGACGACAAAGCAAAAGTGAAGAGAAAAGGAAAAATAAGGTAATAACATAAAGTGAAATAAAGTAAAGAGCAGCGGCTAGGTCCCGAAGAGGGAACTGCATTTGTCATAAAAAATATCCGGTTGGGGGAAATTTTTATTTACAATGTCGACCAATTTGTAGGCGGATCAAGGTCCATCTCATTAGTCCTTCTAGTGCCCAGAAAAATCATGGGCTGATAAGTTCTAATAGAATTTCGGACCCGAAACCCGATTAGGTCCAGAGTTCGCCTAACCTAATACCTAAAGATTTAAAAATACTTTACTAAATCATGACTGCCTAACCTAATCGGAAATTAATTGTGGGAATATCTCCCAGTGAGTATGGTGCATAAATGCATCCAAAGATGGAACGACACCATGCTAGGATGCATGTAAAATCAGCATATTGCCAAAAGCAAGCCACTTTTTTCCACATAAGAGAATGACGCTCAAAATTTAAGAAATTAAAAAATAACTTAAATTTTCGTGAAAAAGATTAAAATATAAGGCATTGTCAAAAGAAACTGATTCGGGCTGTAGCGCGCGAGAACGTGAATGCGCAGACACGAGGCAAACGGGTGATTGGTAACGTAAGGTCTGCTTGTTCTGATAAGCAGTGCTGTGGAAAGTTACGTTAGGCTTATGCTCGTATTTCGTTTGTGTTACAATGAAACCTCCTATTAAATTTCCGTCCAAAACTGACCAATGAGCAGTGATAATGTTTCTGACAGCTGAGGACATTCCAACAGTTGACATTCATGCTCGGATGTTGAATGTTTATGGAGAAGCATGTGTCTGGAAAGCAACTGTGACGCTTTGGGAAACGGCAGATAATCCACGTCCAGGCCAAGCAAACATGGTCATCACCGATCAGTTAAAGACAGACATGGATAGGTCAAGTCGTTGAGGATAGGCTGATCAGCATACGGTCACTTGCAAAGGATCACAACGCCAGTATTGGCAAATGCTGTAATGAAAGGCCTTGGATATGGCAAGGTCTGCTGTCAGTGGGTACCCCGAATGCTCACGGAAGAAGCGTTACAGTCGTGAGGGGGAAGCGTTTTTGAAGATGATTGTCGCGGTAGATGAGACCTAGTACCATTATTGGGAACCGTCCGGGATCGTCACCACGGCTCAAAAGATTCAAATCGCAAAGTTCGGCAGGGAAGGTTATGCTTACGTTTTCTTTGATTCCGATGGTTTTCTGCTTTTGCAATCATAATGCTATCGCATACACAAAGACACTGCATAACTTGCGTCAAGCTGTGAAAAACAAGTGTCCTGGTAAGCTCAGTGATGAGGTGATCCTCCTCCAGGACAATGCTAGGTCACATGTTGCGAGACTGGTGCAGGAACCAATATCCAAAATGCGGTGGAAGTTTTGCCACACCTTCCTTAAAGCCCGGACCTCTCACCATGTTATTTTTACGTGTTTGGTCCTTTACAAAGGATTGACCAATGATGAGGAGGTTAAGGACGCTGTTCGGGCATGGTTCAGAGAGCAGGAGCAAACATACTTTTCTGCGGACGGTATTAGCCGATTGATGCCCCAGTGGGAGTCCTGTATTGCGGCAGGTGGAGATTTTTTTTAGGACTTGGCGTCTATAATAGTGACTACAAGATGTTCTTCCTTCATATAAACAAAGGCAAATATTAATACTTTCATTTAATCCGTCTCAGTGCCCTTTGAATCATTTTCATTTGAACATGCCTTATATAATAAAAAAAAAATTTAGTCTCTTATGAATTATTCAGAAATAAAATTTTGCTGAAGTTTTATGATTCTTCGAAACGATGTTAGCCTTCCAATGATTTATAAATTTCTTATGATTTTTTTTGCTTTTAAACTATTTAATCTTGTCTAGGAAATATTAATTTTAATTTTAATATCTTATTTTTAACCATCTCAAACTTTTTCAGTTTTTACTGATATCGGCATACTGTAGCGTAGACACTGATGAACTTTATATTTCTTGTCAAAGATTGCACGTGCATCATCTACAGTACATAATATTATCAAGCGCTACCGAGATAGTGGTGAGATCACAGTTCGGAAAGGCCAAGGTAGAAAACCTATTCTGAATGGTCGAGCTCTTCGGATTCTCCGACGTCACTGCGTCACGCATAGGAATGCTGCGATTACGGACATAGCCACGTGGGCCCGCGATTTCTTCGGGAAGCCATTATCGTTGAATACTGTACGCCGGTGCATCCACAAATGCAAACTTAAGTTATACTGTGCACAACGGAAGCCATACATCAACAAACTACAGCAACGTCGCCGTCTGATATGGGCTCGAGCCCATCGCAATTGGTCCCAAGCACGCTGGAAGAACATATTGTGGTCCGATGAATCAACCTTTACGATTGTTTACGGAAATAAAGGACGCCGTACACTCCGGACCAAAGACGAAAAGGATATTCCCGCGTGCTACAGGCGTTCGGTACAGAAACCACCGTCTGTCATGGTCTGGGGCTGTATTAGTGGCCATGGAATGGGAGACTTGCACATCTGCAATGGCACCGTCAATGCTGAAGCGTATATACAGATCCTGGAACAAGCTGTGGTGCCATCTAAGAGGCGCCTGTTTGGACGACGTCAGTGTATATTTCAACAAGACAACGCCAGACCGCATGCAGCGCGCATAACTTCTGCATGGCTACGTCGGCAGAGCATTCGTATGTTGGATTGGCCCCCTTGCAGCCCGGATCTGTCGCCTATAGAAAACGTTTGGCGTATTATTAAACGAAAACTACGACAGCGACGACCCCGGACAGTTGAACAGCTGAAAACCTATATCCAACAGGAATGGGACAGAATTCCGGTTACGGTGTTAAAAAGATTGGTGTCATCGATGCCCAGAAGATTACAGTGTGTCATCAAGAGGAGAGGTGACGCCACACCGTGGTAAACGCCGTGTTGTCCCAACTTTTTTGGGAGTGTGTTGCACGTGCCAAACAGGAAAACCACCTGTATCTTTCTTTAAGCATATAAGATATGTGATCCCATGCCTAATTTATCGTTTATATATTATAATGCGTTGAAATAAACGGCAATACAATAATCCAAACAAATGTGTTGGAGTTCTTCTTATATGTTGCACTGTCCCAACTTTTTTGGAAATGAGTATTGTACAAACTTGTAGGGGAGTTAGTATGGGGGATACTAAGCAAAAAAGTTCATATAAACATGGGTCCGAATTTGAACGATAACTGAGATATGAACAGCAATAAAAATGCCTAATAACCAAGAGCGAGACAACGAAGAAAAAGATTTCGCTTCACCAGCCACGAAACTCGAAAGCAAGGCAACACCTTTTCTTTTGTTCAAAATCTAAGCTTAAAGTAGCGAGCAGCTTCTCTGCGCAACGACCTTTTTTTATGCGCGATGTTAACGTTAGATTTCTACGAAACAAATGTAACGAGCAGCCTAACATATTGTAAAGCAGCATGGCGCAAACAGCCCGTTTCCTTGAGAAAATAAATTGGAATGGCGGAATGGTATATCTCGCACAGGCCTACCACGAAATGATGATACGGAATCAAAAAATTATATTATATAATAAGAGGTTCATTTCGTTTTTTATTTGTTTGGGATGAATAAATGAATGCTTCTGCCATTTCTTCATTTTTACCATAAAAATTAATTTCTTTAAAAGACTTAGCTCATTTCCATAAAAAAAATATGTCAATGCATAGTTTAAGGAGCCCTCTAAGTATGAATTACTTAAAAAACTGTTAGCGGGGGAGGGTCTGGAGGGGAGGGGATAGGTAATAACTCCAAAACGGCTCATTACAGCCAAACAAGTCATTTACAAAACAAAATTTACTTAATGAGAAGAACACTACAGCCATTTTTTTTAATTTTTAGAAAAAATTAATATCTCTGAAAAGGCTTAGCCAATTTTTAATTCTATTTCAACCAAAAAAAAAGTGAGTTTCTGAAACGAACACACAGGCCATCTCTCTTAGAGAGTGGTAGGCCAATAAATTATAATCAACTAAACCTTAATTAAAGAATAAATCATAAGATGTTCAGTAAGGGTTTTAAGGTATGCCAACCTCAGATGTTCAAATTAATGATGAAAAATAAAAAAGAAAGGTTCCTGATTCGAATCCAGGCTGCGGAATTTTCTTTCCTATTTTTCATCATAAACCTTAATTATGTGAATCACAACTATGATGAGGTACCGGGGAATTCAGTGTAATTTTTTAGATGAAAGGAGAAAACTGGAGAAAATTCTTAGCCAATTGTTTTAATTTGAAATTTTTGATAACGCTCTCTGACAATAAAGCAGTCAAACTACAAAATTCGTATGCAGTATATTTTATTCATTGCAGATCATGACCCTCTTAGAGAACAATAAAAATTACAAGAATAAATTACATTATTTTACTTGTTCTCTCTCTAATTTTACATCAGGACGTTTACCATGCTTTTGTTGCATAAAATTTTTCATACTCCTATTTATACAAGTTTCACGTTAAATGATACATAATTAACGAAATTCGTTATACATGGCATTCTCAAAAAAACAATGCTAATAATAAAAAATATGTTATGAGATAAGGTTATATTATCTTACCTCGTCTCCTTCTAATTCTAGATCGGGGAGCGTATTAGATATATCCCATAAATCTGTTACATTAATCCTATATTGCCCCATCATACTACCAAATGTCCAGCACTTTACACTTTGTCCTCTGTACATTGGTATGTCCGCAATTTTTGTTGTTTGTCCATTACATATGTGTAGAGGTGGCCACTTAATAACACTAAAGTCGTCCTTTTTTTGTTCGGAGAGAGTAGTTACAGGCTCCGACTGAAGATACCTGATGCGATCTAAAATTTGGTATAAGGCTGCATAGAAATTCAACAAAAGAATGGCACACCATATTAATTTCTTCAATAGGCTATTATTTTCAAAAATGAAATACATCTTAAAAAGGCCATTTCGCTTTTCTTCTTCTTCAGCTAAGTATTCCTTAGCAATTGTGCGAATTCGCTTAGCCAAATAATCAACATGGTCTTTCTTAGGTGCGCTCATCTTGAGAGTCTGTTGAGGTTTAAACAAAATTTGATCAATTAAGGTCACTAATATTTATGCAGCTTTTTTAAATTGCTAAATATTCCTCTTTCAAATATTATTTAGCATGCAGATTCTCAAATGTTACCATCGAGGCAATTATCGTTGGATCCCTAGGTTCCAGTGATCCAGGAACCAAGAAAACGGTCAACGACAAATTGCTAAAGAAGATGTGCTCACGTATATGTCTTGTATTATTTAAAAAACTTTACGTGAGTGATACTATTAAACTCGTACGCGATATCTACGATGAGTACATCATTGGCCAGATAGTGTGAAGCGGTTCCTTGTTTCACTTACATATATAGTCTTTCGTGTTTTTCTTATTTTTTTTTAATATTTATTTACATCTTCTTAACATATATTTACAATTGACTAATGGTTTTCAGTATATAAATATTTAACTTGAAGAGACCCGAGATATAGATTATAAGAATGAGGCGGGATTATCTCATCTTCCAAATCAAAATTTATATATCACAGCACTCTTATTTATTGACGTCAGGGATGGTGAACATTAAACACTACTAATTTTTAAGGGGCCGAACCTATCGATGCTAAGAAGCCAATGGAGGAAAAGAACGGCCTGCTCTTCAACGCCCATATCTTGAGAAGGCAATTTCCCATCCCATGATTAGGGCAGTATCTCTCCTTGCTACGATAAGAGATAGCCGATGCGGGTTTATCAGCTTTATGTCTTAACGAAAGAAAAAAAGGAGCAAGTGTTTGTGCAGTTATGTGGACGCTTACCATGAAGCAGCTAATGTCAATAATGGCTCGAAGAACGGGTCATTGTCGAAGCTCCCCATAGATTATCTCCTTTACAGACATGGGAATGCTATAGAGATTTTTCATTGAATGAAATTTTGTCTATGTTTTTCAAATAAAAGATATTCAGCTTTTTCTGTAAAATATAATATTAATATTTTGAGAGAATGGGGAATTTATCATGACTACTGCCATTTATACTGGAATCAGATTGCTAAACCCAGCGACGGTCTGTCTCTTTTTTTTCTCTTTTTACAGGGTGTCCCACAAAGAACTCCCTGATTTTAAGAATAAATAGCTCGGAAAGGGAGATCGATAGAAGAGTGAACAAGTGGTATGATTATTTCGAAAGCCGTAAAAATATGATACGGAAGTTTTAAAATTAGTTTTAAATCAGTTACAAATGTTATGCCACATTACAATTGATACGATCCAAATTTTGAAGATCGATAAAACTTGATACGAATATGTATTAATTCACATATTACTTAGGATCAGAAAATAATTCGCCACGTTGACATATTTAGAATTTAAATATCTATTTATACTGTATTGAACATTTACATTATGAAATGCGATCGAAATGCCTAATGAGATGCAATAAGCTTATTTTAACCACTACGAAATTTTTTAATTCAATATAATGAGGTATCTGTTTCGTGATCATTGCGACTCTAACGTGCCCTTTATAAATCTGTAGAACTGAGAGAATTTTATTTGAGCTATCAAAAAACTGTTATGTCATTTTTTATTAATTTTAATACCAGATTTCGCAATATGACCAAGGATTTAGTTTTTATAAAATAACCTCTTATTTTACCAACTGAGATAAACAAAAGGTAGTGCAAACAAAATAAAAAAAAACTAACGTATTAAAGATTCTTTGCATAGAATCTTTTATTTTAAAAGGGAATTAAAAGCGAATAAAAAGAAACCGAAATTTGGTTAATGAAATGAATGCTTATTCAGTTTGTTTTTAACGTCACTGAAAAGTCACCTGACAATCTTATTCCAAGCAACAGTGTAACATTCATTGTTGGAAACAATCAGAGAGGGAGGTTAAACAGCGCCATGGCAAAATTGAGAAATGCCAAAAGCAACAATGGAAATTATTCAGTAAAACAGGCCTGTAATAATAAAGGAGATCATGGATAAATAAACAAAACTCTTCTGCAAATTCATGTCTTTTCATTATTGTAATATCAGCAACGAAAAAAATAAAGGAAAAAAAGAATAGGAGTCGGAAAAAAAGCTAGGAAAGAGTGAAGACATGGGCTACACTTATTGGCCTTCCACTGTATCTGATATTTTAGAAGATAGCGGTTGTCCGACATTTTTAAGAAACTTAGATTATTATTAAAGTTATAATATAATGGAATTCTGTTAACTAGTCTTTGAAGAAATGGGGTAATTCGCTTATGAACCTGGGTTTTGGTACTTTTTCGAAAGATGGTAAATTTTATTATTTTCCTCATCGCCTAGTTTGCTGAAATAAGGAATTCTAGGCCTTTTCCCGGGAGGATTCAACTTCGAGATAAATTTTGGAACAATACTTCGCCCTTTTTATCTTCGGTGTCTCCGGCACATAAAATCCTTCCAAAACTTTGATTTAAAAACTTCATATCATCACCGTCCAATACAAGTTTGATTCCAAAGCTATTGTCACAAGGAAAAGAGAATAGTCAGATATGTCCAATAAGATTTGATCAAGCAAAAATTTAGCAGATGATACATTCGATAAACACTGTATTTGCATTATGCTATTTCGATACAGCCAAATGGAAAATAATTTTAATTGTTGATTCTGAAGTTCTTTTCATTATTATGTTTATCATGCATCAATGAGGAAATGAAATCGGAATTTAAAGTAAACATTAAGTTGTAATGGAAATGATTGTGCTTGATTAAAATAGAAATAGTTTCAGATAAAAATGAAAGAATGTTATACTTTTTAACTTTTAACTTAAAAACCAGCAATATACGAAGAATTGTTGAAAATTCAATAAACCAAAAATAATTGCGTTTAACTATGAGCCGGAAGAAACCTGTCAGCTCAATAGGATCAGTTTATGAATTATGAGAATTATCCTCACAAAGACTAACAAACGCTCTTGCACAAATATAATATTCGAAAAGAAAACATGCCCTAACTGGTGGGAAACAACTAGATATGGGTGACATATTCACTCTACATGACATATGCTTAGCAAACATTCCCATTCTGGATTTCCTTGAAGCATCACTGTTCACATTTTTAAGATAACAAAATTTATTATGTATTCTCTTGGTGTTCAAATTTAAGAAAACTTTAGTTTTAGTTTAAGTTGTTTAATGATTAGAAAGATAAATTGATCAATACATTTGCATAAAATG
Source organism: Rhysida immarginata (assembly GCA_023313115.1). Classification (NCBI taxonomy): domain Eukaryota; kingdom Metazoa; phylum Arthropoda; class Chilopoda; order Scolopendromorpha; family Scolopendridae; genus Rhysida; species Rhysida immarginata. Next base: position 6,992 of record JAHWFO010064291.1, on the reverse strand, counting down.
TTGACAGATATAAGTGCATTGGGGAAGAGGAGCATTTTTCTCAATTTTTATTTTTGAGCCAAATGATACTAAAAAAAATATTTCAGAAAGAGGAATAATGCTTAACCTGATTTTCCATTCCTGATTAATTCAGTTTATATGAATAGGTTGTTAAAATGTGTTTGATGGATCTTTTAATGACTTTAATATTAATCGTAGTAATTAAAATGAACTGAAAGAAAAGAAAGAAACTTGTTTCAGACTGTTTATGTTTTCTTAAACAACTTTTGTTCAACTTGAAGAAAAAATTTGTTAACATTTTCTTAATACATAATCCTCTTTCACTCAAGAGGACACAATTATTTTTGTCATTAAAACTATGATAATATTAGCACTTTAAAAAATTCCTCGAAGATAATGTTTGAATGCTTAAGTGTATGCTTAAGTGTCGAGAATGTGTTTGCATCGTGATGTGTTTTAAAAAAAAAATAACAATTTTATACCTAAATATTAAAAAAATAATATTTCCAGCTACATCATACTACATTGCATTTTACAAAACATTGTTTTGAATTCAGCTTTGTTCTCGTCAATAGATACTGCGTTTAGCACAAGTAACAAGAAAAGATACTTAAAAAAGTTACAATACCAAATTCCATAAAACTTGGGACAATATGAAAAAAGCAAATGAAACATGATCGAGTAAATATATATTAGAAAAATTAAAAATAATAAATGAGTTTGAAGTGACTGAAGTAAAATATGTACAAGTTATAAATGCCGATCTCTTTTTTTGGTCATATATAAAATTTTTAAAGAAATTGCCAATGGCAACATGCACCATAAGAAAAAGAACGGAAGAAAAAGAACGCACTGGAAGCCTTAGAAGTGACATAAATATTCTCGAAACTTTTGGAGAAAATTACGTTATAACTTTTCTCTCTTTAAATGCTAACTGTAATGTGTGGCTAGTCATTTACATGACAACATGGGTCGAGACAAGGCAGTGGGTCAACATATGCGCAATAGAATAAGCCAACAATTTGGAAACAACTAATCTCGGCACGAAATAGCCAGGAATCTTTGATATACATCATCTGCAGTTCATAATATTATTAATAGGTACAGGACGAGAGGAAATACCACCATTTGTAAAAGGAAAGGGCGAAGACCAATTCTGACTCCGCGTGATCTTCGAGTTTTCAGAGGTCATTGCATTAAAATTAGACATTAAACAGTGACAGAAATTGCGGAATGTGCTCGAGGATTCTATCAAAATCTTATATCGTTTAATACCTTTCGCAACTAGATCACAAAACGTAAGTTGAAGCTCTATTATGCAAAACGAAAGATGTTCGTAAAGACAGTGCAGCAACATAGGCGCCTGGCTTGGGCACACCCCCATCGGAAGTGGACTTATGGCCAGTCGCAACGTTTTTTGTGGTCAGATGAATCTATATTTACGGTTGTTGTTGGCGAAAATCGTCGACGTGTGCTTAGGACCAAAGAGGAAAAGGACAATCCTGACTGTTACCGACGCGTCGCGACCTGCTGTATAAAACCGACTTCAATAATGGTCTGAGGCTGCATAAGTGCCAGTGGATTAGGAAACTTGCACATCTGCAACGGCACCGTTGATGCAGAAGCACATGTTGGAATTTTAGAAGAACATATGTTCTTTCTCGTCCCTTTCTATTTCAACAAGATAACGCTAAACCCCATACCGCTCGTATTACAGGACAGTGGCTACACACTAGACAAATTCAGATGTTTAATTGGCCTGCCTGCAGTACAGATTGGTTCCCAAAATAGAATATATGGCGAATTATTAAGAGGAAGTTACGTCAATGACGAACTCGAACAGTTCAACAGCTGCAAACTTTCGTGCTGCAAGAACGGCCATTGCAATAGTACAGAAATTGGTCTCATCTGTTTCTCGATGGCTACAAAGCGTGATCAGAAGGACGGGTGATGTCAGTCAATGGTAATTCACCCACTGTCCCAACATTTTTGGATTGTTGCAACCGCCATTTCCCAAAAATACTAATATTTATTACTATTAATTACAATTTTCGTTCCGAAAAGTTTAATACCTATCCAATAAACTATCTTCTTTTGAAATAAAATTAATTAATTTAATTTTGGCTGTGTATCAATATTTTGGCTGCATCGCATTGTTTCACCCTGTTCCAACTTTTATGGAAACGAGGTTTGTATTTCAGGGTGTAAAATGTTACAAGGAAATCTATCCAGACAATAGAATTCTATATAAATTCATTGTGAAAGGGCGAAAAATCCTCTTTTAGATGAAATGACATTTGTCGGCAGTCGTTGCGTATTATTGTGTAAAACAATTATTAGAATTATGTTTATGTATGTATTCCATGCATATTTATTTATTTATTTTTATTTATTTATTAAATGGTTAGGTTAGGTAAAGTTACAACAGTACCCCACGAGGCCAGGTATAGTCAAAGACCGACAAGTGTGTGACTTCTGGGATATAACATATTAAATGTACAACAAAACGGTAAGATAAAGTTGAAAAACAATATATAAAATACAGATTAGTAAGGCAACATTACAAATAACATAACTAGCGTAAATAAACAAAAATCAAAAGTGAATCAAGAAACGGGACTCTTTAGAACAAGGGGTGACCCGATTAGAGAGCTGGGGCATAAGCACTTAACGCTGCCACTGTTGAAGCATACTAAAAAATAATATTGACTGAACAAAGACATGGAGTAACAAATTTTAGAGACAAGAAAACCATTATCGTAGTTTGAGAAGAATTGAAGCATTTATAGTGATGTAATAAACCTTCTCAAAACTCTTAAAAATACTGGGTCGGGTGAAAGAGCTCGGATAGCAGAGGGGGTTGCAGCTAATATTTTCACTCCAATACGAGAAGAACTTCTATTACGGTAATAAATCCTAGTGGTAGCTAAACTCGAAATGTAGCTTACTATGAGAATGTGCACCTTCACTATTTAGTTTGGCTTTGATTAGCCCAATAAGGTCGGACTTTTGGGGGTGAAAATTAGAGGGGACCAAAAGGCCTAGGTGTATTTATGCATATAAAGGAGTGAGATTCGGCATGCAGATTCCTATAAGCAAGATCTCCATTATATGAAGATTTTTTTCCCGTAGTATCCATGCCTCCCCGACTCGGTGGCGGAATGCATCGAAAAGATGAGGACTACATTGAAAAACAGTGTACCAACTCTGTCTGTAATAAAGGAGCTGTAAAAAATATTTCCGGTTTTCATTTGATTGACCCTCGTAAGTAGAATAAAAATGGAGCTACTTATTGGTTTTATAATGTCAGTCCGTCCCCTTCATAATTTCTACATTATTTCGAGGTAGAAGGTTGAAATTCGGAATGTAGCTTACTATGGGCATGTCCATCTGCACTATTTAGTTTGGTTTTGATTGGTATACGGGGATCGGAATTATGGGGATGGGATGCGGAGAGGGCAACATATCTATGTGCTTTTTAGGTACGTAAAGGCGTAAAATCCAGTATCCAGATTCCTCTAGGCAAGATCTACATTCCAATGAAGTTTAGGCCCAATTGTTCCAGTGGGATCGAATTTGCGGGGGGTGGCAATTACTTGGTCCTTAGAACTATGGCAACATATGGCATGTGATATATCATACGTTCGGAAATGATGAGAAAGGAAAGAAGATACGAGGTTTTTTACATTTTTTACATATTACGTTCGAGAAAATCAATTTAGTGATTAAAAAAAACTTGGGGAGAGTTAAAAAGTGCAAATAAAGGGGTAAAAATAGATGACTTGCTTAATCCTACTCGGGAGGCGGGGATTAATTTCTTTTTAATAAATGTTTAAATATATTTCTGCTTCACTGCTAAAGCTCCTCCTTGGAATGTTTACAAGATTTTATTAATTTATCAAATTAACTCAATGTAAACGTGGCCCTTAAAAGTGATGGATTTTTATTTGTTTTATATAACTAATGTTAATTTTGATATTTTAATTTGCAGTTGTAGTTAATGTTTTGTTTTATACTTACTCATTACAAGGAAATCAGTATTTAAAATCTGTTCAAATAATAAATATGAGGTTCCTCATCTCATTTACAGAATGTAATAAAGTATTACACATGGCTCACTTTCATTATTTTTCGCTTTTTCCGTCTTGTTTCCCCATAATATTTATTTTGCCTTTGATTATATAAAACGCCTTAATTATATCAAACAATACAAAGAAGAATAACTCCAAAAAACGCTATTCCACATAATATATTTTAAAATACGAGTGGGTTCCCAATTTTTGCGGTTGAATGCGGCAATCCATGCAATTTTTTTTGCTCAATATCCTTGGGAAATCGATGTAACCTTACTTGGCTCAATAAATTTGTTTTTTGTGGATTGATTGAGCATCCAGGAGCAACACAACACGGCATTTTCGTTAAGTTAAATCGTTCTTCCCGCCTTAGACAATTCTATGGCCGGAAGTCGGCAAGGGCACAGGCAGCGGCAGTGAAGTCGTGCATGCGCATTATGACTTCCTGCGCACCCCATCTATATAGTAAATATATCGCCATAATGAGAAAATTCTTTTAAATAATTTAAATATGTTGCTAACTTATATGTTGCAGCCTGAAATGTATAGGTAAAAGGTATATTTTTCTAATGTTTTTATCAATGATTTGATGATTCAGTCATTTATTCAATTTTTCAAGATTTTTAAGTTTATTAATTGTTTTTTAGATTTTGTGAAAATATTATTATTATTTCATAAATTTTTAATGGAATAGAAAATAACATTTCCTTTGTCAGCATGTAACATTCCATCAGCATTTTTTACTTAATAATCTCTTAACTTTCATTATTCCAAAACTAACTCTAATTTTTATTGTTTAGTTAACTTATGTCTCGTAAATGATTTCTTGTCTTCGGAAAAATGTATAATAAATAATGACCGCATCTTTTATTGATAGGCTAATCAATACAATATCCATATTATTAAAAAACCATTTCTGAGGAAATGTAAATTTCATACCTCTTACGAAAGAGTCAAGCATTTTTGAGAGATAAGTGTGTGTCTGTGTGTGTGTGTGTGTGTGTGTATCTCTCTATATATATAAAAATTCAAGCTCAGGGTGCGTCTGTAAAAACTTTTGAAAAACTTATCCGATTGAGCTCATATTCGCAACATATATTCGTTAGGTCCAGAGTAAGGTTTACATGTCCCAAAGTAGGGAGGAAGGGGTAAAAAACATATATCTTGGTTTATGTTTGTTTTGTTACTCAAGAGATGGCGCCAGAATTTGCTTATCTTTTCCTTGAAACTGGAATAATTGCGCAGAAGCAGGACAGCAAAAAAACGTCCGTTTTCTTCCGGATATGTAGTAGTTTTTGCATAATTCAAGGCAGGAAACGCAAGTTTTTTGCTGTCTGGCTTCTGCGCAGTTACTCCAGTTTCGGTTTCAACGGAAAGGTCTGTAAATGTTCTTAAAACTTTTGAACCAGTTATCCTTTTGAGCTCATACTTGCACCAGATGTTCGTTAGGTTCAGGCAAAGGTTGAAATGTGCCGAGTCTCAGGTTTGCCCAGTGGGTAAAATTTGGCTGTCTGACACGAGCTTAAGATATGCGCGGACCAACAATGTATGTGATGTCCTACAATGCACAGCAAAGTTTCTGCAACAATAGGCCATAAAAATTACTTTGGCTATGGTCATGGACACGGTCTATAAATATTCATGGTCATCGAGCTTCGGCCATTTTTCATTGTTTCAAGAAGATAGGGAACACAGATCGCACCAGGTGCCGCATAGATCGTGCTATTCCCGACCGCAACCTGCGATAGAGATTTTCATTGAAACTGAATACGAAAGTAAAGTTTCTGTCTGCCGATAGGGTGGCGCTGCAGGCGCAGTTGGGTAGATTGTACATGCAGCGCCACTTTTCAATGGAGTTCCCGCCCTACCGGGAGGTAGAAACTTTAGCTTCATTTTAATAATGGAGCTCGATGACCATGAATAGCTATAGACCGTGGTCATGAATGAAGAAATATAGGATGGAAAACTCCATTGTTTAAAGCGTGATTTTTTTTTCACTGGCACTCTC
>JAHWFO010064280.1:0-11683 GCA_023313115.1 Rhysida immarginata | reverse complement strand
GAAAAGCACGGACTCTAAATGGACTCCTGCTACTTTCAAGATTGTCCATGGGTTTTTTGATTGTCATAGCAAACTAGAAATGTAATGCGAGTTTTCAACACATCCTTATTTTTTGCACAGCCAATGAGAAGGGTAGCCTCTTTCTGTCTTGGAGGAAAATGGTGTTTATTTTTTAATTTTATTAATGTTCAGTGTAACACTGGATTGTTGTTTATTGTTGTAAGCAATATTATTGTCGAGTTTAGAAATTTAAATATATTTTGTTGCATGAAAAATGTGTGGTTTTTCAATCATAAAATTCGTCCAACCCGCGTAAACCTATGGCAAAGTAATGAAAACCTTTCCATGACTATGTTAAAGCATCATGCAAGGTTTGACGCTCATTGGTTTCGCGGTTGTAGAAATTATCGCGAATATACGGATAGATTTGGGGGACATTTTTGGGGTATTTATTATAAGAGGAGGGAAATGAAACTTGTCATTCGGAAAGTACTGCGCCATGAAAGCGCAGAAAAAAACCTCACAATCAGCCGAGATATTAATTAAAACGCTGTGGATACGGTCACGGCTCCGTGACTTGTCAGCGTTCACGATGGTCGAAAAAGGGAAGTGACGGGATGAAAGACAGAGCATGCGCTTCGCGCGGTGGATGATTAGTGATGGGTGAAACCAGAGACAAATGAAAGTAAGAGACTGGCAGTGACCTCCCCTCTAGTGGTGCCTTCGCGCCGCCATATCGGGATTGGCAAGAAACAGCTGATCGCCGTAGGCATTGCATGTGAATCAATCGCAAACATTTATTTTTTCTAATATCTACCTAAGATATCTCGATGAATTTATTATAGAACCACCAGAAAAACTTGCTCTATTAAACAAAAAAATAATCATTCAAATCGGCCCATCTAATAAAAAGTTATTTGATGATAAATAAAGTTATTTTTAAACATAAATTTAAAAAAAAAAAAGTTTAAATGAAAAAGGAGGAAGATATTATATTAAACAATTAACTAGGAAAATTCTCCTCTATAAATTATAATTTTAAAGTAAATAAAATAAAATATACAGATTACATCAAATTACCTTTGATATGGAGTATAATAACTCATCGGACCATATTAAGGTTACTTTCTCTTGTCTCTCTTCTTATTTCGATCTGTATCTGGGTTTTTTTTTTTTTTTGTTGTTTTTTTTTTTTGTTTGTTTGTTTTTTTTATAATTTATATTAAAAAGCAATTAATTTACGAAAATTCTCCTTTATAAATTCCTTTATTTAAGGTAAATAAAATAAAATATACATATCAACAATAATTTGGATTATAATTAATGAACTGTATATTTTATTTTATTTACTTTAAAATTATAATTTATAAATGAGAATTTTCGTAAATTAATTGCTTTTTAATAAAAATACAAAGAAAAAAGCAAAAAACAGATACAGATCGAAATGAGAACAGACAAGCGAAAGTAACCTCCCCTCTCCCCTTTTAAAATAACCCTCATTGTTGTTCTCGCGCGAATCTATTGTTTCATAATTTATGAAAGAAAAAACATGCCTGTCAGTTGTTGTGCATATAATTGAGGCGTTGAGCGCAATAGTGGCCCAACCAACAATAATGTTGAAAAAGAGTAACATGTGGAAATAACTTGCTGATAGATTGCTTTTTACAGTGCCATTGTGGCCCATCCATAGTTTGGTGTGCGAAATTCCATTTTGCATACATTTAGTTCGCTAAATTCCATTTTGCATACATAATAGGGAAGAATTCTGTGGATTTTCTCAGAACATATTTTTTTCGGCTTGGGCCACTTTTGCGCTCAACGCCTCAATTGCACAAATCGTTTTTTAAAAGGATCCAATATTTCACTTCACAAGTAATCATGTGTATTAATAATATGTTAATAGTTTATTACAATATGTGGATTAATAAACTGATTATTATCAGCGCCAATTACTTTCACTTGTCTCTGGTCCAATTATTTTATTCAACTGAGAATTATTTCTTCCTTTTTTTTGTTTAAAAAAAAATTGAGTACCTTTTAAAAGTATTTTAGGTTACCAGATTTTCTTTTAATTTAAAATTTTAAAATCAATTAGCTAAAATTTGATAAATTATGTTAGGTTTATTTATCAATAGTAAGAAACACTTTTAAATATCTTCCCAGTTTAAATGTTCTGACTTTACCAACATTCCATTATTGTCGGATAAACAAAAATTAAAATGACATTTTTTTATATTTTCTTAAAATAATTTTGTGACACAGCTTGTTAAATTTTTTAAAGTATAAACATCTAATTGATATTTCAATAAAGATAAGTATTGTGATAAACACTTTTATTGTGATGAATGCATTAAAAAAACAACTGTCACTCAATAAATGAGCACCAAGCTCGTGTAACCAGGTATAATATTTGCACAATAAATTTCCAAAGGATGACATTCTTCGTAAAAAGTGGATACATCTTATTAGGCGTAAGAATTGGAAGCCAAACTCTTATTCTTCAATTTTCTTCATCTATGCTTTCACTTGTCTCCGGCTAAGCCTCCATTATTACAATAACGATAGGAGTTGCGAGTTGTACGCGCTCTTTTAAAAATTCGTAAGGCATTGAATCAGCTATCGAAAGTCATTAAAAGTATACGTTGTCGTTAGTTAATGCAATAAAGTTTTTTTAAAAAAATCAGAAAACAGGTTACGCTTACTAATACCTCTTGAAGTTATCTACAAAAACAGCTGAAATAACATTGAGAACATACGCCACCTTACGTTTCTGCCATTCCCATAATGGAGATCGCTGCACTTCCGGTGGCACCAGTAGCGCTCAGCAAAATGAATAGGGCACTGCCAGACTAGTCTCTTACTTTCATTTGTCTCTGGGTGAAACCAACGATATGAAATGAGTAGATCGCTCATGAGCTGCTTTCAGCGCCACCATAGTCCACCATCGTGTCCCCATTTGAAAGCCTGGCGGCCATTGCTTTGGTAGTCAAAAAATGGCTTTCATCGATCTTTACGTGTGTAATTTTGCATAGATAAACACACCAAAACTCAATGCCGATTTCTTGCTTTAAATTGTAATAAAAGATATATTAAAGGTTCACCACTGACCTTTCACAGGTGTATTTTTTATTTTCTGCGTCTTAGAATGTTTTTCTCATGTAAAAATCCTGGTCTTTCATATCGTGATTGGTTGATTAGATGTATCCAGCGTTGTTATCGTCGTTTCAGTGATACCAGAATGATTGTTTAGAGGTATTTATGAAATTATATACCGCATTTATTAAAAACCTTCTAAATTTGGGAGATCGCATAAGAAATTTCAGACTACAAGCCCGATGTTGGTGGGGGGGGGGTGATTTCTCTGCTGGCGACAAAGCGGATATACAGTAATGGCGCTTTGACTGGCGATGTCCAGACTACCATAGTAATGACTAGCAGCTAATCCTCAAATTCCTCCCACCAATCAGAAACAAACGTACGTGTTGCGCCCTCTTTTGTCTATCTTTGCAGAGAACTAATATCTCGAAGGCCATGATGTAAGATGAACAGCGATTCATAATGTATTTTCTGATGACCTGAGTGAAATGTTTAAACTATAAGCATATAGGGATGCAACATCGAATCAAAACATCGACGTTTTTCTGTAGTAGTATTTTCAGTAGAATATTCAGTTGCAAAAACAACGTTAAATGAATATAGTTTCAATTTTTCCTTGATAATTTCAATTGCTAGTGGCGGAGTCAGTGAAGTTATTTCGGTATTTCGGTAACATCGGAAGGAAAAACATAGATTCATCGTAACAATAACATCGATGTTTAAAAAATGTAATCTCTTACATCTCTTGTGTAAACAACTGCTAATGCTAGAGAAAATGAGTTTTTGTCATTTAGTATTGCTAATATTAATCAGTTTCTGCCCTAGCGTAATCTGGCTAGGTTGATTTTTTTTTAATTGAAACTTTCAAGAACCAGAATAAAAGAGAAAAAAATAATTCAATTACGAATTTACAAGATTACGTAATTTAATAAAATAATTTTACTAAAATGAATTTCCCTTTCAGTGTGATTTGTCTAATTATTAGTATTTTTATCTTGTTTAATTCAGCTTTGCACTTTAGTGTAATCTTTATTTTCTTCCTAGGTGTAATGGAAATTTGTTTTCGATTTTTAACACTTGTTTTCTTGCACTACGTAAATAAAAAGCTTTTTATTTTTTTCAAGATTTTTAATGCACCAGATATCGCACCACATCATCAAAGACAATTCCTAATTATATTTTAGATTTCATTCATTATCTGATTAGCTATACGGCTTTATAGCTAATATTATCCTCACGTATTGGTTTTATACTTCATTATTATTATTATGAACATTGATTATGTTTATTTATTATTAATACTTCGAAGCCGGTATTATTACAGCAGTTTTATTAATTGTAATAAATTGTAATTTTTCCAAGTTTGTAGCATTAATTGTAAAATCTGCGATAAGATTCCATGAAATAAACTGCAAAAGAGCCAATCTAGAGCGATGCGAGCAGAGCAGAATGAGTAAATATGCCTGGGGAGGGATGGGGGTGGAGGCATCGATACGCATTACTTAATTTAAAGGAAATGTGGCGTTTCTTGATTTGCAAATTGTCGGCGTCATTCATAATATTCATCCTATCTTATATTAGCTGCTCGATGCGAATATAAAAGTGCTTAACACATGGCATTTCTCTACACTGCGAAGCGAATCCGCCATGTTGGCTCGTCGACGGAGGGACCAAAGTAATTTCTGAAATTGGAAATCTGAAACTGAAACCTTTTTTCCCCTTTGACGCTTCTGATTGGTCGGAGGAATTCGAGGAATAGCCGCTGGTTAGTAATGGCGCCTGCAGTGTAATAACATGGAAGAATGGAGATTAGTTCCACTTTTCGCCGCCTTCAAATTGTCCCAAAGATGGCGGCCAAATAAGCGATCTACTCATTTCACTTGCGGTTAGAGCCTGAGTTGCATGAACCAATCAGGAAATTTTTACTACTCTCGGCCCTGCGGGCCTCATTGGTCACTGTTTTCCGTTACTCGAACGCCTTCGCGTTCTGTCTACGACGTCCCCCTCCGGGGGCAAGATACCCCAACCTATTTGGTTACAGGGGGCAGTTGGTTTCCCCCTGGCCGGTTACAACAAGTGACGTCAAAATCTTTCTTCACGCTCATTGGTTCATGCAACTCAGGCTCTAACCGCTATACTCATTTCATATCGTTGGGTGAAAGAGCACTTTGGTAAGCACATGCTCTGTCTTCCATTACGTCACTTCCCTTTTTCGAACATCGTCAACGGTGACAAGTTACGGCGCCGTGACCGTATCCACAGCGTAATTCGCAACCCATACCGATTGGATGCTAACAGATACCGATAGATGGCGTCCTATGTCCATCAGTGAGAATTCAATTCAATTCGCGTGAGATTCGTCGATTCAATTGCAGTGAGAGATATATTTCAATAATAATCGTAGATACAATTCATCGCAGACACAATTGGTCGAATTTCGAACACAAGGCGCTAATTATATAGATAGGTACGTAACACTAAGTTCAAGTAAAATGCATAGTTAAGATGTACCCCAAAATTCAACATTAAAATGTATTGTAAATGTTTGATGGCATGATCGTGGAATTTGTAGCTCTAGTCAATTAATTCAATTTTTATCTGATCTGTCTGTACTCAATGCGCTGATTTCATTGGTTTTTGGTTGGGCATTTTCCATTATAAGCAATGTATATGGTGTGCCCAAATGAAAAGGAGACTTTCACTGTAGTGCCCTTGTATCTAATCGAAGTCGGTCGATAGATGTAGTGTCATCCCGGTTCCCCATGTCCAAAACAGCTCATTCTGCCATAAAAGCCGGAAAAGTGATGCTCGGTTTCTTTTTCGACGAAGAAGGACCCATACTCCTTGACTAGGTGAAACAGTTAACGCTGAACGGTACTGCAGCACGTTGCTGAAGCCGAAACGGGCAATCGAAAACAAGCGCAGAGAGAAGCTCTCGAAATAGATACTGCTGCTCCAGGACAACGCTAAGCCACTTGTAGCCAAGAATAGATACTGCTGCTCCATCTGCTGGAAACATTTCGATGGGAAGTCGTCAAACAACCTTCGTACAGCCCCGACATCTCCCCATGTGATTCCATATTTTCGGACCCTTAAAAAAATCACTGACGGGTCATCGGTTCACTTGCGACAAGGAAGTGCAGAACACCGTGGAAAAAGGTTTCGTATGCAACACAGGAGTTTCAACACTAAAGCCGTCATTCGTTTCTTACGCTCTGAGATTATCAAAGGCACTTATGTGTAGGTGTCATGTTACACATTATCAAATATTCTGTACTTAAATTATTCTATAATTAAAGCACACCTTATATCTAGGTACACCTTATATAAATAATAACATTTATTCTAAAGTGTATAATGCAGTGAAAATTTGCTTTATTTATTTGAAGGTTCGGCGGTAAAATAATTCTCATCTGTGGACTTGGAATGACAAGTGTATTGACATTGCTTATTCCCGAAACGGCTCGCCTTCACCTATATGCTCTAATAACTTTGAGGATCATCCAGGGAATGTTCAGCGTAAGATATTTCGATTGCTAAATTAATTTATTACTTTAAGATTAGCCAAAAGTAAGCGCGAACCTTATCCATTTAATGTGAATGAATTCAGTGAGTTCCAAAGTTGTCTTCCACATGATCCTGCAACTACTTTACTGCGCTCTGCAAGTTGTCTTCCTGGAACTAGACATAGAAAGATACAGTGCCGGCAAAAAAATGTAACACATGGAAAGAGTGGGTAATTTTAATGAAATTGCACAAAAGCATAGTGTGGGTGGCATACGACATATGTTTTAAATTTAAACACGATATGTGCACAGGATCCTGGTACAGGGTGTCTCAAAGGTTCCTCCACTGGAAGAATGGTTCATCCCTAATTTACATGAAATCATCAATCCGGCATCTGTATTGTACCAGACTAGAGTAGTATCAACACCTGCCATGCCCAATCCAGGCAGCCGTACTCCTGTGCAGCAACTGACGGAGTTCTCAGAAATCGGATTGTGGAACTTTGAGAGGGTGGATGGTCTTATCGGCAAATCGCGACCTATACATTGGATGTAATTTGTTTGTGGTGGCTCGATGTTGGAAGCAGTGTCTACAGAAAGTACTCACTCACGTGGACCTGGTTCCGGACGCCCCCGCATTACTGATCCACGCCAAGACCGTCGGATTGTAAAGGAAGCACTGAACACCCGCACAGCATCCACAGCAGCGATAAGGGCCAGAGTAACATCAACCGTATCAAGACGGACCATTTGCAAGAACACCGTTCTGTGCAGTTGCAGTGCTGTCGCGAAAGATCTGACTGGCAAGCTGAATGGAGGTCTGTTATCTTCACTGATGAGAACAGTCTACCTGCACACAATTGATGGACATCAATATGTGCGACGAAAACCAGGAGAGCGACATCTTCTATAGTGCATTTGCCTACGGCACACAGGTACAACACTAGGCGCAATGGCATGGGATGCCATCAGTTACAACTCGCGCTCATCCATTGAACTGCGCAAGGTACGTCTAGGAGATTGTTGAACCCTTTCTTGCAACAAGACGATAATATGCTGTCCCAGCGGGATAACGCATGCCCACAGACTGCCTGTACTACCTTACAAGCTCTCCATGTGGTTTGACTTCCCTGGCCATTGCGCATGTTTGGGACATGATGGGGCGGTACATCCATGGTCGTTGACACAAGCTGGCACAATTATAACAGGATCTGGACGCTTGGAACAATGTATCCCAGGATGATATCTGTATGACCGTATGCACGCAAGAGCCGAGGCCTACAATCAAACTCATGATGGGTATACGGTATATTAAATTGTTCTATCGGCAGAAGGGTGGATCATAATACTGTTCCTATTGATTAAACAGGTAGTGGCCTTACAGTATAACAGAGGGACATCAGGAGTTCCAACTAGTTTCGCCATTTATTCCCGGCTTTGTCAAGGATATATACAGCAAGAGGCATGCAAGCCTTTATATACAGAACAGTGGTACAAATTATGCATATACATGAACCAATAGGATACAAAAGAATTAAAGAGAAAATAATGGCCAACAGGATAAAAGGAAAAGCACAGATTTATGAATTATAATGGCCAATAGAATAAAAAGAGTGTAAACGCTCATTTTTATAAATTATACAAAAAGAAAATATACAAAGGGATGGTGCGCGTTTACGCGGACCGAAAAGAGAACTTATCCGGATGTCTGAGGACAAGAGGATTTACAGAAAATAAAAAACAGGCAAGAAATAACAAAATGCAAAGGAAAGGAAAACATAAACCATAATAAAGAAAACGAGAAAAAGGAATCATAATAGATCAGATAAAGAGTTAAGTATTGCATACACATTAAAGTCTGTTTGACAATTGAGAAGCAGGTGGGGGGAGGACTTCTTGGCCTTGAATATTTCGATCAGAAAAAACGAGGGTAGCAGTTTTTCTGGTCTGTTGCAGATATGTAAGACAGACATAACATCTTCTTGTGTCTTTAAAGCGTGTCAGAATCTTCGAGGTGGTTTGCATAGTGGGAAATACGATCTCGTTTTCTATAAGAGTCAATGTGCTCTTTGAATCGTACTGCAAAATTGCGGGTTGATAATCCTACATAGAATCTGTCGCAAAACGCGCAATTCAGGCGGTAAACTTCGGATTGGGAAAATTTGTCGGTGGTGACGGCGGTGGGTGGGTTCAGGATGCGGGCTGATGGTGTAGGAGTACGAAAAGATATTCGAAGGCCGAGGGACGACAGGAAGTTAGAGAGCTGGGAGAAATTAGGGCCCAGATACAATAAGGACGTCCATTTCTTGGGAAGGGGTGAAACAAGAGGGGAGGGGGAGAAGAGGGCCCGTCTGCGGCGGTGAAGAATACGGGAGAACATGGAGGTCGAATTGGCATGGGCGAGGTTCCGGATTATGCGGAGTTCGGATGATCTGGATAGGGGGCTGAGGGGGAGCTTCAGGGCACGGTCAATTAGGAATCTTAATGAGGCTTGTTTGTGGGTGGAGGGGGGGGGGTGAAGAGGAATGGTGTATTAAGTTGGAGGATGTGGTCGGTTTACGGAAGACGGAAAAGGAGAGGCGGTTAGTATGGGGGTTATTGGTAATGAGGATATCGAGGAAAGGGATGGATCGGTTAGTTTCTAGTTCAAAAGTAAATTGGATATGTGGGGAAAAGGAGTTAAAAATGTTTACAATATTAGTGGGGGTAGTGGATCGGGAGTCAAAGAGTAAGAGGATGTCATCGACATATCGGTAATACGCGATGGCAGAGGGATTATTAAGGAAGGGGGTAACGTATGTTAATTCCAGGTGCTGTAGGAATACCTCAGACAGAAAACTGCTGAGTGGGAATCCCATTCCTAGCCCTGTGGGTTGGGAATAGTAGGAGTTGTTAAAGGAGAAATAGTTCTGCGAAGAAATTACAGAGAGGATAGCTAGTAGGTCAATAGTATCAGGTTTAGGGAAAGACGCAGCAAGTAACAGACGCTGTAGTATTGAAAGGGTGGGGGTGACAGGGATGTTAGTGTATAAGTTGGTGATGTCAAGGGACATAAGGGAGAGGTGCTCATCAGTGTGGATTGAAGAAAGGGACTCAGTGAGGGTTAGGGAATTGCGTACACAACTGAATTTATAAATATATTGGTATGGCGGAATGGTACATTCGCACAGGCCTACCACGAGATAATGATACGGAATCAAAAAAAATTACGGGACTGTGTTGGGACACGGCCGCTAGCTAAATCGTAGAATACGTCTTGAGGCCACATGGCGAATAAGAAAGAACTTTGTGCAACACAATTTAAAAAATTTAATTTCTGATATAAAATGTTCAAACAAAAAATGTACTTGCAATTCATCATAAATTGTTAACGAAACCTTTATGGCATTCCCAACTTACAAATCACTGGTCAATGATAAGAAGAGTATGTTAGAAATGGCAACAGACAAGAACTAATATTTCGTGCAAACATCAAATTTATAGTATTGTCACCCAATATATTAGATGATATGATGGGTTTGTAATCTAAATTAAAATGTTTCTTCATAAAGCTAAGAGCGTATAAATTTAATGTAGCGCTAAACATTGATAATGTTAACTGTCAATTGCAATATCAGTATCCACCTCAATGTTGTCACTGACTGGTCTAGTTGTTGGTGAATATTTCATTATCGCACTGAACAACATTTCCATATGAGATATCGACACTTAGGGATGAATATACACTAAGTGGCCAGATTATTATGACCAGCCCATCAGTACTTCGTTGGGCTACCTTCTGCCTTCAATACTCAGCGACTCGCATTTACTACAAGAGATGTTGAAAGGTGATGCATGGAATCTGACACCATGAATGCTGTTGTTTTGTGTTTTCTGGCCACAATCCGCTTTAAACCCCTTCAGTGAACTTCGACTTCCGGGCAATGTTGTGCTTGACAGATGAATAAGAGCTTATTGACTGCTTCATATAGGCTGTCGTAACAGTCTTTGCCTGATGAATAACACTGTCCTGTTGTGTGAAATTTGTTGTTTTGGAACCTGTTTGATGTCTCTTTCAACTTTCTCCCACAAATTCTCAATTGGATTGAGAGTTGGTCATTATGGGGGCCAGCTAAGCCAGGTTCGTCGTCGTTCGTGGCGATTGCAACAATCTCGCCTTACTATCATTTTCAATTGTCGAATCAACTTAGGGTTTAAAGCATACATTCAGTAGCAAACAACGCACAGGAATTGTATGATCTTGAAACTATTCCTGTAAAATACGAATAGCGTGGCATGCCGCATTGTCACGTTGGAAGAAGCCATCTCCATTGCGACACACCATCAACATGATTGCATGAACTTGATCAACAAAGATATTTAGGTATGTTCTGATATTCAGACGTTTTTCTTCACAAATTAAAAAACCCATATTATTCCAGGAAAATATGCCCCAAACCATGACTGCCCCCACGAGCTTGAACGATTGTACTCATGCACGTGGGATCCATGCTTTCATTCAGTTTCCGTCAAACTCTCATTCCTATATCTGCATGATGCAACTGGAAACGTGGTTCATCAGACCACATGACTTTATTCCGATGCTCAACTGTCCAATCCTTGTGTTCCTGTGCGAATTGGAGACAGTAAAGGTGTTCGAACTGGCCTTCGGTTCCCATATTCCATACTATGCAGTGTATGGCGAACAGTGCGTTCAGAGATCATTTGAGAGGATCCCTGATAAAGATCTGCAGTAATTTGATGCACTGTTGCCCTTCTGTTGTCTTATACCAGTCATGCCACTCTCCTTTCTGCCCGAACATTGACATTGTTGACGGCCACAACTAGCACGTTCAGACCCAGTTTTCCGGCAGACAGTCCAGTCTGTAACAATTTAACAGCAGCTGCTCTTGAACATTTAACGAATGCAGCCATTTTGCTGATATTAGCTCCATGGCTCCGAGCGCCAACAATCATCAAAGGCTGCTAAATCGCGTCGTTTACCTATAATCTTCTGAAACAAATCACTTCCAATGTCGTGGTAAACAACTTGCTTGCCTATTTACACTAGTCCGGCTGTTTAGCAACTTCAGCGCGAAATT
>JAHWFO010064236.1:0-27306 GCA_023313115.1 Rhysida immarginata | reverse complement strand
AGAGAGAGCTCCCCCCTTTTATAAACAACGCTCGCAGCGCGGGAAAGCATTAAACCAACCAATCATTGCCCTCGATGCGCCAAGGATAAAAAAAAACAATCGTTCGAGAGAAACTTTCGTTTTTGAAAAAACGAAGCAAGCAAGCTTAAAAAAAATTCGTTGTTGCCTAGCAACACGCTTTTGAGCGTTTCGTTTCTCTCTCTTTGCACACGATACAAGTGACGCTCTACTTTTGGCGGGTCGGACAATGATAGGTAGGCTTAAAATATTTTAAGACTAAATACGTTGAATATTAAATAAGATAAAAAACGGACAATAAAATTGAGTAAGAGATAAATACAAAAGAGATTGAATCGAATAGAACTGTTCATAAAGTCTGATTAACATGAATTCAAATGAGTCAATTTACATTTGAAGTCATGTGACATCACCGATGTCACATTATAATTATGTGATGCACCTTATTATCCAAGAAATTTCAAATGTATGCATATTACCTTGTCATTGGAGAACAATCTGTAACAAACATAGCAGCCACTGGAAGAAATTTATCAGTTATATCCTTAATTCCACTGAGTAATTTGGACGGTCCCAGTTTATCAGCTACATCAGCAACTAACTGGGCGGTGAGTTTACGGACAGCAGCGTTTTTATGACTGTGGAAAGTAAATAAAAAAACACATAAAATATACAAAACTCTGTTTCACACATAAATAAACTATAATGCTGAAACAAAATTTAGACTACTTTAAAGTAACTATTTTTAATCTTCAAACTGGTTTTATTCATATGCAATCACGTAAATGAATCTGAAAGACAGTGCATCAAAACGGCTGCTGTCTTAGTAGCTTTAGGATTATAATTTCTTTTTATTGTGTTGTTAGAATGGCTCAAATTTACTGTACAATACACCAACAATAAATGCATGTACTTTACAATGCATAGCTTAATAAAGCCATAATTAATGTAATGATACAATAAAACAAGATGAAAACCCAAAAACGTGGGGAAGGGGGGGGGGGTCGTAGGGGGCTGATTTTTGGCGATAGAGCAGGTCCTTTATTGATAAGCCTGCCCTGAAAATTTCAAGTCACTAGCTCAAACCGTCTAGGAGGAGATAGAATTACAGATAAATAAATAAATAAATAAATACACGCAAGAGTTTTAGTGTATAAGAAGTGTCAATACATACATAAGCAAAGATAGAAAGCAAAGTCAAATGGCGAATTACATGAAGTCATTGGCCCAGCAATGGAGCACACGGGGTACTGAGATTGTGCAAAATACTTACATGACAACATGAGCTAATGAGAGCTAGCCATCAGAGAGAAAAGTTTCTAAGTGCCAGCCTACATGGAAGCTGATGAGGAGCTTATCCACGATTGCATGCTGTACAGGTTTCATTGAGAGGGAACCCTGTAAGTGCTACATAAAACAATCAGCACATACCCCATTATCATATCACATAATAAGTTCTGTTGTTGGATTGAACATTCTCCGGGAGATAAATTTAATCTGCCAGGCCATCCTAAAGATGAAGACAACAACATGCTAAAGACATTAGTGGAGACCAACTTGCTGCATGAGAGTTGGCTGCACAAAGGGGGATTATCACACCCTTGAATAAACTCATTGTAGTAAGGCTAACAAAATGGACATGGTCCATTCAAATGAGGTGGCAGGAAATTAGGTCCTGTTAGGTGATCTTGTATAGGACCTTCTTTTCAAGATCTCTTGGTGCCTGAAATATGTACAGTCAACTCGCGATAATCCGGCAGTTACGGGACTGAGTTGACTGTTCATATTAAAAAAAATGTAAATGATAATAACATGATAATAACAATGCAAAATACTGAAAGATAAGTGTTTATTTTAAATTATGCAAAAAAGAAAAAAAAGAAGTACGAGTTTGGGTGCCCAAGAAATCACAGCTTAGCAAAGATCAAATTGAATGAGCTCATTAGCAAATATGGTACATAAGATCAGGGATCTGGGCTAGGAGCTGCTTCCTTGCACCAGATATTCCCTGGACATTGTCTGAAGATACACTTTTCTTTTTGTCAATACAACATCTGGAGAAATAGTGGTTCACCACTTGAGATGACATTGAACACGCATTTACTTCTTTGTGTTCAGCGCCATATTTCTATAAAAATAAATTACAGACAATTGGGAACAATTCATGGAAAATGATGGCAACTATATTGTGGAGACTGATTTGTGCTTGTACATACTGTCAGTAGCCCCTTCCTGTTGCCTTCATTTACAGACATTATTTTCTTTCCAGCACAATAGATGGTTCCTATTTTCCAACAATTTGTTTAACCATTATAGTTCCTAGTGAAATTTGAGACTATTCCAATTGGATAACTACAGAGAGGATAGTTATACAGTAATTAGAAATGTTAATTATACCAATTAATGCAGTTTTTAATGATATCAGAGTGTCTTGTCAGTTTTGTTTTCTTTAGAAAACACGATTTTGGAGAACAAGAACACATCATCGTTGGTATTGCACGTCTTTCTCTAGCATAGTCTTTCGCAAATTTTATCACAAATGATTAAATAATTTTCATAATAAATACTTTGAATTTCAAGTCTCTAGAAATTAGTTCATTATAGTGCCCAGCACGAAAGAAAAAGAAAACAGACGCATGCGCAATATATGTGATGAAATTATTGAGTTATTCTTTAAGCAATATATGTGCTTACTGATTGTAGATGCCTGATTTATTCCAAGTTTCTGAAAAATGGCAGCCTCCGCCTTGCCTATAAGTCTGTTTGATCAACGAACCTCGATATCTCAAAAAAATTTTATTTCCCTGCATTTTCACCGTAATTTTCCCTCGTTATCCAAAACATTTTCTTGGAAAACATCGCTATGTCGAATTTTGACTTCGCGTGCCAACAAAATGCAAAGCATTTAGATACAGTAGAGAGTTAAGAGATTTTCATTATGAGAAATTTTCATACAAGAATGAAAAAATTTGACGTCAGTTTCATTAAGAAGAGAATTCTCGTAGGTTACAAAAATAAAAATTCACTAAAAATTTCTCAATCTCCTTGGAAAGTCTCTGTTGCATATGAGATATTTGAGCAGGCACAGTTTATGAGTTTCCGACATTAATGGCACCAATTACGCATACCATTTTATCTCATATTGTTATAGGTGCTCTCTTTATTAACCTAAAAATCATGACTTAAAAGAAACCCTCTATATCTCAAAATCTCTATCTCAAATTTTTTTTCTGTTCCCATGAAATTCGAGATATCGAGGTTCGACTATACAGTCAAGCTAAAAACATGATTTATAATGTTTCCAACTATTTAAAGGGGAACAGACTTGGAAATAGTAATTATACAATAATAAAGACCAGCAAAGCAAGCGATATATTGAATTCAACCTCTCAATTAATTCAAAAGCCAGATTTGTTTCAGTTTCGTTTCAGTTGCGATTTTACTAAGGGTTTGCCAGGAATAAGTAATCTCCTTTTCCTGCTGCTATGAAATTTCTGATTGGGTGAAGGGATTTTAAACATATATGTATGTGCCAGTTTCTTTTTTCTTTTGTGCTGGGCATTATAAATATATAAAAGAAACTTCATGTACAAATGTAAAATGCAGTAATCTAGTCAACACTCTATATAAAAAATATATAAAAAAGATTAAAGAAGTCACAAACCTAGATCCTCCTGTAATTAAAGCTATCCCAACTCTGGAAGGAGTTAAATAATCTACCATGGTTGTTAAGGATTTTTCTATATCCTCTTGAATAAATTTATTACTATCTCCTGATTTATGAAGAAGTACTTTGCAAATATTATCTAAATCCTAAAAGAAATGAAATAAATTTATGTAACGGCAGTTTCAGAGCATTTAATTATGAACAAAAAATAGTTAAAAACAAAATTTGGAATAATACTTTATTATTACATATACCTTCAATTGCCGTATATCCTCTACTATAATACGAATTTTTTTGGCCTGAAAAAGCATCTAAATTTGCTGGATCGTATTATACAAGAGGATAAATATCAGCCCTCCAATGACAACTGCTGCCAAAGGAGGTTTTGTCCTGATGAAATTACCGTATAATATACATTAATTATATTGCATATACAGTGTCCAGTTCATTATACAATGAATTAATTCACTTTTTATTCGAATTTCTCGTCGCCAACATCCAATACAAAGATAAGTCCTCCCAAAGATCGCTACTTCCAAATAGGCCTACTTCAAAACTGCCTCGAACCGCTCGAACCAAGCCTACAAGAAAGCTTATGCAGCCAAGTTACGAAAAATGTTAAAACTGAATAAAGTTTATTTGATTTTTCATTAAGAAATGTTCTATTCTGTGGTTGTTGGTTTTTTTTTTTTAATTATTATTATTATTTTTTCTTTGTCGATGTGTGACTGAGAAATGTAGGCCTATAAAAATCCAAACTGCCTCGACAAAGTTCCCTTCTGTGCTGATGATATTCACACGAATTTATCGTGTATTATACATTAATTACATTGCATTGACACTTCCAGTTCATTATACAATAAACTAATTCACTTTTTATTTGAATTTCTCGTCGCCAACAACTACAGTAATATGAAACTAACTTCTTCTAAAGATCATTATACTGTACTTGCAACTGCCTCGAACCAAAGCCTACAAAGAAGGCTTATGTAGTGAATATATTAAACTGAATAAAGATTACTCGTTTTTTTTATTAAGAAAATTGAAATAAAGTCTATGTGTGAGTGGGAAATCTTTCCCTATCAATGTAAGGCTATAAACTTCCAATGGTTTTAATGGGGCAAATGTCCCAAAAATAAATTGAATTTTGGTGAATTTAAACTTTATACAATTTTGAACAAAGACAAGAAAGTTCACCTAAATGCATTTTTACATTTCTACATTTTTAAGATCCAGATTATTTAAAAATAAAGATTTTTCTTCTGTATATTTTTGCACATTTTATTTCTCGCGAGGAGTCAAAAGTGGGGATTGCATTCTTCAAGAGGATAGCATTTTTGCTGGTTTTTTGGGCCGAAAAAGTGGAGTCGCATTATACAAGGGGTCGCATTATAGTAGAGGATTTACGGTACCTTAATATTTCAATGTTATAGATACACAAACACATGCAGAGTGATCATTTCATTAGATACATCTGCCTAATAATTAATTGGAGCTAGCAAATATAACCTCACATGCAACTAACAAGGACTGGGTCACTATTTAAAGCTAATGTACAAAACCACTTAGACACCTAGGATCAGTCAGGTACCAAATAAAACTGTGATGGTGAAAGAGATCATATCCTGGAGTGAAAATTAATTCTGGATAAATTTGGCAACAGCGTTTTGATAAAATGTAGCATTCATTTTATGGTCTGGACACATAAGGGGACTTAATGAAAATATTTTCTGGACCATGATATAACTTCCACCAAATTGTGGTCTTCCATCAGTAACATCGATACCAGAAAGGACAGATACCTTATTTACTCTACTATAAGACGAGGTTTTTTTTACCAAATTAAAGGGTCAATAAAAGGGATGGGGGCATCTTAAATTTGCAAATTACACAAATATGTCGACTTTTGCAAGTTAATGCTAAAATCCTCCACCTCAGCTGTAGTGGAGCTGCCATTTACTGGCATTTTCGATCATAACGAGATCACATGAGTTTTTACAATAGCACTCGAGAGACTCGAAAAATATAATTCCCATTCACATATATCAGCAAGTTTTCAAGCTTATGGTATGCATCCAAGCAGTACCATTTTTTTTATTTTTTATTTTTTTTTTTTGAAATCAAAAAAGATTTCAATGAAATTTTTAAATAAGCATTTTTGCTTCCATGTTCCTTAAAAAAAATTTTTTTCCCAAAAATCTACCCGAAAAAAGTGGGATCATCTTATAATCAAATGCTTATGCCATATCTGCACTGTACCATCAACATGCTGAAGAAAGAAAATTGGATTCACTGGACAATACGTCATTTTTCCAAAGCAGGTGCACTCTAGTCTTGTGATACACACATGGGTCAATACTGGAAATTGTATACCTATAGTGCATTCGTAAATTGTCCACCTGAAGTTCTCTGTTGAACTGGTCAGTTGTTTAACAAATGTTTGGTACAATCCTCAAGTGTCACTGACAAGGTATTGTTGGCCACAGAAGTCTCCTGAGTTCCCAAAAAAAGTTCCAGGAAATGAACCCCAAAATTATAAATGTTAAAATTTCATGTTATTCTTACATAATTAATCAATAATTTTCTTTGTTAAACTGTTAACAATACTGCAGTCATTGCTAATTTCAAACCATACTTCATCATTTTAATAAGATTAAGCCCTGATGAAAACAAAATGTTGAAACATGTTGGCTTAATAGATCACTTATGATTTGTTTCTCTGTACAATTACCGTATTTTCGCACCTATAGCCCGCGGGTTATGTGTGTTTTTTGCATGAAAATTTTTCAAAATGCGGGCAATACGAGATGCGGGTTATACGTTAAAATTACGTTCACACCATCACAGTAAATAATACTTTTTTCGGCGAAATTAAGGCTGCATGATAGTGAAAAAACTAAATCGGCTGCTAATGATCAGATCTGGATAAAATTTTCCATGATTATTATATGTTTTAACTTAGAGAATGTCACCAAGCATAACCCTTTAGCCCCATTATTTACAGAGTTATGCAAATTTTTCCGTTTTTGCATACAGGTTCATTTACAGATAAACCGTTCAAGAAAGAAACATTTCCTTTACACCATTGGAAAGATCAGGGTTTTTTCAAGAGAATAGTAGCCTCAGGACAATTTTTTGTAATTATATGTATTTTATATAAATGATAACATAACCGCTTTTTTTAGAATTCAAGTACAGGTCTGTTTTCATCCTCCGTTTTTTTTTTTCTTTTGCTTTATCTCAAGAAATAAGGTAACTGGTATCTTCATTAGATTCATACCTTCCCAAAATTCCCAGAATCATAACAATCTACCGAGTAGAATCGAAGATTTTGAATCCTAAAGATAGCTTTTTATTGTAAAATTTGAATTGAGAAATTGCGCAGTTTTCAAAACTTCTTTGTTGCTCTTGCTTCTCAAGCACTAATCTTGCGATCGCCTTCCTTCCTCTTCCGAACTTTGTGTCTATTGGCATCTTTTTGAAAAATAATGTTTAAAAAAACCCTTCATAGGTTGTTTTCAGCTGCAAACAAAAGAAAAGTTTTGTTTGAAAGCTATTGAAAGCTAAAGGCGAAGAGCTCCACCCATGTCCGCCATCACCACTGTAGAGCTGTTAGCCAATCAGGATCCCGGTCATCACCACGTGATTGGGGAAAGCCATCGCTGCTTGAGATGCATATCCTTCGTAGTTAGGCAATTCTTTCATCATAATAAAAAGCACGCTATTTACAACGACGTATTTGATTGGCCCCCACAAAACCTGCGGGACATTGTAGAGAATGGGCCTCTCTTTCAAATAAAAAAAGATGGCGCCGATACGCGTAGTTTTCAGCAAGTTATCACAGAGCGAAAAACGGGTATTTTGTGCGTTTTTTCGCGTAATGGCAGCCGATTTTTGGATTGAAATTGATGGTGTTTTAAAAAACATTTTTTTACTATAATAATAGTGAAATTTTAATAAAACACTCACGCAGATTGATAGTAGAGATGCTAAAGAAGATAATAAAAATTTTTCGTAATTTTCGAATTTTGGAGCAAAAATCGACCCCCTCCCCCACTATCAGCTCCCCTTAAATTTGTAAATCATCTACATTTAGGCTACTCAAACAATAATGAATGGAATAACAGCAAAAATACAACAATAATAACAGTATAATAAAACAAAAAATAAAAATTAAAAAAACATCAAACAAATACCCGGTAATAAAAATTTGATTTCGGAAATTTTCGGAGTTATCTCTAAAACCAGATGTAAACTTCAATACAATAGTGGCTTATACATGTACTCACATTAAGGAGATAAAAATATTATTTAAATCATAAAAGAAATTCGTGTGTCATTAATTTACTATTAATTTTCAACAGAGGTTTTAAAACCGTCATTAGAGAAAAGTGGGAAGAGTGGATGAGAAGCGGCATGCACACGTTCACAAACAGTGGCAGAATGCGAAAGGCTACACACAAAGAAGTGTGCGAGTGGATTTTAGCTGCATGGGAAAGCATTTCTATGTCAACAATTCAAAATGGATTTCGGAAGGGTTTAGAAGACGAACTTACTGAAAATAATATTAGTGATGACACTGGAAGTGAAAGCGAAGAAACTACAAAAAAACATGGGCATTCATGATGAATTGTCTAATAGTCTTATGCAATTGCCTTCTTCTTCATACATGACACTATTTAACAGCGATAGCGATGAAACTGATTTTGAAGGTTTTGAATACGGTTATTCCCTAATCATGTTCTAAAGTTGTATTATTATGAAAATAAATTGTCATTTATTAAAAATTAACTGGTTTTAATACTTATTTCTATATTTAATATTTTAAGTTTTTTAAAAAAGCGATATCATTTTGAATTTGTTAGGCCTAATTATATACTGCATAAAGCAAATCACAAAAAATTATCCGTAATAGAATATCTTCGTAGCCTTTAGTTTAAGTAAAATTTAGTTAATAAATCAGTAATATTTACGTATAATTTTCAAGAAAATTAAAAAAAATTGCATTAAATTTTAATTCCTGAAACTGCAGACTATCTCAGCTGCGGGCTATATGAGCAAGTCTAAAACGAAATGCATGTTTTGTATAAATGCGGGTTATACGAGATGCGGGCTATAGGTGCGAAAATACGGTATGTGTATTTCAATTGATACTGCAAGGATCGCTTTTGCAAATTCAAGCCAAAAAACCACTACCATGTCCTAAGGATGATTCGAAAGTCCCTGAACTCCCAGTTTAAAGCATATTTACTGCAAAACCATAAAGATATCCAAGTATTGCTGCTTGGGGCAATTATGTGTGACCTTTGGAATGATCTGCACAACATGAGAGCTCCACATGACAAGACGCTTGTGTGGGCACAGGCAAGCAGTGATATTATATCAGTCATGGCGCAGAATAAAGAAAATGCAGATGTGACAAGGGAATACAAACTAGAAGAAACAGCTACCGCAGCACCAATGAGTGATACCAAGGACACATGATAATTTGTTTTTATCCTGATATGGTTTTTCCATAAAAATTTCATTCCTATAACTAGAGTCTTTCTTTATTCACGCATCATTTAAGTTTTCATTTGATTCTTAATTAAATTATTGCTTGCGTTAGCATGGCATTTGGACATGTGTCCGTGGTACCACTAGAAGTGCTGCTAAATTTTGTTTCACGCTGATTATCATGGGCTTGTCGCATCTGTTTTCTTTAATGGTCATGGTTCTCACGCAAGTACAGAGTCCAACTTTATGCAGTAAAACTCTTACACTTAAAAACTTAAAACAATAGCAGCAAGCAATGCATTTTTCTGAATCCAAAGAACAAAGCTCTTTCACTACTATAATTCTGTATGGCCAGAGCTTTAGACGTCTAGCAGACTGAACACAAGGCCCCCTAGCTCTTGAGACAGCCGCCGAAGTGATTTTCAAGGAGAGTGCTGCAGGGAAGCTTGCATTTTCTTCAGAAAAGTGGTCATCACCAAGCCCTGTTGAGCACTTTTGGGGCAAGCAACCCGCATCAAATTTCGGAGGCAATAGTGCATGCACAATTTCTTTATTTCCGTGAACGCATTGAGAATTGCCTTTGCCGCAGAGCATTGAAAAATGTTCAACTTTTGCTAATGGATGGACAACCTTCATCCGATCACACACAAGCACTGGAGCATGTGAGCAAAAAGGAAAATGAGGATAAAATTGCCACTGCTGGCCTAGCTATAGATAATTATTAAAAAGACTGCTTTGTAAATGGAGAATTATTCTGATTATATATTGTTTTAATTAATTAAAAGGATTCGTAAATTTATGAGAACGATTCTGAAGATTTTAATTTCTTTTAAGAAGCTAGATCAAAGAATTAAACATGATCGGCACTTCCATAGCTTTGATAGCATCGTAATAGTGATGGTTCAAGAGGTTATTCCTAGAGCTTTTATAAACTTCTTTATAGGCAGAAAACTCTACACACATGTATATTAATAGGACCAGAATATTAAGCACTTACAGCCATGCTTTCACAACAAATTATAAGTGTAATGCAGGAGAGAGACTGGTGACCACCATATCTCTCAGAGTGACTCTCTCTGGCATATGAATCACCAGTGAAGACAACTATCCCTTACGGCAAAGAGTTGAGAGGACAGATGTGTTGCCGTGTGAGTGTAAACGAGGCCTTAGGCTTATCATCCACACGGCCTGTTTCATGAAACCAGTATACAATATCATACACAGTTGTTTTCCCTGGTACTGTATTGGAAACTTCCTTTGAAAGCGCTGAATGCAATGTTGGTATGATTTTTCCGCAAACTAAACTTCTAAAAATGTGATTCTGTTCTTGCGTGAGAACCACTACTGACTGAACATTACTGTTCGCCCATGCAACAGTCATGTCACGTGCTGCTCTCACATTGTGCAGCGTGTTCTTAAGGTCACACACAACTACCATAAGCAATATTATTTGGATATCTTATATGGTTATACAGTAAATACGTTTAAAACTTGGAGTTCAGGGACTTTCGAATCACCCTGTATATGCCCAAAGTATCCAGACACCCTTCCGAGATATATGTTCACACGGTCTGATACATCATCGAATGATATAAAAGTGCTAGTAATTGGGAGCTCATATAAATGTGTTGGACAGAAAATGAGTAAAAGTTGGCAGAGCTCGGCAATTATGAACGTGGCTGATTATCGGGAAGCCTGGAAATCCTCGATCACTTTCCTCATACACAAAAAAAAGGTGACCTGAGAAATGTAGGCAACTACTTTCCAATCGCTATGACTATTTTACACCTATAAAAATTCCTTTTGTGCCAAGAGACTTCCTAATCTCATTCATGTATATTAAACTATAAAAGCAACAAAAACATAATATATAAAACTTACCGTTTCCATATAACGTTTCATATTTACAAATAACGATTCAAATGATATAATAGCTGCTCTGGATACACTCGATCGTAAATTCTTGACCTATGAAAAAAAAAGTTAATGAATGAGAAACTTAACAAAAAATATAATCATAATAACATAAAGCAAACAATTAAACTTAAAAATATGAAATTAAAGAAATCATTAAACGCAAAAATTACAAAATTTAATATGAAATGGTTTATTAAAAAATAAAAAGTCTGAAATTATATTTCATCTTAACTAGTAGCAAACAACAAATGCTGTATGGAAGTACAAATGGCATAAATTTATAGAAGTGGAAAAACAAATTCACTATTACATGTACTTTGAATAGTGATGATAATTATCAAATTTGTCCATCATGAAAAACGTTATGGGAAAAAGCATGACCAAAAATTATGACAAAAATTTTTTATTCAGATCATGAAAAATAGACACAATGCTCCCTTTATAAACATGACTAGGCCTGTAAGCAAATTTATAATGGCAACTCCATAAAACGAAGTTTATATCCCGGGAAAAAAAAAAAATCAATTTTTTATCAATTTTATCAATTAGGATTTTATCAACCATCACAACCAACCATGAATGAGCCTGCAGTTTTTCTTTTCTGAAAAAAAAACAAACTTCATTATATGGAGTTGCCATTTTAAATTTGCATATAGGCCTAGTGCCTTTATACAGAGTGTAAATGGACGACGTTTCACAAATTTAAGGATATGTAGAGGATGAAACTCTGAGCAAAAAAGTCTAGTCACATTTTTCAATCTGAGGCTCCGTTAAAAGTTATAGCGCTAAGTTAAAAATTGCTCAGCGTCTGTACCAGGGACAAATGAAAAAAAGAGACTGGCCGTGCCCTATTCATTTCGCTAAGCACTACTGGTGCCAGCGGAAGTGCAGCATTCGCCATGTTACAATTGGCAAAAACCTAAGGCGGCATACACTATATGATCAAAAATATCCGGACACCCCTCACAGATTATCGATTGGCCCAATGTCACATGATAATGACTTGCACATCATTTAAATAGCTTCCCACACCTTCAGACACAACTCTGCTTGGACATTGGCAAGAATGGGTCGTTCGGCAGAGCTCAGTGAGTTCCAACATGGAACCATCGTTGGATGTCACCTATGCGGCAAGTCCGTGCGTGACATTTCCAGCCTTCTTCAGATACCCAAGTCAACAGTAGGCGATGTCATTATGAAATGGAAGACCCGGGGATCAACAACAGTTCAACAACGAACCGGTAGACCCAAGAAACTAACGGACAGAGACCGTCGAGTGCTTCGTCGTGTCACCCGCAGCAACCGGAAGTCCTCGGCGGAAAAAATTGCCACAGAGTTTCGAAACGCCTCTGCAAATGATGCCAGTACCATGACAATTTGTCGGGAACTGCACACGATGGGATTCCATGGCCGTGCTGCTGCCCATAAGCCCCACATCAGCAGGATCAACACCAAGCGACGTCTGGAGTGGTGCAAAGCCCACAGAAACTGGACAATGGACCAATGGAAACGTGTAATGTGGACAGACGAATCTCGCTACACACTCTGGCAATCCGATGGACGAGTTTGGGTTTGGCGCATACCTGGAGAACGCTTCTTACCTGAGTGCACAGAGCCCACAGTCAAGTTCGGAGGAGGAGGAGTCATGGTGTGGGGCTCATTTTCATGGTACGGACTGGGCCAGCTCGTTCCTGTGCAAGGAATCATGAACTCCGACCGTTATCTGAATGTTTTGGACAACTGTGCACTTCCAACGTTGTGGCAATTTTTCGGAAACGGGCCATTTCTCTACCAACACGACAATGCTCCGTGCCACAAAGCGAGGCGTGTACAGCAGTGGTTTGCGGACTCAGGGGTCGAAGAAATGGGTTGGCCGGCACAAAGTCCCGACCTCAATCCTATAGAGAGTCTGTGGGATGAATTGGAAAGACGCTTGCGGGCCAGATCACATCGGCCAACTTCTGTACCTGAACCTGATTCTCGCTCTTCGGGAGGAATGGAGGAACATTCCAGAAAGTACTTACCAACATTTGGTGGAAAGTCTTCCCCGAAGGGTGGAAGCTGTGATTCGGGCAAAGGGATGTGCAACGCCCTATTGATTGAAATCGTGGCTAGAGCGCAAACGTGCATGTGTCCGGATATTTGTGATCATATAGTGCAGTGGTTCCCAAACTATTTTGGGCCAGAGACCCCTTTTCCAAAATGAGCTCATACCACCGACCCCCATTTCTTTCTTTCATAGAAACAGTGTCGATTTTTCTAACAAACTCTTTTAAAAACGAAAAATATCGCTATGTTCAGCAGAATGACCAGGATAATTACTGGCTTTCCCGTGAACCGTTCGTTTTGGTACACACTGTTTACAATTTTTTTGTACGTGTAGTTTTGATATA
This sequence comes from Rhysida immarginata, assembly GCA_023313115.1. Classification (NCBI taxonomy): domain Eukaryota; kingdom Metazoa; phylum Arthropoda; class Chilopoda; order Scolopendromorpha; family Scolopendridae; genus Rhysida; species Rhysida immarginata. The sequence goes on along the minus strand of JAHWFO010064236.1, from coordinate 13,815 downwards.
TTTTTAAATCAATGTGTAACAAAATAAAGACACACAAAATTCAGTAATCATATAACATGGTGACAATTACAGCCAATCACATAGCACTATAACTAAAGCCAATCATATATCAACACAACATCGCTTGGCATCGCAAATTTTATTGAAGCAATTTTTAATCTTTAAGCAATTTTTAAGCAATTTCATTGAATATCGCCGATATCGATATATCGTTATCATTTCGTCCATCCCTATTGAGAAACACTGGTCTCAGTAGATAATACAGGCGGTTATGAAAGAAACATCAACTTATCATAAAATATCTTGAAAGTTTCAAATAAGAACCGGTTTGGCACAAGGGGTCGAATTTTAGACTTCATCGACCCCCATTTTTATTTATTGTTTCTGCCGACCCCCGAGAGATGGATATCGACCCCTGGGGGTCGATATCGACCACTTTGGGAACCACTGATATAGTGTATATTCTCAAGGTAATTTCAGCTGTTTTTGTAGATGATTTCTGGAAGTATTAGTAAGCATAACGTGTTTCCTGATTTTTTTAAAAAAAACTTTATTGCATTAACTAACAATAACCTATGCTTTTAATGACTTCAAATAGCTGATTCAATGTCTAACGAATTTTTAAAAGACATATATTTTAAAATTTTAAATTAAAAGAAAAGGAAGAAACAATTCTCAGTTCAATAAATAATCAATTTATTAATCAACATATTGTAATAAGCAATTTGCGATTGTTTCACATTGGCCTCGGTAGCTCAGTGGTTGCGTGATCGCCTATGATGCCCGAGGACGCGGGTTTGACTCCAACTGAGGATAACGAGGATTTTTTCAGGGAGAAAATCCTGAGATCACGCACTTCCTTCGGAAGGGAAGTAAAGATGTTGGTCCCGTGTAGTTGTTTGCTAGCTGCACGTTAAAGAACCCTTGCAAGGCAAAATTTGCCGCCCCTATACCCCTGTCCTGAAATGACTATAGAAGTTAAAAAGGATGTTAATACCAAACAAACCAAACCACACTGATTGATTCACATGCATTGCCTCGGGCGATCAGCTGTTTCTTGCCAATCCCAATATGGCAGCGCGAAGGCACCACTAGAGGGGAGGTCACTGCCAGTCTCATTCTTTCATTTGTCTCTGGTCTGTACCAAGATAGATTTCCGAAAGTGACGTCATGAAACTTTAAAATATCCTTAAATTTGTGAAACGTCGTCCATTTACACCCATTCACTGTACTTCAAGTAAAAGTAGCAATAAAGTGCCAGTAAATAACAAGAAATAATCCTCCTGAAGAAGGTAAAGGAAAATAGCAAGAGCCCTGAGTTCATCTATTTTTACCCCTCCATCTGCGCTTTTTAACCCCCCAATTTTTGTTTTTTAAAACAAAAAATTGATTTTCTCAAATATAGTATTAGAAAATATAAAAATACCCTATCTTCCTTCCTTTCTTATCATTTATGACTGAATAATACCATACCATACGAGGTGCTACCCAAAATTTTCCGAAATTTTTTTTATTCTGACCGAACTGTAAGAGGTACGAAATTTTGCAGATAGATGGTGTTAGGGGTACGTCTCAAAGAATTTTGAAAATCGGTTAACAAATAAAAATATTACAGCCATGGAGACCTTATTTATCAATTGCCCCTCGTACATTTAATAAGCAATTTCATTATTGCACGTAATACAAAATACCACTTGTTCCCTTCATTATTGTCTTTTTGACCAAAATCATATGAAAGAATGAGAATACAAACATCTAACTACTATACCCTCGTTGAAGTTGAGAATTATTGATGAAGGATAAAATAAAAATTAAATATAAGAAATACAAAAAGATTGGCCCATCATTTCTATCTCTATTAGGAGAAATGTGCAAATAAGGTGAAACTTTCAATTTTGTATTTTAAAATATTCTTCTTTTGTTACTAATAGGAAGGGATAAATTATTTTTATTAACTAATTCTTAATACTTACAATATCACAAATAAATACTGATAATATTTTCAAAAAAAACAAAAAAACAAAGGTTTAAAAATTTACAATAATTATTTTGTCCAAATAACTTACTACTTAATTTATCAATCTGATTTTAAACTTCAGAAGTAAACCATACCTCTTTTAAGAGCAATGTTATAATATTGTGGAGATCTTGTAATAAAACATCAGAATGCTGATACGCTAATCTTCTCACAAGCTGAATTCCGTCACATTTTCCAGTCCTGAATATACACAGGAGAAAAAGTATAAAAAAATATATTTTTAAATATGTAAAATAGAACATACTAAATATGCAAAAGAGCAAAATTGTTAATATGATTTATGAAGTCTGAAAAAATATTAAAAAGAACTGAAGATGGTATATCAGCTCAGCTCCTCTATAATTCTGAAAAGAGAGGCGATTTATCTATGAATCATTCCAAATGAATTCTTTTTCACCAAGTGGTCATTTAAATGATCACTTTCTTGATACAAGATCAGACAGACGACAATTTCATCCATCAAACAGTAATGATTTTAACAGCACTGATTGAACTAGGTGGAATATTGTTTAGGAAGAATATTAAACCATAAGCCGGCTCGATGGCAGAATGCGCAGGTCTTACTGTTCTAGAAACCCGCTGAGGGCATGGATGTTTGTGTTTGTCCCTTTTCATTATCATCCTTTCATTATCATTTCATAAGCAACCCTGCACCTGGTTCTTTGGGCCCTTGTGCAGTATCAGCCCCAATGTATTTATAAGGGACGTACAAAGGAAAACGAAAATTTGTGTGGGGGGAAAAAAAGACGACATGTAGGATCATAAGTTTTTGTTTTCAATAACTGAGAAACCCCATGTGCAAATTGAACAATAGGTTGCAAGTGTTGCATCACGTGAGAAAGAATGATAGCTCGCGCTTCGAAGCTCTGCGAGTGATCGCTTCGTCCAAACAACAAAATGGAGTCAACGAAACAGGAACAGAGAGCAGTAATTCGTTTTTTGACATGTGAAGGAGTTTCACTTTCTGAAATTCATCGTTGTATGCAGAACATCTATGGAAATGACTGCCTAATCTTTTACTGGACTTTCTTGAAAAAGGCACCACAGTTAACGCTGTACGATATGGGGAAACATTGAAAGCACTGCGCGTAGCCATCAAATGCAAGCATCCTGGACTTTTTACAGAAGGAGTGCTTCTTCTTCATGACAACGCACATCCTCATACCTCGAAAGCTATGGTAAGTTTGGTTTGTTTGGTATTAACGTCCTTTTCAACTGCTATGACCATTTCAGGACGGCATTTTAGGAGCTGCAAATTTTGCCTCGCAAGGGTTCTTTAACGTGCAGCCGGCAAACAACTACATGGGACCAACGGCTTTACTTCCCTTCCGAAGGAAGTGCATGATCTCAGGATTTCCCCCTGAAAAATCCTCGTCATCCTTGGCCGGGATCGAACCCAAGTACTCGGGCATCAGAGGCGATCACGCAACACACTGAGCCACCAAGGCCGATGAAAGCAACGGTAGACCTCATCAAAAAGTTCCACTGGGAAGCAATGCAGCATCCACCTTACAGCCCTGACTTATCCCCATGTAACTTTCACATGTTTGGGGATCTCAAGAAACATCTGAAAGGCCGCAGGTTTCAGTCGGTCGATGAAGTGAAGGAAGAGGTTTTGGAACGGTTCCACACACAACCGAAAGACTTCTTCCATAAAGAAATTACACGCAGCCTTGTTACACAGTGGGATAAATGCCTTAACGCATTTTTAAACTCCTTGTATACGCTTTGGATAAAAAAAATAATTTTCGTTTTCATTTGTACGAACCTTATATGGTATACGCCTTATCACAAGGCACATCATATCCACCCTCAAAAATGAAGGCACCACAACAAATAATCCACAGTTAATAAATGCATCCTTCAGGAGTTTTGTCACATTTAATGACTAATATTCAGAAAATGGAGGGCCATGAAAGGAAAAACTTTTTTTATTTTTATTTACAAAATTATTGAAAATGTCCACCGTTAACTAAAACACATGCTTTCATCCATCTAACCATGGACTATCAAACCCGTTCAAATATTCCTGGCATACGCATTCCTAGTATTTTGTAATTTCACAGAAGTCGATAATGTGATCACTTAACTCTACATTATTGATTGGAGTTACTTAACAAGAGTCTTTAGATTTCGATTGTTACAACAGATCACTCGATTAAGTTGCTTGCTGAAGACATTAAATAAAAAAAGCACAAATTCTACTACATGTTATAAAACTTTGAAATTTCTTATTCTTGGAAGGTGATACAGTATAATCTGCTTAAGTCGAACTGTCAGAGGACCATGAAATCAGTTTGACTTATCAGGAATTAGACTTGAACGACATTCCTAAAACAAGGCTGGATTAAGGCTCATGTGATCATAGATAATATATATACACTACAGTATTTAAATAAAACGGAAACTGACCATTGTGTTCAGACCTCCCCTACCTTCCTTAAGACCCAAGGGTATATGATAATCAGCTCAGAACTAGCGCCAGGTGGAGTGGGAGTCAAGGGTTCGGGACTGATTTTCGTGGAAGTGTGTTACCTCAACAAAACAACCAGCATTTACATAAACCCATTTATTTACAGTTCACACTAAAACTATTTACACTAGAATAGAAAATAAATATAAGCAGGCAACTATTTCAAAAACTTAGAAGCAGTCGTATGTAAGTAACCACTTAAATCTCTAACAATCACCACTAGTCATTACGAGGGGCCCCCTCAATTATATGTTTACCATTAACAAGTTACAAATAACAGTAATCACTCTATCAATAATCAAAACCAAACAGCTATAACCCCTTTTATGAGCGAGCTCTGAGAGATGCACTTGTGCTTAATGCACGAGCTACAGAACCTCATCCCTACAGCACGACAAGCACGCACTCAGCCACGCAGCAATCCGTATCATTGCACCATCAGCAGCTCTGCTTATTTTGCAATAAACTAATGTGAGAAGACGTCATGTGGCCCTTTTCAATATCAGGGAGGACCACCATAACCCAAAGCATGTACCTCTGTTACTGAGAATGATCTAGAGCTGTTATTTTTCCCCTGGCCATCCAACACGACTTTGCAGTTGTTCGCCAACTATACAAGCGCTCTGCCCATGTTGCTAGACTCCAGATTCAAAAACGCTCAACCAGCTGCGGACTGAACAAGCGGCTCTTCAGCACACATGCGTTATAAGGTGGCCTGCGCCTACTCATGCATAAATTGGCCAAACATAACAAATGCAATAAACTTCAATAAAGACACAAAGTTCAATTGAGCAGCAAAGCAGGCTTTCATGCACACGACCAAGTTCTAAAGTTTCGGAGAGACACCTTGTAAGCAGGAAGAACTCATAGCATGCTTAAACACTTACACGCACAGTATCCTTCCAAAAGGAATGTAACTGGTAGGGAATTGTTGAAGAGTGGGCACGCCTGTTTCAAAACACCATGGCTTGGTATCACAGAAGAGTAAAATAAAAAGGAACGGACTCACCAATTCCATCATCTCATTTGGAACAGCACAATTTCTCATTGACGCTCTCTTGTCACTTGGGGCCGCATTCCATGATGCTGAACAGAACTCACATAGTAAAACAAAACTGCATTACTATTATCATTTACACTGAATTCATTAACTTGTGCACAACTATTGACTTATTTTAAATGTGCACATCATAAATTAGGAGCAGATCATGGATAAACAGCGGCTTAGTCTTCTTTTCAAACGTTAGTACCTAACGATCGGACATTTTGCTTCAGTAAGCATGAACATACCATCTTATCTTATCTGGTACAGAGGGTAGATTATCGCAAGCGATAATCTGCGGCACCTACTCCTACGAGGGAGTTTTGCGCCATCCCATTAATAACGACTGCTACGAGATGACAGTAGCAGTCGGGACCGACGGCTTAACGTGCCCTCCGAAGCACGGGGGGTTTCATGATGGAAAAGCTGCTGGGGATAAACGAACCAGAGGCTGTCACCAACTGCTGGAACACCATGAACATATCATACATGTTTTACAGCGACTGCTTCCAGTAGAACAACAAGAATTATTATACTTAAGAGAATTTTCTCTCCATGATCCACGCACGGATCATAACAATACCTCGTTGGGAGGCTGGCAAGCGCTTCTCGGAAATCTTATCCGAGAAAACAATGCCAGCTCCCAACAATGACGGCCCTTATTGCTCCAACAATCAGGCGCAACAGCGATTGTCAAAAACAAAGTACTTTCAAGATAGTTAAGAAAAAAATGCAATATTTGAACTGTAAATATATATTTAAAAAAAACAAAAACCGCATAATCTTTAAACGAAAACGAAACGTAGTTTAACAAAACTGAATTTCAGTTCTCTTAGTTTTCTTGAGGTGCTCCTGGGCTGCTGAATGATGGAAACGATTGTTTTCGTAAAGTACTTCCAGAATCAGGTTGTATATTTTCAATCTCTTATTAAAGAGTTTAAATTTGTAAAAGAGTTTAATCTTAGTATTAAGTTTTGCATGGATGCAGTGTTTACTTGACATATCGAGAGACTCGACATCCATGCTTATATTTCTTACTTAAGTTATTATAAGCCCTTATTCAGTATTACCGATGTACAGGGTTGTGCATAACCTTTTGCTAGGGGTCTGGAAAATAAACAAAACTAAGTGGAATGTTCTGTGGTTGATAATCAAAAAGTACGTTTATTTCTGCTTTTATCACATCAATATTTAGTGTGGCCACCACCTGCTTCTCGAACAGCACGCATCAGAAATTGTTTTTCCATGCTTGGCTTTAATTTCTTGTGCAACGTTGACACAGCTGCGACGTCTTTTGCCACTGTTATTAGCAATGATGTTTTTGCTTTCCTGTGATAATTTCTCGGGCCTACCCTCAGCAAATTCGGCATGGCAGTTATCATAACCTTTCTTCCAATTGTCCGTCACCCATCTATCCGATCGGCTTAACTTGTTCGCAACCCATTTGCGATTAATAAAAGACGCACCTGCTTCCATTGCCTCTCGATATGCATTTGCACGAACTCTATCCATGAAACGCTGCTCTTCACTGTCATTTATTAAACCAGCCATATTTGTTTGATACCAATAGGCGCACAATGAACTACTCTCTGCCAAAGCGTCATAAGAGTGTGCTACAATGCTGCGGTTTAAGTCGCAGCCCCCTAGCAAAAGGTTATGCACAACCCCATATATGATTTGGTAGATTCGTCCATTGATAAATAAATAAAACGTTTATGTGCTGTTTATTTATTGTTTGATGTCATCTAAAAACATTATCATGATTCAATGCTTCGGATTACAGATTCAAAACTAAGTCGCTTTTTATTCTGATTTCTGTCACTTTTGAATCATATATTTTATCCTAATGCTTTTTTTTTTTCACTGTCCTTTTATCATCTTCTATTTGTTTTCATTCTTCCCCTATCTCAGTACGTTTTCTATTTCATTTCCAAGCTACCCATTGGTTCTCTTCTGTTCCCACTAGCCAATACTTTCTTTCTCCCACCCACTTTCTCTTCATATATGTCGTCTTCTAATACTCCTATTATCACTTTCAGGATAATTCTCTATTATCCGTCTTACATCGACAAAGGATAGTCTCTATCCAAAACGTTAACTTTTTTTCAGGGGCTTACCACCCTGTGTTTAATTTTTATTATTTACTAGAAGCGAACCCACCCAATTGTATAATTGGGAAATCACCCATTGTTAGATCTTTTCTTTGTTGTGACATAGTCCACCGTTGCTGATTTTATATATATATAATTATAAAAAATTAAACATTAATCCAAATTGCTTACCACTGAGAACTATTAAGCAACTTTATAGCTTCCTGTAAAGATCCTTCAGGGTTTCTTAAAGGTTTTAGTTCAGCTTTAATAGAATTCTCTGATGTAGGACTAGGCTGTTTGGGTAATATCGGTGACTGAGGAGTAGGTGGCCTAATTGAAAAATAAGATGAAAAGAATATTGTAAATTAAATCTAATGAAATATTTTCAGTAAAGGTTCACAATAAACTGATTATAATTGAAAAATCACTTACGAGGCAATGAATTTCCTAGATAAGTGTGGTTTGCCTACATTAGATTTTTGTAAAACTGAAATTTAAAAGATGTCATTAATTAATCATAAAAAGTATCATAAAAGGATGAATATTAGATACAACCTGTGACAATAAACTTCGGTGAATGACGTCAAATTGCTAACGGTCGTAAGAGTACACCATTGTCGTATTCTGCCCCAGACAGGTCGAAACATGTTTAAACAAATTTGAGAGAATCAGCGCTGAGAGTGTGTTTATTGTGTTTAAACAGGACATTGAAGAGAGAAGGCGTAGTATGCGCGGTCGAAACCCAAAATGGATCAGCGAACGAAAGAGACTCATGAAATGATGACAACAGTTTACAAAGAAAGTGCTATTACTTTGAAGTGTGTTTATGAGTGGTTTAAACGGTTCCGAGGAGGCCGGAACACCGTAGAAGACGACCCCCGAAGTGGCCAGACATCCAACGTAATGTTACGACCCTACTGAAGGCTATCCCTAAAAACGACTACGCCAGGAGTTTCCAGGACTTGTACAGGCGTTGCCAGAAGTGCATTACCATCGACAGGGATTACTTTGAAGGATAGTAACCGCTGTTTCATGTAAGCGAGCAATCCACTCTCAATATGCCATCATTCACCGAACTTTATTGTCACAGGTTGTACAATAGCTGGTGTTTAAAATCTTATATATTTTTAAATTACGTATATTTTACTGCACATATTAAATTACACATTAAGTAGTACTGTATATACAAAATTATAATTATCATTTAATCATTTAAATATATACTGAGTGAGCATATTATTATGACCACCCTGTCAGTATCTCGTTGGGCCACCTTTTGCTTTTAATACTGTGGTGGTTCTTCATGACATTGATTCCACGATATGTTGGAAGGTGGTGGGAGGAATCTGACACCATGCCTGATGGATAGCACTGTCTAGTTGTGCTAGATTGGACGCTGGAGAATCCAGTCGTCTGATGGTTCGTTCGACTTCGTCCCACAAATGCTCAATTGGAGTGAGATCTGGGCATTGTGGGGGCCACCAAAGTAAGGTAAAGTCCCCCGCATGTTCTTAGAACCACTCCTGCACAATACGAGCTCTGTGACATGGCGCATTGTCTTGCTGGAAGTAACCATCTCCATTTGGGTACGCCATCAACGATACGCAGGTATGCTGTGCCATCCAGACGTTGTTCAACACGTATTAACAGACCCAATGCATGCCAGGAAAATATTCCCCAGAACATAACACTGCCCACACCGGCCTGAAGGGTTGTACTCATGCATGCGGGATTCATGCTTTTGTGCTGTTTCCGCCAGATTCTCATGCATGATGCAACTGGAATCATGACTCGTCATGAAAGACCAATGTCGTACATTTCACATTTAGTACAGTTTAATCAGTAAACACTGGAATTTTTAAACCGAGAAATGCGGAGGGGGAGCTGAGCGAGAATCTGCATGGGGTAGGAGTACGAAAAGAAAGGGCTTGAAAAATAAGTAAATCTGTAAAAATATTTTAGTTTCTTAAAAAATAATAGATAATAGTATCATTAAGACGTTACTAACTTAGAACTGATTAAAAAAAAAATGCTTTAAAAAAAATTCTACATCAATGTCAAAGCCTGATATCAATTCCTTACCCTTATTTTTTAGTATCAAATTTTTTTCTACTGGTCTAGGAATATCAATTTTATCAGCATCTAATTCCTCTTCATCTTCCTCCTCTTCATCTAACTGTAACTTCTCATTCTCCACCTGCAACCAATGTCCATTTTCAACTTTCCTTTTCTCAGCCTCTTTCAACATTTCTTGCTTTTTAAAGAGAAGACGGTCCTTGGTTGACTGAGACATCGACATATTAAACTGTTCCTAAAATTTTAAGAGAGGTATTAATGTATATTTAAAATATATTAAAAAGTAATATAAAATTTCTTAAGAGATTTCTTATCCATTCTCTGAATGTTTTTCTTTTTTCTTTTTTTTTTTTTTTTAATTTACATCATTTACCTCTTCTCCACTTGTGCTTTCTTCTACAGAATTATAATCTGAACTAAACTGATCAGGCTCCAATGGCTTATCTTTCATTTCATATAAAGGTAATTGAGCTGATAAAAGATTATCTGAACGAGACAGTGAATCTAGATTGGGGCTTGATACAGATTCAGATCGCAAGTCACCATTCTTTGATTGTGGACTCCGAGATGAATGATGCAAAGACGTACTAGTTTTAATGGATGGATGAGCTGAGTTTCTTAATACCATACCTAAAAAAATTAAAAATATAAAATTCAAAATACATGTACTGCACAGAATTATCCAAATTAAAAATTTTAAATTTTTGCAAGTTATGGTACAAGTGCTGGATTAGAGATATGGTGACCTCTAGAGCCAAATCAGAAGCAATGTCAAAATTTTCCGATTGGCCAATTTTGTAAAAAGTTACAGTAAATTAATCTCAGCAAAATGAAAAATGTGATACATTCATTCTAACGAAGCATTTTTTTTACTCGTGGCTGAATTCTGTTATTCCTTTTTAATAATACAGTCATACATGTCTGCAAACTCGGTTATAATGAAAAAGCGAAGTTAATTGAAATACCTAACCACAGTTTCATTGAAACTGTCAAGTGTTCTCCAGTTATAACAAAATCTGATATAACAAAAATAAATATATAAAGAATCATGGGCTATTACACAACTTTTGCTTGGATACAGAAAAATTTTGAAAAATAATTGGCACTGGGTTAGTTCTTTTAGTAGAACCTGAAGATGATGAATACAGAAATAGAGACACAGGAAGTGAGAAGCACTTGTTGTGTGATTACTAATATTGCTTAGCAATACCTGAATTCTATGTGTAGGTGTCTGCGAACTCAGAGTGTCAGCAGGTTTTGAAATGAAGGCAAAAAGAAAATATTTAGATCTCTACATCAAAATATATAAAGAGGAATAATATAGTTAAAAGTTCACTGATTAAAATACAAAAGTTTACTGATATGTCTAAGCTGAAGCTACAGACTGGATTTCCTCGATAAATGATTTACTCACAATTTCCGACATCTAAGATCTTGCGTTGCAATTAAAGTGCACAAACACTGTAGGATAACTCTCTGTACTGCTACTGCTGCATAGGCACAATGTTTCACACACAAATATAAACAATTTCTCTGATGAAGAAGGATGCATAACTAACTTTGGAGTCGCTGCCACCGTTGAGTGCCCCCTATGTGTTTTGAACCTCATTCGCACCTAAGAATGAGCGGACGAAACTAACTCTGTGGTTAGATATAATTCCGTTTAGGAAAAAATACTACTGCGACTGCTAGTTGTTCACTTCACTTCATCAGCAGACAGCAACCAGTTCACTTCACCAGCAGACTACCAGCCACTTCTCTTCATCGTCCTTCTACTTTATCATCATGGGCTATCTGCACCCAGTTGAATTAGAACATAACCGATACCTTGGTATTTGTTCTTGTTTGAAAGCAAACGGACTTATAATTTATTCATCGTTCTTCAATATTGTGAAGCATTCAGCAACGACCTGTATTGTTGGATTTTATTATGAATTGTTTTCCTGAACAATAGTCTGTAATCCACAGATTTGATTTGGTAAGCTTTTTTGAAAGAAAATTTATTTTATTCTTGTTAATTATTTTACCTTTGTCTTTTATACTACAGTCTTGCTGCCTGTGAAGTCACTTCATCTCTCATTCATTCATCTTTATTTCTTTGTATGCATGTGTTATTTATATTGATGCTGTTTCAATATTTTTAGAAAAATATTTTCAATAGGAATTCTTTTTCATTTTTTTTTTTTAGACCTTTTCAAGTAAGGCGTCTTTGTTTCAGAAGATATGATCCTTTTATTACTTGAAGGTTGGATACGGTTTATTAACCATAGAAGGATATTTTTATCATATAATTATCCTGTTCGGAAGGTTTTTTAATCTTCATGAGTATTGGACAGTTGGGAGCCTGAACAACTCCAGTTTAAAGATGTACTAGCTGTCTTTTGTCCATACACCTTTATGCTCTTGTAGCAGTATTTTTGTTAATGTAAATGTTTTTGAACTATGACGCTTTACAGTTCACATTTTGTTTATGTTTAAAAATGTCCCAGGTGAGGCAACATTGTGTTATCCTAGTGGAGGCAGCACCGTGCATGTATTATCACCTTTGTGTTTTGTGACTTTAAACCGGTTACATAAGTGACTTGTTATTCTGTTTAAGCACAATTATTCTTTTGTATAAGTAATTTGTAATGTAACCTGTAAAGTTCTTTGTGAAAGTAATTTGTAAACTTAAAATGTTAAAGTAATTCGTAACTGTTAGAATTGTAACTTGTCTTTGTCGGTAATCATATTGTCATGTTAAAATATCATTTTTACGTAATTTGAAACCGAAGTCATTTTGTTTTATAGCAGTTTTTGAATTGCGTAATTACTTAATCTCATTCTATTTGGTCCTACTTTTTGTACCATGTTTATACTCTAATATCTTTTATACCATAATATCTCATCCGACCAACTGAATTAGTTTAGTTTGTTTTTTCTAATAAAATCTTTTCTTAACTCATTGTTAAAAACTCATTACTTGAATTTCAATTTGTTTTTAATAAATATAAAGTGGTTATTGGGGCACAAAAAGCAACGCAGGTTCTAAGTAAATGAATCCCTTTTGTACTACCATTACGAACTGACGTAAGATTTCTAAATAATTGAATTATCGATTTAAATTAAAATAGAAATAAGATTTTTATTTTGTTACAAGGTAAACAAGGTATGGCTGAACAAGGACAAGCTGTCGAAGCATACCGCCGAATCAACTCGCCTGTTCCTGGTACACATGCAAGAAGATACCGGAATCTGCTCCATTCCATTCAGTGACATACCCGTCAACTCGCCAGACGCATCGCCTATGGATATTTGTGACTTTGGCCTACTTAAAAAGGCCCTCAGAAAAAAAAAAACACTGAGTAGTAGAGGGTCTATGAAAACCATGTCAACAAAAGTGGTTATGAATTGATCTTGGTGTTCTGCATTCCATCCTCCTGCAGTGGAAACTGTGATGCAGGGCAACAGCAGCGATGAATGGCTACCAGATTAAACACACTCGATGGTGGCGAAAGGGGTTTTCCATCTTTTCTGGCCCTCTGTAAAATTGTTACCATGGATCCCTAACAACTCTCTATATTTATGCATTCTTGAGTTAATTCCACATGATTTTTATATTACTCATTCTTAGGATATTCACAAATATTCATGTCCACAGCAAGATTCGAACCCACAACCTAGAAGATTTGAGAACTGGGAAGCTACGCCCAAGGGCTCTTGGCCAGCATTTGAAATGTATCAGGGACTTTATATACACCCTATATAATCTTTTCCAATTTATGTGACATTCACAAATTCCAACATGCATGATATGCAGCACTGCCAATCAACACAAGTTCATAATCATAGTTTATCTTGCAATTATCGTTCCCATATTTAATGTTATTCAACCGAAAAAATGTTTTGAAATAACATGTTTTTTGGCATTATAAAAAACAATTTGAATCTTGGCGTTATTATCGTTGGGACTTTATAAAAACTGTTTATTTCAGTGGCACATTGGAGTGATTTTTATTTTTTTTTCAATAAGGCACACGACAAAATTGATATTATGTAAGATTACCGTAAGTATTCTGCTATAAAGTGAAACATTTTGACTTGAAAAATTAGC
>JAHWFO010064234.1:267823-286797 GCA_023313115.1 Rhysida immarginata | reverse complement strand
ACTCAATAAATATGAACTGGCATACGAAGTATCGTAAACCGAGGCACGTTCTTGACATCAATTTTGAAGATATTAGCAACATCTCTTTCGCAGACTACTGGAAGATGTGATAATCTTATTTCTCCTTGTATTTTTTTTTATTTCGTTTGTTTTTTGTTTCTGACAAACGTCAATCTTATTTTCTTTTTTGTATAATATGGAAGACCGCTTGGGTTGGTTAGGCTTCTTGACTACCTCAGTGTATTTCATTTGGAGTTTATTCTGGTTGGATGAGCTTTGTGATGGCGCTGCTTTCGTCCTATCCTAACAAATGTACACTTCACTGTTCGATTGTCGATTGTCGATTCACACTCAGCTGCATCTTGTGGGTTACTCCCTGTCAATCCTGCTGAAGATGAGAGCTTCGTTCTCGAAAAGTACTTATAGGTCGTATTTTTTCTTTTTACTCGTTGTGGTTAAAGAGTGTTTTATTTCTTGCATTAGTGTCATACATGTAAAGATGAGCCCATAGCGTTTTAGCTGCTTTCTTCTTTGCGTCACATGGAATGGACTAAAACAATCGAGTCCTATGAACGTAAAAGGTGGGTTGCCAGCTCGTACTCGATTCCCAATGAGTGGAGCCATCTTCTGTTCCATTGGTCAAGCGTTCATTTTCTTACATTTCAGGCACTTGGCGATGACCTCTCTCTCAAATGCATTGCCCGAAGGGATCCAAAACCCCATTTTTATGGTGGCCAAAACATGCTCTCTTCTAGAATGTCCAGTCTATCTATACGCCTCTTAAACAATTAGCTGTGCTACGTGTCCTGTATGTATAATTACTGGATGTCTGCTATCTTCTGGGAGATGAGTATTTCATTCTTCCTCCTACTCAGAGTTGGCGATCCATCATGACTGGGTCGAATTTGAGAATCCTTGATCGTCTTATGGCTTGTCGAGGTTTCTTATTCGACAACTCGATAATCTCTTCAGCGTAGTTTTCACGTTGAACGAACTTGAAAATGGCTTCTTCTGCCTCTTGTAGATAATCAACAGTTGGCATGCATCTTGGTGTTGTTTCTTCTGCAAAAGTCGAATGAATCGAAATACTCTCGCCATTATCTTCTTTAGTCGATACCATGAGGAACACTTCTCAATCAGCTTCTTAATTCCAGAGGACTCTGTTAGTCGAGTAGACTTGAGCCTTTACTGCGGGATCCCTTCCATCTAGATTCGATTCAATAGGTTCAGGTAGTTCAAGGCTCATTGACCACAAGAATTCCGGCCCCTGTTTCCAACGATCATTCTTCAGGAAAATAGATATATCTTGTCCTCTTGAAATCTCGTCAGCCGGGTTCAATTTGTTGTGGATGTAATACCAATGGCTTGGTGTTGATCCCCCATGGATCACTGTCAGTCTGTTGGCCACAAACACATGGAACCGCTTATCCTCATTTATCCTCATTACATATATAATTTAGGACTATAGTAGAATCGGTCCAAATATATGATTCGTCAATTATAATGTCCAGCTCCCTACTCATTTGCATGTCCAACTTGACTGAGAGAGTGGCTGCTGCGAGTTCCAATCGTGGAATGGTCATCATCTTAAGGGGTGCGACTCTCGACTTTGAACATAAGAGAGTGCATGTCACTCTTTCATTCTTTTTGTCAACTATTCGCAAATAACTGACAGCTCCGTATGCCTTTTTGGATGCATCCGAGAAGTGATGCAATTCTGCCCTCGTCATCTCGAACTGCGGTGGCTTCAAACATCTCGGTACAGCAAATGTCGACATGAGAGGGAGTCCACTTGTCCACTCACGTCATCTACCATCTTGATTTTTTGGGATCGGCTCATCCCATCCAAGCTTCATTCCTGTGAGCTCTTGAATCAGTAATTTTGCTGGCATCAAGAAAGACGTTGCCAAGCCCAAAGGATCAAAAACTGAGCTGACAATTGATAACAGCCGACATCTTGTATGTGTCGGTTCTTTGTTGATCACTCGAAAACCCAAAACGTCTTCATCTGGCCTCCACTCGATTCCCAGGACTCGTTTGATGGGGCACTGCCATCGCCTAGGTCGAGCAACAGAAATCCCTTGGCTCTTTCCTCCTCCGGGATGGTTGCCAAGAATCTTCTGTTGCTGGAACCCCATTTCGTCAACCGAAAGCCTTTCTTGCTCAACAAGGCTTGGAGTCCCTATTTCATAGTAATTGCCTGATCCACATTTGCGATTAAGGCAATCATTAATGTAGAAATTATTCTTAACCGTCTTGATGACCTCTTGTGGAAATTCGTCTTGATGATCCTCGACGACTCTTTGCATCGCCATTATAGCGGTTGAAGGAGAACAAATGCTTCCAAAAAAGTAGACCTTCATTCGATATTCTTCCAATGGCTGATCCAAATCGCCATCGCGCCACCACGGAATCTTAACATGTCTCTATCTTCATCGGGCACCGCCACCCGATGGAACATACTCTCGACGTCCGCTGTCAAAGCTACTGGTTCCTCTCAGAATCTTGTCAATACCCCAATCAGAGAGTTCATCACATCCGGACCTTGGTGTAGCATTTCGTTTGCAGACGTTCCTCCGTATTTCGCCGAGCAATCAAAAACTACCCTGATCTTGCCCGGTTTAGCAGGATGATACACAGAGTGATGTGGGAGATACCAGACTCTCTCGATCGCATTCATCTTCTTACAAGGTACCTTTTCAGAATGCCCATTTGCTAGCATTTTATCCATAAAGCCCTTATAGTCATCATAAAGCTGCTTATTGCGAAGAAGCTTCTTCTTGAGGCAAATAACCCTTTGAATAGACTGTCCTCTGTTATTAGGCAACTTCTGTAACTTATCTTTGATTTGCAACGAGACAGAGTAATGACCGTCAACTTCTTGGATGGTCTTCTCAAAATTTTCCATAAACTTCTTATCGGACAGGGAAAGACCGCTCACATCGCTCTCATGGTCATTCTCTAACTTGAACCAATTCTCCATTTGCTTATTAAAAAGTAGGTCAGCCTTAATACAGAACGAACTTAATCTGCCTAACTGAAGTTGGCCCATGTATCGCCCAGCCTAGTCTGGTCTTTATCGCAAAAGGACATTTCGTCTTGCTGTGGATTACTTCTAATGGTTCAAGAACAGCAGGCACATTATTACCAATAAGAAGCCCGATAGGAGCAGCAACCTCTCGTAGCATAAATCTATTCAGATAATTCCATTGAGCAATGTCTTCCTGCTTGATAATGTCCCCCTGGTCGACTAGAAACTCTTCTCGTGTGTATATTTCAGGCAAAGGCAGCCATCCGTTTTCTTCCAGGTTGCTCACCTCCAGACCTTCAAGACCAAAACATTCAAATGGACTATCTTTCTTTTCCATGGTCGAGATGAACAACAACTTCTTGCTCTCTTTAGCCTTAAGCTCGTTCATTAGGTCTTTGGTACAAAATGTACGCGAGCTCCCATTGTCTATGAATGCATAAGTCGTCACTAATTGCTTTGTAGCCTTGACTCGAACTCTGACGGGGATTATCGCCATAGCCGTCTTGAGTCTTCTACGTGAAACGCTACCTTTCGTTTCGACAAATCCATTATTAACAGAGGCTCTCTCTTGTTTTTGCCTTTGGCGTACCTTTCTTCATGAAGCAGTGTCGCATGACCCTTGTGGCAATGTTGACATTTAACCTCTTTAGCACAGATCTTGGCTCGATGTGCCTTTGACATACACTTGATGCAGAGACCAAGTTCTTGGGCGAATTTCCTTCTTTCATCTGGACTGATTCCTTGGAAACGGTCGCAGTCTTCCAAAGAGTGACTTTCTTGACAATAGTAGCACTCGAGTGTCTTCCTTTCATCATTAAGGTTGGCGGAGAAACTGGATCCTTTTGAACTCTTGGTACTTAGACCCTTAGATCCAATAGGCCCTTTGTATGGCTTTTCCTCCTTATGAGTCGACCGCTTCTTGTCTTCACCAATATCACCAAAGAACGCATGTTGTAGTTCACCAGCAGCTCAGAAGACGAAATCGACTAAATGCTGAGGACGGATCTTCTGCTCTTTGACCTCGCTGATCTCATAAGCAATTTCATGCCATCTTCTTTGCAAGTCGAATGGCAATTTCTCAACAATTGCTCGCATATTGATCGGGTGCTCTATGTCGCTGATCTCATCCACATCTTCCATACATTTTTGACATTCGAGTAGGGGGTGATGAAAACGGTATAATGCTTCGCCATCGCCTCCTTTGATGACTGGGAAGTCCAAGACCCTCTTGATGTATGCATTTGCGATCTTAGACCCTCGTCCATAGAGTTGCCGAAGACGTTCCTTGACCTTCTTGTAAGCGTCATCGGCCTTCATCGAGTGGTAGCTTTTCGTTAAGCTGTTGACTTCGCCACTTGTGTACTGTTCCAAGTAGTACATTCTTCGATTGGCATCAGTAGTCCTCGACTCGATGAGACTCTTGAAAGTCCTGATGAATACCTGGTACTCTAAAGGATTCCCATCAAAAGTCATCATGTCTTGTTTTGGAAGGGACAATTGCAGCTGTTGCTCGACCAGCAACTCGATCATCTTAGTTTGCTTTAGGATGAGTTCTTCAATACTTGAATTACTAGCTTGGCTCGCGATGTCACCAAGCTTTAGGTCATCTTCCTCGTCTTCGTCGCCTTCATCAGCTTCATGCTGGTTGATCCACGTTATCATGGCTGTTTCGAACTCGTCGAGATCGGTGATTGTCTATTTATGCTTGTTTGCCATTTCTTCTGGCACATTGGTCGGCCTAAGAATCTTCACCACCTCGTTATGTGCCTTCATGTAATTGTCTGCATAACGACGAAGATCGAACAATTTTGATTTGACTTGAAGAATCTTTTGCTTCTTTTTGAGTTGCTCGATTTTCTTTATGGCAGAAGTCACGGTCGCTAAGCACCCTCTTCTTCGGTTCTTCAACTCGTTCAAGTTCTCTGAACCTCTTAGCACCTATGTCGCATCCTCTGTAATCATTTAGGACGATTGAGTCAAATCCTTTCTAATTAGGACTGATAGTCATTCTTAATTCTTATTAAAATTCTCTTCTTTAGAAGACGTAGATAAAAGATGAAATATAATCGCCAAAATGCCCTCTGCAAAATGACCACTATATGAGTTCTTGGTGTTCAAGTTTTTCAGAAAAAATATGCATCAATACAAAAACTGCTGCTGATAATAATATTTATTCGATGAATTATTTACATGATGTAGATGAAGTAGATGAATGTTCGCTCCTTATATTATGATTTGGAGTACAGGTTCTCATATTGTATGATTTTCTGTTACAAAAAATGAAATAACCATAAATATATGCATAAAAAAAACTAAGTAAAGTTAATTATCTTAAGAACGTACTTATCTGTATGCCTTCCAAGCTTAAATTCTTTAAATCATAACACAGGCCTATCTTTAATTGCAGCTTAAAATACAATGGCTTAAAACATTCAAAATTAACGGTTATAACAATGAATGTCACTTCTCGTGGCTCAACAAATAAAACAGGCAAATGAACATAAACAATTCTCACTTATAAATGCTTAAATTAAACAATGTCTTAATTTGCAAACATAAATAAATAATTAAAAACATATACTTGATCGAGCATTCTGCACCAACTCTCCCAATTTGGTGTTTACCGAATCAACTTGGTTCGAGTATTCGAAATTTCTCCACCGGTATCAAAGAACGCTTAGCCTCTTACTGGAAGAAATTTAAGAAGTCGCAATAGTCCCACCCACCACCTTCTGGATGATGAACATTAACCCTCCAATTGAAACAACGTTATGTCTGTCGTTCAGCAATCCAGTGACCCTTTCGCGTTGGAAATAATCTATATTTTCCAAAACCAAAAGAGATTTAGCTAACGAACTCATTAACGCCAAACTGTTTTCAACATGATCTAACTGCTATTTAACTTATATTTTAGTACCATCTTTTGTTCATCGCTTTTTCCATCAACTTTTTTAATCAGAAATGCTTTGGTGTTTCAACCAATTGTAACCACCATGATCTGTAGATTTTGCTTGTTACCTTTATTTTGTGTCCATCTAATCACTGACTATTTATACTATCGTATTCTTTATATAAGGGGGCTTGTCTCCTCATAAGACTTCAAATGAACAGTGATAATGAGGTACAGGATGAACTTATGTACAGGATTTGGCGTTTCCTCGATAGAAAGGTGATGAAACTCCCACGCCCTCGTTGGATCTCTCACCCCTCCCAGTGTCAGCTCTGATTCTTCTGCATGTCGTCATCACCATCCAATTCATTTCTGCTTAGTTACTTTTCTTCAACTAGGTGCGTCAATCTTAGAATCTGTTTTGGCTATCACCTAGCCTGCTGGTTGCGCCCTCCTCTCTGTGAAGCACAGTTTATTCATTGGTTTGCACGAATGCATCATATTTTGTCTTGCTTAAACGCAGCTAATGTTGTTTTGACATTGGGTGACGAGAAAACTGAGACTTGTGAAAAGGCTTACCTGGACGCATTGAGATGGTAGGTTTAGTGTTTTGACCAAGTGGTAAATGAATTTATATCTTCTAAGAAAACTACTTTAGAAGCTAAGGTAGAATCCCTAAATGGGACTATTGTAGACATTAAACTCTGCTTACCAATATTGAAAATAAGGAGTTTAAATGATTAATTTAAATTTAAATGAGTTTAGTCTTCTATTTAATGGGGTAAAATCGTAAAATTAATAAAAACAAAAAAATTAATAATAAATAAAATCACTAATCTTAAAAAACGATGAAGGAACTTGTGAGATGGACGAAAACTCAAAGGATGTAGTCTATTGCAGATGTTGTTGATAGTAGAAATAAAAGCAGTCTATTGAGGATGTAGATGAAGTCTTGTAAAGATAATGTTGATAGGGGAAAACGATAATCTTGAAGTAAGTGTCGGTTTTTAAATACAGATGAAATTTTGAAGAGGGTGATCCAAATATTTGTGATAAAATTTATATAAAAAAACGTTTTCGAGAATATTTCTCATCTTCAGTTGGATTAAATATTTTTGAATGTTGAAAACAGTTGAAATAAGAATGTAATAATTGATATAAGGTGATGAAGCTAAGTTGGTGTAATTGTTGGTTATGATTGTTGGCTTTTGTATAGACCTAGAATCTAGATTATTTTCATAACAAACAAAGCAACAGAAATATTAATACACCTATTAGAAGAACGATATCCTTTAAAATTTACACACAACCACATGACCAACAACCGTATAACATTTTTAAATATAAACATTATAAAAAATGAAAATAATCAAGATTTTGAGATATATGAAAAACCAACAAAAGGTAACAACATACCACATTACTTTTCACAACAACCCACACACGAAAAAATTAACACTATTAAACAATATTTACAAAGACAAATTGAAAAGGGAAGGAAAAATTCCGCGACCCGGAATCGAACCGGGGACTATGCCTATCGCTGGCACTGCTCTAACCAACTGAGCTACCGCGGGTATGAACAGCTTTGCTGCTACAAGATATCCAAATAAACTGTTCATATCCGCGGTAGCTCAGTTGGTTACAGCAGTGACAGCGATAGGCATGGATTCCGGGTCGCGGAATTTTTCCTTCCCTTTTCAATTTGTTTTTCGAAATATTGGAGTGTTTCTTCAGTCATTATCTTATATTTGAGTTATTTTCATCAATTTATTTGATGGTTAAAGGGTAAGGACTATTCCCGACCTTCGAGTCGGGGCCTGCTCTGCCGATTGAGTTACTGCGTTGTGACTTCAATGAAGTTTATTTAGATATCTTGTAGCAGCAAAGCTGTTCATATCCGCGGTAGCTCAGTTGGTTAGAGCAGTGTGGCGATAGGCATGGTCCTCGGTTCGATTCCGGGTCGCGGAATTTTTCCTTCCCTTTTCAATTTGTCTTTCGAAATATTGGAGTGTTTCTTCAGTCATTATCTTATATTTGAATATTTACAAAGAATAAAAAATCTTACATCCCCAAAATATATTCCTACAAATTAAAAAAAGCTTAAACTGAACCTAATAAAAAACAAATATCCAATAACTTTAATAGACAAAATTTTAATAGATGCGTTTACAAACAATACAACAAAAACTATACCAATTCAACAAGAACAACAAAAAAGATATTCAATGCAATACAATAATAAAATTTTCCACAAACAGAAAAAAATATTAGAACAAATCCCAAACATAAAAATCATACCAAAAATAACAAATAACATTACTAAAACACTAATAACCACCACCAACCTAAAAACAACAATCAATCAAAATAATAGCACAAATATCAATTTCAAAGAAATATGTCAAAATAATAAAGAAAAATGGAACACTAGAAATATAATTTATCAAATACCATGAAAAAATTTTTATTTATTTATTTTATTAATTAATTGGATCCATTACGTCCATCCAGGGCCTGTATGGCCAGAGGCCGACGAGTTGGGTCCCTAGATGGACCTGGATTCACGACTGCTGTATGATGGTCACAGCAGCCGGGGGGGGGGTGAGTAGATAGGCGATCACGGATAGTCATCCATCCGGTGACGAGCCGTGCCTGATGTAGCTTAACTTCACAGAAGTTGTGTTCAGTGAAAGCCCACCAGGCCACGGCCTTCCCATTACATAACTACACAGGTCAAACTAAACGACAATTAGAAATAAGATTAAAAGAACATGAAAGAGCACTTCGCCACAAATACAAAAACAACCATTTAGTTAATCATTGTATCAAAGAAAACCACACACCAGATTGGAATAACACAAAAATCATTGGAAAAGAAGAAAATTATAAAAAAAGATTAATTAAAGACACAATAAATATCATTACAAATAACAAAAATTTAGCCAAGCCATCAATAGAGATAAACAATAAATGGACACTACTTTTATACAATAGACAACAATCATAACCAACAATTACAACCAACTTAGCTTCATCACCTTATATCAATTATTACATTCTTATTTCAACTGTTTTCACCATTCAAAAATGTTTAATCCAACTGACGATGAGAAATATTCTCGAAAACGTTTTTTTTAATATAAATTTTATCCCAAATATTTGGATCACCCTCTTCAAAATTTCATCTGTATTTAAAAACCGACACTTCCTTCAAGATTATCGTTTTCCCCTATCAACATTATCTTCACAAGACTTCATCTACATCCTCAATAGACTGCTTTTATTTCTACTATCAACAACATCTGCAATAGACTACATCCTTTTAGTTTTCGTCCATCTCACAAGTTCCTTCATCGTTTTTCAAGATTAGTGACTTTATTTATTATTAATTTTATTGTTTTTATTAATTTAACGATTTTTCCCCATTAAATAGGAGACTAAACTCTATTAAATTTAAATTGAAAATAAGTTTCATAATTTCAAAAATATTTTAAGTCGACTAGAAATATATCTTTTTTCCTATCAATGTTCTTTTTAGTCTCACTCCTTTAGACTGTGTTACACCTAGCTGTTCAAAGTGTTCAGGGAAAGTGACGAATGTGGCTGTTTGTTTCTATCTTCCAAAACTTATTTCAGATTGGAATTTTGGATGTTGAAGCCAGACAAGCTCTGATTGAATCTTCTGCATTTTTTACTGCCTGTGGAACGGCTTCAGCGACTTTGTCACGGAGATTCACGACGAAAAGTCGGGCACGTTCCTTCATTCTGACGTCATCACCGTCGACGTTTTCCTTGTCATGATGGTTCTCGAGAAAACATGGATCTTGTTACTTTTTCACAATGTCATCTCCGAGAACGTCATCATCGTCCTCAACAGAGAGAGCGAATCGGAAGCAAAATGACTGGAAGACTGGAAGCAAAAAACCATGTGATCAGATTCAAAATTTTGAAGGGAGATCGGTTGAAAGTTCTTATGATGGAAGTTCAGAAAAAAAAAACCGGCTCCGCAAAAATCGAGTGAATCAAGGCAACTACTCATCATGGATGGACGGCAAACTAGGTTGCTGAAGCGAGTGAGCAAAACGCAATTAGCGATGAAGCAGAAGGGATTGATTTGGAGCCACGCAACCGAACTGGTTTGGAATTATTACCAGAGATGGTACTTAATCGAACAACCATGAGTATTCCACTAGAACTGTGGGTTGAAATCACACAGAGAATTGTTAATCGAATGAGTTTGCATATGTGCGATATGCCGATGGCGATCTGTAATCACTCCATAGATGAAATAGAATATTTGCAGCGAGCTAAGAGCATAACGGAATTTGGCCCGTGTCCGAAGACAGTGGAAGTTTTTCCCTGCAGTGTTCTTGCCTATCTGCAAGGGAAAAGCTACGTCCTACACACCATATTGTAAATTTAAGGTGCTTATATTTCTTATTGCGTTTCTTTGACTCAACAATGGAATTCCGGCTCTGATATGGACCTCATCGTTTGTTACTGAGTTTTGGATCCAGCATTGCAAGTCGGTATTAAAAGAGAAGAAACTATAAGTGATATTCTGTGGTATTAATATCCATTGGGGCATAGTGTTTAAATACAACTTACTCTGTATTTTACTCTTAGCTTCGGGAAAAATTTCTTTTGGGCCTAATATATTGAGAGAATCGATATATTTAGCTGTGAGAATTTAGTTTCTACTTTACCCTAGAACTTAAATTGCAGGTAATTAAATAATCTTAATTAATTGTTGACGCTTATCATACTGCTAAAAGATTACCTCATGGGTGTGAGGCGTTTTTTTGTACTTCATATATACAAAACACTACTGCGCTTACTATTCGAATATCAGAGATAGTACGAATTTTAGCGCAAATGGTTTTCTTCAACTAAGTTATATGTTGGAATAGGAATGTATTCCAGTTTACAATTATTTTTTCTATTATCCCCTTACTTCTTGTTTAATTAATTTGCTTCCACTGTATGCACATTAGAGAAGTGAGGAGGATAGTTTTGTTAGCAAAGCAAGTAACAAAGCTGCATTTAACAGTGCTCAGTGTTGTGTTTTAAAATCGTTAGTGTGTGTGTGTGTAGTGCATCGGTGTCTAATTACAACAAGTTTGTGTAGCGTTGTGTGGGTTACCAAGTGGTTTTTTTTTTTTGCTTCATTTTCATCCTAAGTCGTTCCCAAAATGAAGAGGACAGTTTTGCCATGTGTACACATAGACAAAGAACCAAAAACGCGTGCAGAACTTCATGCAAGAAGTTAAATGAGTAGTCCGCTTATAGTTAAACAGTCCACTTCAACGGGTAGTTTATTAAGTTGAGTTGGC
Organism: Rhysida immarginata; assembly: GCA_023313115.1. NCBI lineage: Eukaryota > Metazoa > Arthropoda > Chilopoda > Scolopendromorpha > Scolopendridae > Rhysida > Rhysida immarginata. The sequence continues at coordinate 275,540 of JAHWFO010064234.1, read as the reverse complement.
AATATTAATGTGTCACGTGTAGATATTTTGCAAAGTAAGTATGCGCAGTGGAAAGTTAAATCACATGAACAGGAGACGGTAACAAATGAATAAAAAACCAGGTTTATTGGAAAACTTAAAGAATAAGCAAAAATGGAAAATCAAATGTAAAGCCTTATCTTAGGTCATTAATAATCACAATGTAACCACATCAACAAAAATCCAACGAGCTTAAATCTAGGCTTAAGTTCCGAATACGCAATTCCTTAAACCAAACTAAACACTGTTTAACCAAAACACAGTTGTTTAAATGCGGCTTAGTAAGCGTTGCTTACAAAAATCAAATAACAAAGTAAACTACTAAATATGTCTTAGAATTACCAAAGTATAACGTTATAAAGTTCCATAGCTAACACTTACACTTCTCGTGTAACAACAGTTTGACAAACAGACATAATAACAGTCCAAGTCCAGAATACTATATGAAAGTCAATATATTTTAACCGACTCTGGCCACAAACAATTATCAGTTATTTGAATCACTTCACGAAAAAGTATTGAGTCCGTACCAGGAAAGTCACAAGCATGTAATACACCGAATGCATTCAAATCGATATACGTATTATAAAATTGGGTCGCAGTCTTAAATGAGATAAACAAAGTCTTAATCTGTAGTCTTACATGCGAAGAAAAATAATTTACTAACTAGGACAGCTAAGATTATTCTTCAGGAATAAAAACACAAGCGTTGTTAGCACTTATTACACTGACCTCTTCTCACATGCATAAAGATTTACAAACATAGAGATATGGCTATACGCCCCGTCGCACTTCTCTCCTTTCCTTTTTTTTTTTTAAAAGGAACACATGGCTATATCGTGGCTTCTTAGCTTAAGTGGAAATTACTTGTTTATCACTTCTGACGAACTCACATTTTGCACTACACTAGATATAGTTTAGATATAACATAATATTAAAACACACACACACACACTTTTCAATTAAATTAACTGCCATCAGTACTTCAGCCGCACAGAAGAACGGGAACACTAACTTTAAGAGCGTACGCCCATTACTTGTTAAAACCTAGGGCGAATTACATAGGTGAAACCGGAGCTACGGTTTATGTACGCTGTAAGACCAAACGGCCACAAGCCTTGCAGGGTAGAATTCACACACGATTCGGAGTAATACAATTTCGCAAAACACTCCCCCGCTTCACTAGCAAAACCCTTGATAATGAATTGAGCGCTTACCAGGTGCCTTATTTGAAGCTCCTCTATTCCAGCGAATAGCGCTGGTTGCCAAGTCCAATTCACTCGCTCTGCACTCCGATCCTCGTCGCAGTCGCTCATCGACTTTGAAGGTTTCGTTATAGAGGGGACTCCATTCCGGACTGGAACGTTCTTGCCGGAGCTCGTGGATGAAAATCCGGCCGCTGCATCTCGCATCTCGGGCGACGTGGCTCCTTCTCCTGCTATTCCGATCGTTAGAAGCGTTCTTCCCCTTCGGGGTCCCTTTGCCTGTCTACAACGAGATTTTTCAGCTCCTTCCCCGTTGCCTTCCACACAACGTCTCCCCTTCTCTCCGCATTCCGTCGTTCCACGTCGAATCCCGCGCTCCTACCTCTGATTGGCTCCTGCCTCTGAGTGTCGCATTGGTTGACGTCTCTGCTTTCGTCTCTCGTCGCCCGACTTCGTTTGATGAAAAATAAGTGTCCGATAGCGATGGATGACGTCATCGGAATTCGTGGTGTTGATTGAATTCCGTGACATAATGACATAGTTTTACTGCTGATTTTTGTTTGCAATGGCGGCTCCAGGGTAAAAAAAATAAAATAGGAGCTAGGGTAAATGCAGTATATCAGGGGTTCGTTCGACTCATAATTAAAATCAAGGAATTGATTAGTGCTCATAAGATAACCGATCCAAAACTAATGTTTCACAATTTTTTATTCACATTGGTTTATCATGTTCGTTTGCATCTCATTGATTGGGGGAATGCTTCGATGAAGGAATTGTATCAGGAGACTAGTAGCTTTATGCGACATATGGCGAAAACTAAATCTAATGAACAAAATGGTACCACCACAAGCAAAAAAAATTTAAGGTCTCAACAAGAGCAGCTTTCATGTATTATTAGCAACCTCGAAGAACAGTGCAACCATCGATGGAAAATGTTGAATGTCAATAAAACTGCCTACACATTATATAAAAATTTCTCAGGTGTGTAACCTATTGCCTAAATGACTGTCACCTTCCCCCTTACTTTCCCTTTTATACACCTCAACCTGTAAGGGGCAAAAAGAATGAATCTTTAATAAATTCACTTAAAACTAGATCAAATTTAATTATTCACTTCATCAATCAAAGTCAAATGTTGGGTTCTTGAAATATATGGCAGTACTGTACGCACAACACGAGAAGACCGCTGAGTTGCTTAATGTGATCGTACGGTGTCGCTGCAGTTGTAGATGAATCTATTTAGTGCTGGGGGACAAATTGGAGCGAACCTTGTTTCATCGATGTAAACAATTAGACGATTTTCTTCTCTTATTTTTTTCATATTTCTCAGGTATCTATCTCCATGCAAACTTTTTCATTTGTTTGTAAACACGGCCAGAACTCATTTTTGCGCTACTTGATTTTAGCGTTTTTCCTCCCTTCATAACTATAAACTGATCTGCAATTAAAGCGACACCATATGAGTACATTAAGCAATTCAGCGGTCTGTTCGTGGCGTGCGGATAGTATGTGTCTTATTTATTTCAATAAGATAGGCAAATTTGATTGATCGCAAAAATGACAGGAATGTATTCTTCTAAGATTTTAGACTTTCTTGCCTATGCAACCTTCAGATTGTGAAACTCAGTCCTTGCAATCCGTATAAGATTTGCGCACGGATAAAACAAAAGAAGAAAAAATGTTCAACGAAACATAAGAAATCTGCCAAAATTTAGGAATATCTATGCGGACGTTCCCCCCTTATTACTTTGTTCCTTTTGAAATTTTTGTTCACAGCTGATTGTAGTAAAAGTCCAATTATTTGTTCAGTGAGAATGCGACCCTTCACAGGGGTTTACCCATCAATAATTTCAAGATGAGACTGCACTAACTACTTCGGAAAGAGAAGCCATTGGATGGTTTCAGCCAACTATGGAGATTTCACAGTCTCTTTATAAATCAAGCCAGACCCCCCTCTAAAGTTCCAGCATCCGTCAAAAACTTCCAACCAAGAGCGAAGTTCCCCTCTCATCTGCTCCTTAGCAGTCTCATGACTTCATCGAGTCGCTCTCCTATTAAATACTAGACCCATTTCCGGCCTCCTTCTCATTTCACCTTTTAAACACACTGGAAATGCATTTACTATATTATATCCATTATTCTAATGCTTAAGCAAAATGAATCTCAAAAACAACCTCTATTTCAATTCAATATTACCATGTATCAAAGAATTCATAGAAGAAATCAGTAGTATCTCAACAAAAGACTCAAAAACTAGTTCCGTTCAATATAACACCTCCCCTCCAATTAGTTCACACTAATCCCTAAAGTCTTTCTATCCTTTTTTAGAATTCTCAACTTGTACAAAATTGCTCACTCCAATTATGAAAGTTTTCTCACAATTATATCCTTAATAACAACACCCTTAATAATTACCTCTGTGCAAGAGACCATGTCTTTTCCGGAGAAACCATTTCTGTAATTTTAATATTCTTATAAGATTGGTAGATGAAGTAGCACCCCAGAACAAAAGCCCATAACATAAACCAGAGTGAATCCAGAGTAGTAAAGTAAGAGTAAAATGTTAGCAGGGAGATAATATAGTCGTGAGATAATATCCTGTTTTTATTAGGTTTAAATAATAATTTTTCGATATGGGCATCCCAAGACAGATCAGGAAAACTTGTAGTAGTAAAAATAGTAGATATCCATAGTATATTAGAGGCGACAGAGGCATATTTCGTTTATTCCGCTGGTGAAAAAACATTATTTTTTTTAATCGATATTAACAACTAGAAAATTTCCGTTACACCATTGTCTTAGCTTCTCAAGCGCTGAGTTAAGAGCTGAGAGCAAAGAAGAAATATTTGTGTGGGATAGCAGAAAAGAAATAGCGTCTGCATATAAAATTGGTTTTAAGGATTTAAAAATGGCTGGCAGATCATTTACAAATAAGTTAAATAGCTGGGGTGAGAGAATCGATCCCTGCGAGACCCCGTAATTCCTGATGAATGTAAACGAGTTTTTCCTGAGATGAGTAAGATAATAACTACGATTAGTTAGTAGATCATTGAGCCATGAAAGTGGCAAACCACGAATTCCATAGAAGATATTAAGTTTGTACAGTAACAGATGAATGGGGACTGTATCAAAAGCTTTAGTAAAATTAATAAATATTGAAGTAACATATTTATTCATTGTCATCGCAGAGGAAAGGAATTCAAGCCCTTTCAACATTCCGATTTGGAGTGACCCGTACTCACATGGATTAAGACAATTACGTGCGTAAATAAAATAAGAAAACTTAATATAAAACAACTTTTCAAATATTTCAGCAAATATTGGCAAAGCAGTGATGGGACGGTAGTTTCAATATTGACTGGAGTCACCTTTCTTAAAGACAGGGACCACTCTGGATAACTTCAATGCCTGGGAATAGACACCAGTACTAATAGAAGAATTAAAATAATAGCTAGAGGATAAGCAATGAGATGTTTAAGGCCAATAATAATATCGAAACCCAAGAGGATCGGGGACGGGAGAAGATTTTAGTTGGCCAATAATGTCGGGAACCACTTCTCGAGTAGTTGGGGTGTCAAGAATATTTTGTAGCGCAGTGGAAATACCTTAAAAATTAAATATAAGACAGCAATGTAGACATATTATTAACAATTTATTAAATTAGGAAAATAAACACACGTACAATAAATGATATAAGATTAAGATAGAGGTGTCCCAAAGGGGGACAAGATGCGCATCCTCTAACACGAGGAATTGCGCATAGAGGGGGCAAAGGCCCTAATATAATTGATAAGCCCTTGTTGGGCAATGTGACCGTTAGATGGGTCAAAGACCCCGATACAATTGAAAGGCCCTTGTTGGGCTCACAATTTGGCCTGTGCTACTAAAACCACGGGCACACAAACAGAACTCGTCGAGGAGCGAAAGTTAGCATAAGAGCTGAACGACATTAGCTCTCAACAGACGACAAATGGTGGGCGCTTTGGGCGCGAAATCTATCTGTATATATATAAAGAAGGATGTTTGTGGGTTTGTTTGTTTGTTTGTTTTTTATTCAAATCTACAGTTTTATTCCGATCTTACGGCCAACTGAGGCGGCCTGATAGCCAGGAATATCGGGAATCTCGCTGTGATCGTAGATCCAGCTCTCAGTGAATATTAGGATTTTTGGTTGCAACTTAAGAGTCTTAAGATTAACCAATGTACAGGGTAAGTTGGTATTGATGCTACGAATATTTAAATAAAAAACAGAGATATTTATTAGGCTGATTATCACATATATCGTTAATTTGGGAATTAATACATTCTAGGGAGATCGGAAAAGTAAAATCCTTACTAAATATGTGTGACATAATCGGGAGAAATCGGAGTGATATATTAAATCAAAAAAATTAATAAAAGTAAAAACTAAGATAATTAAGGTATAATCAACCTAAAAAGTAAACAGGAAAATAAACAAATAAAATAATGAAGAAGTTAAGATAGGAAAAAATAAAAATGGAAAAAATTACGATAAACAAAAAATAAAAAATATAAAAAAATAAAAAACAGAGAAGTAAAAACAATAGAGAAACAATAAAAAACAATGAAAAAACTGTGAGAAAATGGAAAAGATTGAGAGCAAACAAGAACTATAAAATTATAAAATTAAATGAACTACAAATTAAGTGCTGCAAAAACTACACAAATTAAGCAGGCAGCAACAGAATAAAGAAGCATAGATTAAAATAAAACAAATTAAAACTCACTTAAGTTAATAAAAACGAAAAAAATTAATTTAAGGAGCACAATAAATGAACTGAATAAAATTCAATAGATTATATTATAAAATATCTACATCAAATAAATTGTTATTTGTACGAATGGAAATACACGGTTACATACAATCATAACAAAATAATCAATTGCTGACATGATTTAAGTTACCAGACCAAAATCACCAACAGAAGTAATACGGACGACTTTGCCTAATAAATTCATAACATATACATGGCCACTAAAGCTCCATGCATTTCGCACTCCAAACTTCCTCTCAGCCTCTCGCAGCAATCGATAACGTGAAGCAGTTAGATCTTCGACAACTACATAGAAGTGTCCTGGAACATGTGACGATTCTTAATGATAATATATTCTTAAAAATAGTGATAATATATAATATATGATGATCCATATATCTTTCTACACACAAGGTCTTTATAATTAAAGTTCCATTTTGACTTGGCCAAAAAAAAAAACTACTGGACCAAAAGCTATAATACTTGGTAATATTTTACAAGAGGGCATGGGAAGTTCATACCCACCAAAAAAAAATTAGTTCAAAAGGTCACCACCAGCATGGAACGGCAATCTATGCAATATTCGTATACGAAGACACGAAGACACAGGATAACAAGTCTTTAATCGTTACCAAAATTAGTTACATGTTGAATGTGGCCTCTAGCATTTACTGAAAGCGGGAAACACCGGATTACTGGGTTCTCAACTGTAGCTCGTAGCATATCAGGAGGAATGTTGCGCACCTGCCGGCGTATCGCATCTTTCAGTTCCGCCAAATTCCTGACGTTATCACCATAAACAGTGGCTTTGAGGTAACCCCAGAGCCAGAATTCACAGGGGTTGATATCTGGTGACCGGGCTGGCCAAGAAAGGGGGAAGTTTCGGCCTATAATCCGTACCAATATGAGGTAGAGCCCCATCCTGCATAAAAATCGTTGTGTTAAAAAGGCCATGTTGCTGACGTTCTAGTATCACAAAACTTCATAGCATCGACGCCAAGTGAGCAGCAGTCACAGTACTTGTCACGAGTCCATCTCTCGACAGCTCTTCAAAAAAATACGGTCAAATTATGACATTTGCTGTCATACCACACCACACGCTAAATTCAAGAGAATGCAATGGAATTTGGTGGAGAACATGACGGGGACTGGTGGCCCATATCCTGTAGTTATGGGTGTTGACATCCCCATTCAGGTAAAAATGGGCCTCCACAAAATGTTCCATGGCCAATGCTCGTCCACCTCCATCCGTGCAAGGAATTCCAAGGCGAAGGTTTCAATACGAGGAAGATCGTTAGGTTCTATTTGTTAGACAAGGTGGATTTTGTATGGGTAGTACCGCAGCACTTTACGTATGATCTTGTACATCGTACTTACTGGTAAGTTTATACGACGTGCAACAGCACTTACGCCGCACGCCTCTTGTGAGGTTTCCACTTTTGCTTCCTCTACGGCTACTGAAACAGCCAACACGGTTGCCTCAGAGACGGGTTTCCTTCCTCGGCCAGGTGCTACCGATAAAAAACCTGTGGCTTCAAACTTTGTCATCATCTTCTTTAAACTCTGCGGAGTCATTAGCTGCCGACACACATGTGTTCGTCGAACGGTACGATAATGTTGCAAAGCCTGCCGTACATTGCTATTGCATTCATAAAAACATTTAATCAGTAACGCACGGTCTTGCATGGTAACAGGCTTCGTCGACTAGTAACATATGAG
>JAHWFO010064234.1:251562-267423 GCA_023313115.1 Rhysida immarginata | reverse complement strand
AACAATTTCTTGAAAATCTTTAAAAATGATCAGTAACTGGAGATAAGTTAGAGTTAGCAGACTATTGAGAAAGAGTGGAAAGACGACAGAGGAAAAACTCTTTTAGCTCCGTGATGTATTGACCAAATATTACGCAGTGTCTATTGATAAGAGAAAAGAGTCATGCGTGTCTCCCTTGAGCTCCCTATCAAACGTATAGACGACTGGCAAAACTTTATGTGTCTGGAAAGAAAAGAGAAAGAACGAGTATTGTTCAGAGAAACCCTGCAATTAAAACAGAAAAAGCCATACAGGCATTTGGAACATCTGAAAAACGGGAATTTCGAATAGAGCAAGAGGGTATAAGAGCTTTTACGTCAAGGGTGGAAAAACTTGAGTCTAAAGTATCTGGTGATGCTCCGCAGTGGTGAGGCAAGTCAAGAAGTTTAGATAAAGTCCAAGTATGTCACCTAGACTTCCCGTTTTTCGTATATTTAGTAGAATGGATAGTCCCCTTGCTCTGTGTAGGATTGATTGATATATTATTTAATCAATTGGGAGTTATAATTTAATTTTTGGAATGTTCTCCTTACTTACAAGTATAATTATCCCGGGCAACGCCGGGTACCGTTGCTAGTCTTCTGTATATATAAGTATATATAAAGAAGGATGTTTGTGGGTTTGTGGGTTTTTCGTTTGTTTGTGGGTATGTTTTTTTATACAAATTCATAGTTTTATTCCGATCTTGATGAAATTTGCATACATGACCTTCAAACCGTGAGGAAGTTCACTGTCTACCTCAGATTTCGGAAAAATAATAATTATCGATAAGAAATCGATATTCATGGTTATGGCAGGGCATATTAATGAGAAATATTTCATGACCAACAATGCATTTCCGATTACTTCATCCCGTTTATTTTATAACCTTCTGATTGGCTTATGTCACCCCTTATTTACATCAGCCAATCAGAAATCTCCATGAATTGTATCATTGGCACTTAACGTTTATCGTGTTTTTATTTCATTTACTGTCCGATTATTTAAGGGCTGCCCATTTCTCTTATTCCCTGATGAAGGCGGGATTAAATGTCGGAACTAGTTGGTTTTTAAACCAAAATGTTGTACTGCAAGGTCTATTTTAATTTTGTTATTAAACACAGTACAGAGAACAACATACAGATTTCTGTACCTTGTTTGGCATTTCGAGATTGCACATAGAACAAACAAATTTTTCTGTTGTAGTTGTGGGAACAAGGTCTGTGTCATATTCCTTGTATAATGTTCTAAAATATTCAGATATTCATTATCCTTTTCCATTATTCTGAAAGGAACAAGTTTTCCTTTCTTGAAAAACGAGATACACCACATCCTGAGAAGGCATGCAAACCAGACAAGACACATGGTAATCACATTCAGCAAAGCGTCTGTTAACGTCTATAGTACTTTTTATAAAAGAATGGTACTGAAATGGAGGGTGAAGGAATCAACAAAAATCAGAGTTGTTTTGCGTAAACGGAATGCTCGCGCTCCTCCTCCTTGCCTTCTCGACTCATTAATTTAATAATTAATTAATTAATTTAATAAGCTATAGGTATTAGCTTGCCTTTATATTGCTGCATAGCCACTGCCCCAACAGCATCCTCCGATGCATCGCACAATAAATGAAGCGGTCTTTTTGGGTTTAATAACCTCAAAATGGGAGGATTCATGAAGCACTTTTTGAGGGAATCAAATGCTTTTTGCTGCTGTCATTCTCAATGGAATGGCTGGTTCTTTTTCAACAGGTTAAATAATGGTCCTGAAACTTGGGCATAGCGTGCAATAAAATTGCGATAAAATTCAGCTGTGCCCAGAAACGCCCTAACCTGACATAAGTTCTTTGGCCTGAGCCAGTCTCTGATTGCTTTGGTCAAGCACTCTTCGCAACCCTTTCCCTTTTCGGAAAAAGAGAAACCTGGGTAGTCCACCTTTCGCACGCCAAAGACCCACTTGGATCCCTTTAAGTAAAAGCGATGCCGTTTGAGCCTGTCTGGTATTTGCTGTGTACGCTTACACAGTATATCTAATGATGGTCCAAAGACTAATACGTCGTCAAAAAATACTACCACTTTACGGTTTATTAACCCCCACAATGCCTCAGTCATGGCCTTAGTAAATGTGGAGGCAGCCCCCTTTAGGCCAAACGCCATCACTTTAAATTCAAAGGAACCCAAGGGCGTTTTAAATTAAGTGAATTTAGTATGGAAAGCTTTGACCTTTATTTGATAGTAAGCCTAGAGTACGTCTAACTTAGCAAAATATTTGGCTCCTTTTAATTTATCAAATAAGGAGTCAGTACGTGGAATCGCGTAATTATTGGCGAATGTAAGTTTATTTAGTTTGCGATAATCCATGCACATTTTAAGCTTCCCATCCTTTTTCACTACAAATAAAACGGGAGAGGAGAAGGAGGAGGTAGAGGGCTTAATAAGGTGCTTACTTAGTAACTCGTTGATCTGCTTGTCCAACTCCTTCTCCTCGTCCTTGCATAACGGGTATAGCCGGGAATTAAATGGTGTGAAGGACTGCTCTAAATTTATTTCGTGCTGGGTAGTTCGATGCGGTGACAATTCTTTAGGTAATTCTTCTCGAAACAAATCTTTATAATCCTGCACCAATGTCTGAAAAGAGAGATAAATGTATGGGGGATTAGAATTTTTTTCTTCTTCCATTACCCTCCCAAATTTTAAAAACACTGGTACCTCTGGTTGTTGGGCGACGATATGACATAACTCTGCGTCGCTAATAAAATTCACAGTTTCTTCTTGCCACTGGGGTAACCACAACTTTTTACCTTTGGTTACCACAACACAACGTTTAGTTTCCCAATTGCATAGAAGGTGATGTTCTTGAAACCAGAACATACCTAGGATCACATGGTACTGTTCTATGCGGACTATATTTAAGGTAACTGTGTCTTTGTATTGCCCACTTTTTACTCTCACAAGCTCAGCTGCATTGTTAATGGCGCTTGAGCTATCATCGGCAAAGGAAGCCGACTTCTTTTGAATTGAGATGTCCGTAGTGTTTAGTTGCAATTCTTTAGCCACCCATTCTTCTAGGTAATTTTTCAAGACTCCCGTATCCACGAGGGCTTTGCGTACTTTTCCTTTAATAAGTAATTGTATAATGCAAAATTCGCGTCATACGTCTTTGTGAACAAAATTAATTTGTTTATTGGGTTGGCTCTTCTGTTCTTTAGATATTGAAATGTTTTATTAGGGCAGGTTCTAATGATGAGACCAAACTGGCGGCATTTAAAACACCTGGGGCCTCTGCTGTCACTTTTTTGCTTTCTAGCAAAGCGTACGTACAGTTTCTCCTGCACTGCATCGACGTGCATAGGTATGGGTATGCTTAAACCAGGGATTTCATGAGCCTTATACCATATCTCTACAAAATTGATTGCTTCTACCATCGAAATACCAGCTTTCATTTTCAACAGCGCAGTTTACCTTGACTGGGCAAAGCCTGAATAAGAAAATGAAGCTTTTGGAACTGTGTTGAATCTGCCTTTGTTAAATGACGGAACCTGGTTATAAATTCATTGACTCTGTCGCCCTTTATTTCTAGTTTTTGGAGGTCGGCCCTACGGGTCATTTGAGTTTGCCCTCCTATAAATGCATTGGTTAGCAAATTAAAAAATCTTGCCCATGATATAGGTAAGTTTGGGATCCCTATGGCTGTGGCCCAACAAGCTGCTGCACCCTTTAAGTGGGCTGGTACGAATTGTACGCATCTATCCAGATGAATGCGTTTGCAGTTCGCAATTAGCCCAAATTGTCTCATAAACTCTTCGCGGTCTTCTCTTGGCGAACCCGAAAATGATGGAAATGGTAACCTATTAATAGCCACTTGTGCTGGGTCCAATTGCAAACTGACAATCGCCTGGGCTAAAAGGTTACTGGCTTTTGTTTTCTCCATACTGATATTTATTGTAACAAGCAAGGACAAAAGGAAACACTGTGGCTGAATAGATCCCTTTAATGTAAGGAATCTGTAAGAATTTTCGAAACAAAGGCGAAATAATTTATACAGCCAAACTGAACACGTAACTTACAATTAACCTAAATAATGCGCCCTTTCTCACAACGTAACGCATCAACACACCATATAACAACTGGCAAAGGAATCTAACAACCTTATACCCCTCGTCTACGCAAGAGAACAGCTTTTTTTTCTTTCTGGCGCACGACGCTATTGTAATCACCGACATGCAAAACCATACTGCACAACATAAACCAAATCTCTATTCACGTACTTACGCCCAATTGCGCGCTCTTAATTTTAATGCCAACTTTACCAATTGTCAAAGCTGGGCAGGAAGGGGGGAGGGAAATTGTACCCCCAGAGGTCTCAATTAGGAACCACGCTCGATACCACACAACACACCGTATAACAACTGTGTCACGTAAAATTTAGGTTTGCGCAGTGTGGAAGCGTTAAGGATGAAAATAAAACAACGGCACAGTGTATACGGTAACTGAAATAGGTTTTATTTCAATAAAGTTATAAAATTAATAATTTTATAATGGAAATGTTCCCCTCTAACACGAGGGCAACTTAAAAGAGGGCAACGTTTTCTGGAAGAGGGAAACAAGTAAAACTGAAGACTGCTGGAATTAACAGTCTGTACAAATAAAAATTAAATGGATCTTGTAAGTTATAAATTTAGGAAGAAAAATATTTAACTCACTTCACCACGAAAGGAAGGTGAGCGAAGATGAGAACTTACGAAAACTTACAGAATTGACAATTGGATAGGGTATTTACCACGCATAACAATAATTACGTATTAGAGTTTGAGTATAGTTGCTGTTTATTTCACGACGCAACTTCTGTGGGAGTTTTACCACAAGTGGAAGGCAGCGACGCGCCCAGCGTTAAAAGGGCTCAACGAGGAAAGCAAAACTAATAGAATAAAAGAAAAGAAATACGTAATTAGCAAGGTCTCCTGGCAGAACACCGTATTAACATAAGATATCATTTAAAGCAATTACCAATATTAAATACATCGACTATGCGCACGAGAGAAGGAATGAGAGGGACTTAAAAATTGCGAACTTACTTTAGCTGGCATAATCGTGGCTGAGGTATTCCTCGATGAACGCTTCTAGCCCCCAGGGCGAAATGACCTGGAGGGACTACTTAGATTGCTTGTCGGCTAGTTGAAGATCCGACCAGTTCCGTAGAGCTGCTCTTTTCCGCATTCCCTGGACCACTGCTAGGCAATGAAGATAATTTACTGATATCACTGGGTGAAACTGCTGGGCTGGCGTCTGCACTGGCGTGGTTGTGTCCGTCGGCGAAGGACTGCTAATCGAAATCGAGAGCCGTGGCACGAGACACTCAGAAGCCATAGCTGTCTTGTCCATACTGGGGTTTTCAGTGACGGCACCCGCTTGTGAAGTTTCGGGAAACAACGGCAGCTCGCTTCCGAAGCTAGCTGCATAGTCCACTTTGAAGAATCCATATCTTTCTCCCATCGAACCCGACTGCGAAGAAAGGCTGCAAATATCTTTAACAGTCACTATATTCACGCTGGAGATAGACGAGGATGACGAGGAGAAATTCTTACGGATTCTTGAGCTCTGACACTCGCCATTCGCAACATGCAACTTGTTCGGCTCCGGGAATTTTCCTCTGACTCGTGCATGAACTTCAGAGCACACATCTGTCCTCGTTGAAAGCTCGCATACCTCTCTCTTATCCTGTCTCTCGTTTAAAGCTCGCGCTATCTTTTTTCCGTTGCCAGCCCCCCTGTTTCCACTGTTCCCCCTGTTTCTGCTGCCACTGTTCCCTGCTTTTTAAAACCACGCTTTCTATACGCGCCTTTGTTCTTGCTCAAAGCTATAGAATGAGAACAATCAGTGTCAATAGGTGTCGCCACTTTGTTACTATTCTATTGACTTTCGCTTTCGCTGCTTGTTCTATTTTATCATCCGTCACGATTGATCGTGACTCTCTCTAGCAGAGATAACACTTCGGCCATTTCCACCCGCGATCGCGCTGTTTTGTTCATTACACAAGAATCATGACCATAGATGAGTATGAGAACAAGTACAGATTAGAAAACAGAGAGCAAGGCTTTATTTCCTAGCATACGTTTTGTTATCACTGATCGCTACATATCAGCTTACTGAACCGATCTGAGCATCCAATTCTCTATTTTACTGCCCATCTCTCGTGAATGCAGTCCCGAGTTGCTTGAACCACTCCACCTGTCTCAGTGGAGCTCCCCGAAATATGGTGAGTGAACTGAGCAGGCCGTCTTAAAAAGACCAAGAACTCAGTCTTAGCCAGAATGATTTTCATGGCTGTAAACCGATATAATATAAGCTGAAAGTTAGTGCAAGAAGACCCAAAGAAGACTACATCGTCAGCTAAGACAAGCCTCTCCACTAAGCAGTCACCCACACCAAAACGCTCATCGCCTCGTGTACCTCTCATTCCAGTCTATAAAGCTAATGACTAAGAGAGGGCAACAAGTCTCTATTATTTCCCTTTGGGCCATTAATGCTCTTTTCGGACATTCCGTTTGTAAATAAATTAATACGAGAGGGAGAATTATTAATTTTGGGGCGAGGATAAATTCTTACTTTTAGTTAGATCGACACTATTACCAGCATAGAGATCCTGTATATGTAAGAGATACGACAACAATCACATGGGAACTATTTTGTGCTAAATACACTAATGAATTCCTTTTTATGACGGCTTGGCCAATTGAGACAATTTTGGTCAATTGAGACAATTTTTTTTTCTATTTTTCATACATTCCAAAATTACAATAATACATTATTTAAATAGTTATTTCCTTGAAATAATGTATTTTTTTTAATTATATTGTGGCGCTAACGCAACTTACAAGGGGAGGGCTTAAACTTACAGGTTGGGGACCATCTAAAAGTAACTTTTGTAAAAGGTATACAAATTAAAGAAACACTGAAAACACTAAACCACATGAGAATTTTTATTGATTCAGATATACATTTCGGAAACCAAATTTCCTTCATCAACAAGAGAGTGAGTGATAAGGGACGACTAGCACTTTCTTAAAATCAACAGGAAATTTCATTTCTGAAATATACATTTGAATCAATAAAATTCTCATGTGGATTAGTGTTTTTAGTGTTCCTTTAATTTGTATACTGGTGTCCACAATTTCTGGCGTTTATTGTTTAATCCGAAGAACCATGTCACAAGTTTGCCACTTCTAAGAGAGAAGCCCGGATGAACTTGGGAAGATGCTGTTTAGAACCAATTGTTTGATTAAAACCACTAAGGCCAACTTGTAGTTTCTACTCCAATGTAAAAAATTTAGGTTACTACCTAATTTTCTTAATAATGTAAAGCTACCGCGCTGCTTACCAACAAAGTGAGGCCATCTACTAGAAGGAAGTGTTTGATTCATACGATTAATAGTTTGTTAGGAAAACTTAATGATCTTGAAGTTAAAGGGTACCATCTCCATTTAGCATTAAGTTCTGTCTTAAAACCGAAAGGGTTTCATCCCCGGTTACGAAAAATTCATGTTATTAATTATCACAAAACGGGGCTAAAATATAAGCGACTGAAGTGTCAATTAGATAAGCTACGCTCTAAACTAAGCCCTACGGAAAATCGTTGCCAGCCTCAGAATGTTACGTACAATATGGTTTGCAATAAAACGAGCAGCACATTCACCAGAAGTGAAAAGGAGTTTTTTGAAAAAGGCTTGAAATTTGCCTATAAGGATTTCAAGGAGGATCTTCTGTCTTAAATTTCTGGTATATTACAATGTAAAACAAACCTTATTCAGGAAAAATTGTTCAGTGACTTATGTAAAAAATGCTAACTCATATCCAGACAAAAAAGTTGACCAAAAAATGAAAAAGATGATCTCTGAACTTAAAAAGAAACCCGTGTTCTATTTCAAAGAGGATAAATCAAACCGTCTTGTGATTGTTGATAATTCCGACTATTTTGAGTTTGTTCAAAAGATATTAGATGAAAGGCCCTATGAAAAGTTGTCGAAAAATCCGTTGCAAAACTTAAAAAACAAAACAAAAGAGTGCATCAAAATTGTTGTTTTATTTTTAAAAATGTACACCAACGGCGTATTGTGGCTATACACAAAGTGGTCCCACGTCTCTATTGCCTGCCCAAAACTCATAAGACAGAAACAAACGGAGACCCAGAGTGGATTGCATAAACTCCTCCACACATAGCTGAGGAAAATTTATGTTAGATATATTCTTCTCTGGGTTAAATTTGCCGGGTATTGACTTTAGTCTAAAAAACAGTATTGATTTATGTAATGCCCTTGAAAACGTACATATCTCTAGTGAAATTAGGTGGTGTCGTTTGATATAGAGAGTTTATTACCCAGCATTCCTTTAAAAGAGACCCTGTCTTACTTAGAAGAGGTGTTACACGTTAGGTATTGTAAAAGATATCATGATGGTTATGAATTGTATAGTTTTTAATAATGCATTTAGCTTTAACGGACATTGCTACAAAATGTTAAATGGCACACCAATGGGTAGTAGCGTTAGCCTGTAAATGAGGAAACTTGCAAACGTTGTAATCAGCACGGTTAGCTACTTTCCGTCGGTGTGTCAAAGATACGTAGACGAAGTTTTTCCGCACTAAATAAGCTTTGCTAACATATTAACTTCACAATGGAAGAAGAAAAAAATATGAGGCTACCGTTCTTAGACCTCTTAATCATACGATCTGATAAGAAACTAAACTTCGAGGTTTATAGAAATCCTAACTTCATCCCAGCTTTCATCAGATTCAAACCACTGCGTCTCCCACAAACTGGTCAGAAGGGTGCTATTGTTACCGTTGACGGATGAAGCCAACAATGAAGAGTTGATCTAATCAGATCTTTTGCAAAAACTAATGGGTACAAAGAAAAAATGGTGGAGAGAATTATTAAACATCTCCACATCGATAAGGTCACAATGCTCGGAAAGAAAAATGTTGAATTTAAGAAAGTGCTAGTCCTTCCTTATAACTATACATTAAAGGAAGGGTTCAGGAAAATATGTAAAGAGTTTGATTATAAAATTTCCTATAAAAGTGGGAATATTATAAAGAACTCGCTTAGCTTGATAAAAGACAAAATTCCAGTAGAAGACTGTTCTGGTGTATATAAATTTAAGTGTGCGTCGTGTGACCGAGTTTATAAGGGAAGCTCACAGAGAGGGGTAAAAAGCAGAATAAATGAACACATATTCTGTGTAAAAAATGCCAAGTTAGGGGTGTCTTCTTTTGCTGACCATATAATTAATGAAAAACACGACTATTCCTCTGATTTGTTCAAAGTCATTCATAGAGACAGAAAATTGTTAGTTTTCTTAGAATCGATTGAAATTGTGAAAAATAAAATAACCAACAATATCCTGAATAGCGACGATGCCAGTAGCAGAATGTTGCCTTTAGCAAAATTCTTTTCTAAGTCTTTCTATTGTGGTATTGTGTTCATTTTGAACTCTGTGTGTTTTTGAATAAGTGATTGTCTCTTTAAGCAGAGTTTTTTTTCGGTCTGGTGGGAGGGGTGTTTTGGGATCATTCCTTGCTTTTATTGATATTGCTATGAAGGATGTTTTGATTGGTTATACTATTTTAGTTGTTTACTGTTGTCATGAAAAACTTTGTAATTTATTGTTGTTTTGGCTTTGTATTTTATTTGATTGGTTCCTGTATCTTATATATTCCTCGTTTCTCTTGTTGCTATCAAGGTATCACTCTACCCTCTTTTCAGGTATCATTTCATTGTTCTCATTTCACGGTGCGCCCTTTTCAGGGCGATATTCGTCTTCTGTTACGTCATATGTGCTGGTCCCTGCGTTGGAATTAATATTCCCGTAAACCAGTATATCAAGACGCTCATTATCCTTCTGGGTCCCTGGCGTTGGGAATAACTTCCTCGCAAACCTAACTAAGGACTTTTTTCGTATCATCTATTTTTATTCTAATCATTCACAAGTGGGTCCCTGGCGTAGAATTAACTTTCTCGCAAACCTGACATGTTTTCTTTTTTCCTTAGAGCTAGGTACGTCCTTCTTACGACGGTTTCTTTAGCACACACCTAGCTGCGAGGTTACTCTGGCTCCCCCCCCCCCCCTGGTTCTATACAACTATGCTGAATATTTTAGGAATATGATGGCTTCGTCCAAATTAACCACGTTGAAGTCGGCTAAAGAGCCTTCACTAGTGGCGGTTGGTAAAACTGTCATGTGAAAAGGCTTACCGGGATGCCTGCTTAGATGCTAGGTTTGCTGCTTTTGACCTAGTGTTCAACGAAATGATAGAAGCCCTCCGGTAAGAAATAAACGCTAAATAGTGCACTGGAGGAAAAAGTCGAATCCCTACACAAATGTTTTGAAGAGAAGTTCGAAGATATCAAGAAGGAAATTCAAGAATCTTGTAGAGATGTTATTGACAAGATAAGTGAACTTAAGGAAGTCTTTGGGAAATGCTCCGGGACTCCGAAGGCAGGAAACTCCACGGAAGATATACCGGTTTATAACAGCAAAGTAAGTAATGTTTTTAAAACTATTTCCTGTGCTAAAAGTTTAGAGTCTATGGATAAAATTGAAAATAGTAACTGCTCGACATACGGTGGCTATAAGAGAAGTGGAACCGATGGAGAAGTGGATGGCAGTCCCTGGATTGGTGTTGCTGATAAGAAATTCAGAAAAGGCACGAGGATCGATTACCTAATAACTGTCTCCAGAGTAAACGAAGAAGTAGTCAGCGCATCTAGAATGAGGAATCCGAAGAATATACAAGGTCACTCGGCTAATAAAGACCATAGGATCAAGAAGAGGTATGAACCGCCACTTATTGTGCAGACTCATGGCGTCCCGTTTAAGACGATTTTAACTGAGCTCGAGAAGCATGTGCCAGTGAAAAAGATCACCGTTCATACGGGCAGAGCTGAAACCGTCAAAGTTAAATGTGAAGACGAAGAAACTCACAACAGGTTAGTCTCTGGAATTAAGTCTGACTATATTCTAAAAATTCAGCATCATCAACTGAAGTCCGAGAAGGTTCTGAAGTTCGTCATTCAAAATATTGATGTTATTTATTATCTGGATGACTTCCAAGAAAAGAGCCAACTACTTCCCGGAAAAGGTAATTCGATTGAGGAAAGCCAAAGGATCCATTGATATGCCAATGAGTTTGGTTCTGCTCCCTAACACCGAACACAACCAGTCATTGAAGAACATCACACATATTAGGCCGCTGGCAGTGCTAGTGGAGGCCTTTCGAGAGAACAAGAAGCAACTACAATGCTACAACTGCCTGCGCTTCGGACACGTAGCCATGGGCTGCACGGAAGATCCTCGTTGCAACAAAAGCGCGAAGAAACACCAGTCTAGAGATTGCCCCAAGATTAAAGGACAAGACTCCAAAAGTGCGTCAGATGTGGTGGACAGCACACTTCAAGCTACACGAAATGTCCAAAATACCCCCAGGTTCAAAGGATGCCTAGTCCAAAGTGACAGCAGACAAATCCTATGCTCTCGCTGTGTATAAGCCGGAAGATAAAGGCCTCAACATCAACGACCTACCAGGTAAGTATAACTAATTAGGACGTATCTTTGATCCGTTTTCTAATCTAGGCAAAAGTTACCGACAGTTGAGTGGGATCCTTACGGCCACCTAATATTTAATATGGCTGCACAACGTTATACTGTAATCAACAAAGGTGAATTTTGATGCGTCATATGGAACGCTAGGGGGATTCCCCATAAGCTTATCGAGTTTCACAATTTTCTGATAAAGCAAAAAATCGACGTTGCTTTCCTCTGTGAAACGCACCTGACACCAAGCCAAGGCTACCTGGCTATTTTGTGTGCCGTAAGGATCTAATGGCTTCAAGTGCTGCAAGATGTGCTTCTGGAGGCGCTGCGATCATCATTAAGAAGGGCATTCAACACCAAGAATTAGTCTCCAAGTCTTATGCAGGTATGGAATCGGCCTTCGTCATTATCAATGACGTCTCCTGTGGTGAAGTGAAGTTCGTGGTGCTCTACAATTCACCTAAACTTTATCTTGACGTTAGCGAGCTTGCTGAACTCTTCAGTGGTGACACTTCAGTCGTCCTGGCTGGTGACCTAATGCCAAACACCCAAGCTGGAACTCCAGAACGCAGAACTACAACGGCATGATTCTCTATAGCTACATACAAGGAAAAGATGACATCAATGCTGCTGGACCTGTGGAATACACCTACTACTGCGATCACTCCCATACTAATGGCGTTTTGGACATCTCGCTCTTGAAGGGTTTCTTCAAACCATACAATATCTTCACAATTGATGACCTTTCTTCTGACCACGAGCCAGTGGGTTTGAACTTTGAATATGTTGACATAAATTTCCTAGAGGAACTCATACATCATCAAGACTGGAAGTTCTATAAAGATATTCTTAAGAACTACGGCTGCCATCCCGACGTTGTGTACTGTACAAAGGACATCGATCAACGTGTTGAAGACATCACCAGATGTATAAACAGTGCCATAGAAGCTACTAACTATCCATCAGAGAATAAACCTCCCATCGAATCCAACTCACTCCTGGAATCCAACGCCTAATTGCTGAAAGAAACAGGACCCGTAGACTATGGCAATGCTATCGTGATCAGGCTAGTGCGAAGAGTCCAAGAGGATATAAAAGAGCTTCGCAATGCTAGATGGAATAACAAACTCAAAAGCTTGTCGACTTGAGACAATTCCATTTGGAGTATGGTCAGAGCTTTACAGAATACGAAGAATGATACGCTTCCTCCACTCCGTATCCCAAGGTGACTGTGCAAACAAGGCCCAAGTCATTGCAGGTTCACTAGAAATGCAATTTGTTACTCCTATCAACAACAATCCCGAGAGTCAAATCATGTCTCAGCGTGTGAAAGATTGTCTTGTCAACTTTGATAAAATCCCGCAGCATTTAACGAAGAACATCATCGAGGCCGGAGAGATCGCCACCATCATAAGTAAACTGAAAAAGAAGAAGGCTCCAGGAAGAGACAAGGTGAGCAATAACGCCCTTATGAATCTCCCAAAGAACTTTATTGACCTTCTCACCAATATCATTAGCGACTGCTGGAAATTTTCTTGCTTCCCTACAGCTTGGAAACAATTTATTGGTTTCAGTATCCCCAAGCAGGAACAAAATCCAGCAATTCCCTGGAGCTACCGACTTATTAGTTTGCTCCTCTCAATGTCTAAAGTTTTGGAGAAAACGATCCTCGTCAGATTCCAAGAACATTGTCTCTCCAATGATCTACTTCGGAAAGATCAGTTTGGCTTTCCTGCCGCCCACTCTTGTCAGATGCAGATATGGAGGCTCGTAGAAGTCCTGAGCACCCCTTGAACCTTTCCAGGTATTGCGGAGTGGTTTTCCTCGATGTCAATAAAGCTTTTGAGGCATGGAGGCCTTGTCTATAAGATGATTAGAGACGAGTTTCTCTCCGATTTGATTTTTTATGGTGAAATCCTTTCTCACTAACAGGCCGGTTATTGTAAAGTTGATGAAAATCTATCCACGCTCCGTGTTGTAAAGGCCGGTGTCCCTCAAGGTTCTCCCCTCGGGCTCGTGCTCTGTAATTGTTTTGTGCATGATTTTCCGAACCCCAAAAATTGTAATCTATATTTCTATGCTGATGATACTGCCATTATGACATCGGCACACGTTTTCATTCGTCTACAGAACGCCTTGAAGATGTTCGAAGACTGGTTTAACTGCTGGAAGCTGAACCGTAATGTCGGAAAGTGCAAGTCAATGTATTTCAACAGAAAGTTCAAGCGTCCCCCAAATTCTCTTGTTCTTGGCGTTATCATCGACTCAAGACTCTCGTGGAATCGTCACGTGACCTACGCTCTGAACAAAGCGAAGTGGGCTAAGTACAGTCTCATAGCCTTCCTGGGCCACAACAGCACCCTCAGCATCGACAATAAGCTACTTCTTTACAAGTCGATTATTTGGACCATACTCCTCTATGGCATGCCTGCGTGGGCGACTATCTGTAGAAGCAGATGGAGCGAGGTACAGTCATTCCTGAATGTTACCCTGAAGACAATTGCCCAGCTGGACAGAAGGACTGTGAAAAACCAATCCATCCACTTAAATCTAGATATGGTTTACATAGGGTCCTCCTTTTGATTATGGTGCAGAATATGAAGATTCATGACAATGTCCTAGTGACCGGAATTCTGAAGAACTCAATAGATATGAAGTGGGATATGAAGTATCGAAAACCAAGGCACATTCTTGACATCAACTTTGAAGATATCAGCAACGTTTCTTTCCCGGACTACTGGAAGATGTGGAAATCTTCTTTCACCTAGCATTTTCATTTCGTTTGTATTTTGTTTGTAACAATCGTCAATCTCATTTTCTTTTTTGTAGAATATGGAAGACTGTTTGGGTTGGTTAGGCTTCTTGACTACCTCAGTGTATTTCATTTGGCATTTATTCTGGTACGATGAGCTTGTGAAAGTGCTGCTTGTGAAAGAGCTTCACTGTTCGGTAGTCGATTGTCGTTGTTGCTAATCAAGGCTCCTGGACCACTCGTACTACTTTTTCACTACACTGATCGATTATCGATTGTTGTTAATCACTCACTGATGAAGGAAATTTGGTCTCCGAAATGTACATCTGAGTCAATAAAAATTCTCATGTGGATTAGTGTTTTCAGTGTTCCTTAAGTTTGAACATCTATACTGTTGGTGTTCACCTATACTGGTGTCCACAGTTTATGGCGTTTATTGTTTAATCGTGTAAAAGAGTTTAGGTCAACACGCCGTCGTTTTTAAAAAAAAGTGACGTCAAAAGAAAACCCCAAAAAAGCGACATCAAGGATTGCAGCTTGCATCAGCTCTTCCCTCTTCCCTGCTTTTATACCTAAAGAATTTGCAGTAATTTCACCGGAATTGGTTCAGGCACATGCTTACGGTAGAGAAACTTGCGGGTTCGAGTCTATCCTCTTTCGTTCCTTTTTTTTCTCTCGCCAGTTTTTATAAGCGCCAAAAAAAAAGGAATAATTTTACTGGAAGTTTTATTGTTAGAAATAATTTTTTATTCATAAAGATTCTTAAAAATTATTTTTTAACTTCAACAGGTTTTAATATAAACAAAAAAATTATAAGAAAGGATTATAAAACTGACTACATCTGCTATCGTACAAAACTGTTTAAATATAGGAATTTAATACTCAATATAGTTGAGCCGTTATCAATAATTATAAAAACCTTCCATCCCCCGAAATATAAAAATCCTATATCCAATATTTACATTTAAAATGAAAACCATCACATTATCTAAAAACCCTTGAGCAGCACTTTAAAATATATACAAAATATATGTTTAAATTATATACAGAAATATGCATTTAAAATCAAACCATAGAGTAATATAAGCTGCACTGTCTAAAATCCTGATAATTTTAGCACTTGACTAAAAATTCGGAACTTGACTTGTGAAAATTTCCTTGAAGAAATGTTACACCTTGCAAGTGGCGAAAAATCCGGATATAAATGTAAATATTGGATATAGGATTTTTATATTTCGGGGGATGGAAGGTTTTTATAATTATTGATAACGGCTTAACTATATTGAGTATTAAATTCCTATATTTAAACAGTTTTATACGATAGCAGATGTAGTCAGTTTTATAATCCCTTCTTATAATTTTTTTGTTTATCTCGTATTAAAACCTGTTGAAGTTAAAAAATAATTTTTAAGAATCTTTATATATAATCATATTCTTCAACGTTAAATATACCTAAAATTTTTTTATTCATTTTTAAGTATGAAATTGAGAGAAAAGGGGGGGGGG
>JAHWFO010064234.1:205929-227550 GCA_023313115.1 Rhysida immarginata | reverse complement strand
CACGCCGTAATCATTAATTTGTGGCACTAGATAGGGAGCCAACGAAGTAGAGTTTTCCTATCTAGTACTTTAGATTTTCCGTCCACCAATCAGAGAATTAGTTCTTCGTCTAGTCGTATTTCAACAAGTTAATGTACATGCTGAAATGCAATGGCGGACTGACGGACTTGCTCGCTGTGCATTATGGGTCTCGCACCTGATTGGTGGCGTTTATCAGAATTCGCCTGAAATTCCAACACGCCTGGAATTTCAGAGAACGCCTGGGCGACGCCTGAAAAAACGCTGATTGTTCAAGACGATGAATGTGAACTGACCCCGTTTTTTGAGACGAGCGAGAAACGCCACCGATTCCAAATTCCGGCGATAAAAGGCGGATGTGAACCGGCCTTAAAGGTTAATATTAACCGTTTTGAACTCTCAGCGTTTTTTCAGGCGTCGCCCAGGCGTTTTCTGAAATTTCAAATGTGTTGGAAGTTCTTCGTCTAGTCGTATTTTAACAAGTTAATGTATATGCTGAAATGCAATGGCGGACTAACGGGCAGCATCGGTGATCGACTTGCTCGCTATGCATTATGGGTCTCGCACCTGATTGGTGGCGTTTTTCAGAAATCGCCTGAAATTCCATCACATTTGAAATTTCAGAAAACGCCTGGGCGACGCCTGAAAAAACGCTGAGAGTTCAAAACGGTGAATATGAACCTTTAAGGCCGGTTCACATCCGCCGTTTATCGCCGGAATTTGGAATCAGTGGCGTTTCTCGCTCGTCTCAAAAAACGGGGTCAGTTCACATTGAGCTGCAGCCCCCGAAATTGACCATCTTGCCAACTAATGCTGTTAGAATAATTAAGCCAACCCCGTTCAGCCTCTCTCCCTCTCCCGAAATAATTTTCACATATTCTGGGTACGGCCATGAACTGTTATTTAATCTAAATTTATGTGTAGTTCAAGAATGCAAGTGCTAATAATTTTTTTTATTTTTAGCACTTATAAATTTAAAATTATAATAATTGTATCTAACTATATTTAGAAAATTACTGCTCCGGAAGCTTAAAAGTTTATTTTTATAATCTTGCATTCGTAAAAGGAAAGAAGCTATACCTAATTGTGTTCCCCACCAATCAGAGAGCGGAGTCAATTTGTGTTTGCACATTTCAATTTTTACTCTTTAATAACGTCGGAAAAAAACAACAATACAGCAACTTGCCGTCCGCATGATTTGATTCATTCTTCAGCCATTTACAAATAAGGATGCATGACAATCGCTTAAATAAAAGTTAATTGTGAACTACCTCCGATTTTCTCGCGTCCTGACTTTCAGGCGAGGCGATTTTGGTACGTTTTTAAGAAAACGTCGCGTTTTCGCAGACGGCGGATATGAACCGGCCTTTAGGCACAATGCAAAGTAAGAACCTTGCAATGCATCGATGTTTACATCGAATATTCATGTTTTTGATCTTCGATCAACGAATTCGTTTTTTATGATCAAGGTTTTTTTATGCTGCAGTAAATTATGTCAGCTCTGAATTATATAACTTTTTTTCTATTGAATTTCCAGTTAATTATAATAAAAGTTCAAATGGTCTAATCTGTTTGGAAAAGGCGTTCAGTTGATGCAATATAGCACATTCCTCTTACTCTGGCAAAAGAGAAATAAATATAAATTTGCACTCCAGTTTGAAGTATTACTTACATACACGAAATGAAGAAATTGATGTGGATTCTTTAAAATTTTGGCAATCAAATGAAAGGAGTAATTTTCATTTATTCAATCTTGCTAAAAAAAGTTTTGTATTCCTGGAACTTCAGTTCCTGCAGAAAGGTTGTTTTATAAGGTTGGAAATGTTATAAACAAAAAGAGATGTAGTTTACAATCAAAGCATCTTGAAAGATTGTTAATACTAAGTTCTCAAAAATTTATGAAATGTAATTCATTTTAAATAGTAAAAAAATTAGATGTTTTGAACAAGTGTTTTTAATTTTTGAATTTAGAAATAAATTAAGTTTCAATTAATGTTTTTACTTGTTTACTTTTTTTTTATTAATTTATTTATGTATTGTAAATAATTATTTAATATCTTCTATAAATGGTTTAAAACCATTGATGTCAATGTTTTACCCATCGAGGGAAAAATCAATGTTCGATGTTTCATCAATCACACTTAAGGCACATTTTTGAGTATCGATACTCTATTTTATATTCCGAATTCTAGTAGTGCATTTTAACGGTAGGTTTTACCGACTGGCATGCTTGAATACTCAGAATTCGTCATTTCAGAATCTGCTTATCCCAAGCTAGGGGAGTTAATTTATATACAGAACGTCATTATTATATATATAATAAATGGGGAATTATTATTACAAGGGAGTTAACATAAAATACTACACAGGACATAATTGAAGAGAACAAATAGGAGCCCCAGAAATGAATTCGAAGACGTACTCGGATAGGAAGAGAAAGGACAAATACGAGGTGATAAAAGGACGGGGAGAGAAATGCAATAGCATAACACATATAGAATTAAAAATGACAGAAACTATAAAAAAGGTTATGAGTGATAGAGATCCGAATATAAGAGTTCCGCATATAAGAGCTCTGAGTTAAACGTCACTGCCCAAAGGGGCTACCACACCCAGATCCGATTGAAACCAAGGAGTACAGGGATGGACTTAAAATGAACATAGATGAAGAAAATTTTCATTAAAAGTATATTAAAAAGAGGAAATAAAATGAAGTGAACATAGAGGAAAATTATGAAAAAACATCTAAAAAGAAGATATAACTAATAAAAGCGACGGAGAAAGAAAAGAGTCCAAATGAGCCAGCGACAAATTAGGGAATAGCTGAAGTTGGAGAGGAATATGGGAAGGGTACTGAAGGAAAAGTGCCTTTGCTAATGTTAATGCCATTAGGGGTTAAGGAATTAAATTTTCAAATAAGAAAAGACTCTAATTCAGTGTTTCTCAAACTGTGTGAGATTTCCTAGTGTGCTGCGGGATTTTTCAAAAAGAAGATTAAAAATTACTTCAATAAAATTTGCGATGCCAAGCGTTCTTACGATACGAGTGACACTCTTTAATGACTGGTTACGTTCGCTATTGGGGAGCAGAACCAAAACCATAGGCATATACATGAAAGGACAATCGACAATCGAACAGTGAAGTGTACATTTCTTCGGGTGGGATGAAAGCAGTGCTTTCACGAAGCTCACCGTACCAGGTTAAATTCCACATGAAATACACTGAAATAGGCAAGAAGCCTGACTAACCCAAACAGGTCTTCCACATTATGAAAAAAAATTAAGATTGACGATTGTCAGAAGATTGGGAGAGGGGGCAGGTGGTATCACATCTTCCAATAATCTGGGAAGGAAATGTTGCCAATGTTTTCGAAGTTGACATCAAGAATATGCCTCAGTTTTCTATACTTTGTATGGCACTTCATTACCATCAGGTTGTTTAGTATTCCAGCCACCAGGTCATTTTCATGGCTCTTCATCGTCTGCACCATGTTCATCAGGAGATCTTGCACACACTTACCAAGGAGAGTCATGTTCAGATCCGAGTGTATGGATTGGTTTTTCTCAGTCCTTCTGCCAAGCTGGGCGATGGTCCCCAGGGTAACATTCTGGAACTAATGGAGTTCACTCCATCTACTTTTACATATGGTTGCCCACACAGGCATCTACTCATCGTCTTATACAAGAGCATCTTATTGTCGATGCTGAGGGCTCTGTTTCGACCAAGGAAAGCTATGAAGCTGTACTTAGCCTTCTTTGCTTTATTCAGAACGTAAGTCGCGTGAATAGTTCCATGAGAGTGTTGAGTCGATTATAATGCCAAAGTACCTGTAACTGTCGACCCATTCAAGTTCCTCATTGAATAAGACAAGAGAATCCGGGGGACGCTTAAGCTTTTTGTTGAAGTACACTGCTTTGCATTTTCCGACGTTAAGGTTCAGTTTCCAGCAAATAAACCAGTCTTCAAATTTCTTCAAGGCGTTCTGCAGACGAGTGGTAACGTGAGATGGCTGGTGCGCCCAAGCCATGATGGCAGTATCATCAGCATAGAAATATAAATTACATTTTTCTGGTTTTGGGAAATGATGTACAAAATAATTAAACAAAACGGGCCCAACGACAGAGCCTTGTGGGACACTGGCCTTTAACTTACGGGGAGTGGAGAAGTTTTCGCCAACTTTAGCTTGATAGAACCTGTCGCTAAGAAAGGATTTCACCATCAAAATCAAATCAGGAGGAAACTCGTCTCTAATCATCTTGTAGATTAGCCCTTCTTGCCACACCTGACCGAAAGTTTTACTGACACCACAGTAAAGAAAGACCACACCACAGTATCTTGAAAGGTTCAGTGGGGTGCTCAGATCTTCAACAAGCCTCCATATCTGCATCTGACACGAATGAGCCTCACGAAAGCCGAACTGTTGTTTCCGAAATAGATCACTGGTGAGACAGTGGTCCTTGAACCTGGTGAGGATAGTTTTCTCCAAAACTTTGGACATCGACGGGAGTATACTGATAGTTCGGTAGCTCGCAGGGATTGCAGGATTTTGCCCCTGCTTTGGGATACTTAACACAATAGATTGCTTCCAAGGTGTCGGTAAGTAGGAAAACTTCCAGCAGTCGCTTATGATATTTGAGATGTCATTAATAATGTTGTTCGGCAGATTCCTTAGGACGTTATTACTTACCTTGTCTCTTCCTGGAGCCTTCCTCAGTTTGAGATTTCTGATGATGGCGACTATCTCGCCAGTCTCGATGTTAATCTTCGATGTAAATTGCGGGACTTCATGAAGCTTGATAAGACCATCTTCCACACGCTGGGACATGATTTGACTCTCGGGATTATTTTTATCAGGAGAAAAAAACTGCATTTCCAGGGAATCTGCAATTAATTGTGCTTTATCCTTATTAGTTTGGACGTAAATACCTTGAGGGGTGCGGAGTGGAGGAAGCGTATCATTCTTCTTCTTCTGCAGAACTCTAGCCATTCTCCAAATGGAATTGTCGCGAGCCGACAAGCTTTTAAGCTTGTCATTCCACCTAGCATCGCGAAACTCTTTTATTTCTTCCTGGACTCTTCGTACTAGCCTGTTATATTTAGTTTTTAGCCAAGGTACACGATAACGTTGCCAAAAGTAAGCCAATGGGTCCTGTTTCTTTCTGCGATCAAGTGTTGGATTCCTGGGGTAAGCACAATTCGATGAGGAAATGTATTTTGCAATGGATAGGCACTATCTTCAGTGGCACTATTTATTCGCCTGGTGAAGTCTTCAACACGTTGATCGATGTCTTCCGTCATGGTCCTTGAGGATTTCTTTGAAGAGCTTCCAATCTTACTCATGCTTGACTTCTCTGAAATTGATATTCACATTGTCAAAGTTTAATGCCACAGGCTTGTGGTCAGAAGAAAGGTCATCAATCGTGAAGATGTTGTATGGCTTAAAGAAACCCTTCATCAGTGAGATATCCAACACGTCACTTATAGGGGAATGGTCACAATAGTAAGCGTCCTCCACTGGCCCTGCAGCAATGATGTTATCCTTACTTTGTATACCGGTACAGAATCATGCCATTGCAGTTCCGTGTTCTGGAATTCCAGCTTGGATGTTTGGCATTAAGGTCACCAGCCAGTATAACTGGAATGTCACCATCGAAGAGTTCAGCGAGATCGCTAACGTCGAGAGTATGTTTAGGTGAATTGTAGAGCGCCACGAACTTCACTTCACCAAGGGAGACGTTATTGATGATGATGGACGCCGATTCCATACCAGCGTAAGTTTTGGAGACCAATTCTTGATGTTTAATTCCATTCTTGATGATGATCGCAGCACGACCAGAGGCACATCTTGTAGTGTTTGGAGTCATACGATCGTTACGGTACACACAATAACCGGGTAGCTTGAAATCTCGGCTTGGCTTGAGGTGTGTTTCACAGAGGAAAGCAACGTCGTTTTCCTGCTTCAAGAGAAAGTTGTGAAACTCTATACGCTTTCGGGGAACCACACTAGCGTTCCATTTCACGCACCAACGTTCACCATTCATGATCTCAGTATAATGTCGTGTAGCCATGATGAAATTAGTTGGTATTTAAGAGCCTAATCAACTGTGGGTATAGTTTGCCTAGATTTGTAAACAAATGACATATTTGTCCACTTTGATTATGCATACCTTGTAGGTCGTTAATGTGGAGACCTTTTTCCTTTGGCTTAGACACTGTAGCTGTGCAAAGGATTTGTCCGCGGTCACCTTGAAACTATGCATCGTTAAACCTGGGCATATTTTGGACATTTTATATAGCTTGAAGTGTGCTGTCCTCCACATCTTATGCACTTCGGGGGGTCTTGTCCTTTAATCTTGGGTCAGTCACTTGACTGGTGCGCCTCTGCGCATTTGTTGCAATAAGGGTCTTCTGTGCAGTCCATGGATACGTGTCCGAAGCGCAGGCAGCTGTAACACTATAGTGGCCTCTTGTTCCCTCGGAAGACTCCTACTAGAACTGCTAGTGGACCGATAAGAGTGCTACTTTTCAATGACTGGTTATGTTCGCTATTACGGAGCAGAACCAAAACCACAGGCATATCCTTTGGCTTTCCTAAGTCGGATTACCTTTTCCGGGATGTAGTCAGCTCTTCTTAGGTCTTCTTGAAGGTCTTCCAGATCGTACGTAACATCAACATTTCAAATAGCGAACTTCAACACCTTCTCGGATTTCAGTTGATGATGCTGAATTTTCAAAACATCTTCAGCTTTGATACCAGCGACGAGCTTATTATAGATAACTTCGTCTAGACATTTTATTTTTACTGTCTGTGCTCTGCCTGTATGCATTACGATTTTTTACTAGAGGTACATGCTTCTTAATCTGGTCCAAAATTCTTTAATAGGCTTACCATGAGTGCGTTTGGTAATTGGTGGGAGATATAAATTTTTACTTACCTTTTGGCTCATGTTTTTGGCCGAGTCCTTTTGTCCATTTCTGCTACGTTTTTCTCGGGCGGCAGTAAAAACTTCTTCATTGACGTTGGCGATGTTTTTCAAATTATCTAACCTCGTCTCTTTCTTGGACTTTATATTTTTCACACCAATCCAAGGGTTGCCATCAGTAGTAGGGTCATCTTGTGTTTTCATTTTGCGATTGGGCTCTTCCTTGCTCTCACATAGTACCAGTGGTAAGGAGGCGTCCATGTACTCCTGCTCCTCCAACTCAGGAGTTGGTTCAATATTGGGACTGGCAGCCACGGACTTAGTTGCAGGAGCATTTTTAAGTTACAATTGCTTACGTTTTGGACACGTGTCTCAGGGTTGCACCGAGTCACCACGTTGCACCAAGTGCGCAGGCGATCTTCAATCAAGGGACTGTACGAATATAAAGGGTAAAGAACCGCCTAAATGTATTCGCTGTGAAGGCCGGCACACAAGCAGCTATACAAAATGCCCCAAATTCCCACGAGTCAATAGGAACAGAAATTCTAAGGTAGTTGAAGGTAGATCTTTCGCTTCCGTTGCCTCTGCTTTACTTAGTAAGGGAGCTGTTGACCACAAAGAACTAGCTAAAATTCAAAGATTTCTGGCTGACTTAATGAATATGCTGAAAGAAAGTGGCAACGATTTGCCACAGATTACTCCAGTTGAGAGCAGGAAATAATCATGGCTAGACATCCGTCTAAAGTACTAAAGCAAGGAAAACTACGATGCACTATCTGGAATGCAAGGGGGATCCCTCGCAAGTGTCATGAGTTCTACGATTTCCTCACCAGTTGGAATATCGACGTAGACTTTTTGTGCGAGACTCACCTCAAGCAAAGCAGATCTTTCACCCTGCCAGGTTATTATATATACAAAAAAGGGGCAGCTATTGTTATCAGATAAGGCATTGATCATACTAAGATCGTCACTCCAGATTTAGTAAAAATGGAAGCAGTATCCATTATTTTTAAAGATGTTGACGTTGGTGAGGTCAAGTTTACTTCCGTATATAACCCTCCAGGGCACAAACACGACCCTCGCGACCTCGATGAGCTTTTGTCCGGACCCATTCCAGTTGTTATAGCAGGTGATTTAAATGCGAAGCACCCTCACTGGAATTCTAGATGCACAAATCAGAGCGGCTCAGTACTCTATAGATACATGTTATACCAGATTTACACTTCCATCGTCGGTCCCCTTGAAAATACATACTACTGTGATCACTCACCTGTCAGTGATGTGCTTGATATAGCTGTCCTCAAAGGGTTTTTCAAACCATGCAACATATACACAGTGAATGCCTTATGTCACGTTCCAATTACGACCGCAGTGGAAAATAGCTAACGTATGCAGAGTAAAACAAAACAGACCTACAGTTTAGTCAGTGAACCAACCACAACTGAATATTTTAATAAAAACCAACAAAATAATAAGTAATAGCAAAAGATGAATAACTACAAAATAAATGAGTTTTCGGACTAGCTTGTCTGAATTATCAAAATAAAATCTTAACGTAAAAAAATTCACATAATATCACTTAATCTCAAAGTGGGTTTTTTTTTTAAATCAACATAAGCAAAGATAAATCATAGCTCATAATACAGTTACATTACTTTGGATAATATGCTTAGGCGATAAATTAACATAACAACAACTCATTTGAATAAATTATGCTAATTAACACTAACGAAATCAAGTCAAATTCCTGCGCTTGAATTAGTAAGGATTACTTCATAAAGTCCACAGTTCATGCTTAACTAAAAGATATCCTGTTTCGGATTTTAAATATACCCTTGATAATTTTTACAATAACCCAGACATAAGTACGTTTTATAAAACAAACTGCATAATATCACAAATACACTCAAAGTCCGTAATCAGTATTAAGAGTTCAGCAGTTCATAAAATATAAAACAACCAGCAATAACTGAAATGCGTTACAACTAAACTATTGCACTTAGTTAATCTTATAGACAGGTATAATTAGATTAAGCCACTCTACACTCGTTTCCGAGCACAAACTAGGATAATTTTGGCGAAATATTATTTTGTAGCACTAATCTCTGTACGGGAGTCGGAACGACTTTAACCCTTCTTTTGTTTACACACATAAAACGCACAACACAAATTCGTAATAATGCCTTAGGTCTCACTCTTACATTTAATTCCGCTTTAAGTAGCAGGGTAAGGCTTAACAGCTTCCGTAACACACCTTAAACAAGGGTTAATTAAAATACTGACTTGAAAACTACAACATGGCGGCTAATATTGACAAATAAACGTTTCCGTTCGTACGGAACAATTTAACGTGCGTGGCTTAGCACTACCGCTGCAAAATATTAAACAACACAGTACTCACGAACTTCTTCTAAGCTTCCTTAGTTGCTAATGCGTAGGTAGCCGACCCCATCTTCCATGAAGGCGTTTAGTCCTCGTGGGAAGGCTCCTATCCAACGCTCATGCCGTAACACGAGCATTCGTGAATCTCCGGATATGGCACACTGTTCCTTCCAAAATTTAAGCTCCAGTCTCGTCAAGCAATTCAAAGGAAGTCCCACTGCAGGCTGATGCGAAATCTCCTGCCGTACATTTAGTAACCTCTCTGTTAGGCTATGTCGGCGTGGTCGGGCGTACTCCGTTATCAGCTTCCTTTCTCCGTGGACGAATGCATTTACGTTCCTTGCTGCCTTGGCCCCACGTTCCCCGACGTTCTCCGACGTTCCTTGCTGCCTTGGCCCCACGTTCCCCGACGTTCTCGAAGCCCCATTACTTCGGTTATCACGATATGCAGCCCTTCTCCGTAAGCCTGCTCCATTCCAACCTCCACACGGGTCTCCTCCCGTCCGCCAACTCCTCGTCTTTTTCTTCGTCAGCTCACGTGTCCCGTCGCCTTCCGCTCTCCTCCTTCCCAACGGCGCTCCTCCATTTTTCTTACTTGAACATCCCGCCTTCTCCTTCTCCTTCTTCTCCGGTGGCGCCCTCTGTTGCCAACAAGGTTTATTTTTGTTACAGCGAGGTTTGCATCGCTGTAACAGCCTTATCATCTGACCACCTCCCTGTTGCTTTAAATTTCGAGGAGATAAATATCGATCTGAGGGTAAGTCTTCGTTACAAGCAGGACTGGAATTTTTTTAGGGAACTTCTAAAAGATATTATCATTCCATGTCAGGATCCAGACAGCAGCAATAACATCGACGAAAATGTCAAAAATGTCACTCGCACCATTCTCATGGCTTCCGATGCTAGTGATTCCCCAGTTGATTACAAGCGGCCAGACCATCTTGAGCTTCCTCCCCGCATCAGGCAGACTATTCAGGAAAAAAATACTTACAGAAGACTGTGGCAACGTACCAGGCTCCCGCATTTCAAGACGAAGTACAACAGGCTATCGCGGAAGGTCAGCGAGCAGATCCAGGACTTGCGGAATCAAAGGTGGAATGACAAGATCAAGAGTCTGTCCGTCCAAGACAATTCTCTTTGGAATACTGTCAGGGCCCTTAAAAGCAACAGGGTCATTGAACTACCTCCTCTACTTACGGAAAGCGTCGATTTTGTTAGCAGTGACCAGGACAAGGCTCAACTCATCGCTGACTCATTGAAAAGTCAATTCAATACGCCCAAGGAGGACTGTCTGGTTAATATTACTGGTGAAGTCAAAGAAGTATGTGACAAGTTTGGATTCTCTCAACGCGCTCTTACTCATCCTAATATCATTGGCACCACTGAGATTTTGAACTCCATTAAGCACCTGAAAAACAAAAAAGCAGCCGGCATCGACACCATCACCAACAGTGCTCTGAAGAACTTGCCTCTTAATGTTGTTTGCATTATCACCAGGATCATGAATGACTGCTGGCTAAACGGTCACTTCCCTAGCGCCTGGAAGTGCTCAATCATCCTCACTATTCCCAAGCCGGGACTTGATCCTGCTCTTCCCATCAGCTACAAACCCATTAGCTTACTGCCAGTGCTCTCCAAGGTCCTTGAGCGAACTATTCTCAAGACGTTCAACGACTTCTGCGAGGCAAACAACCTTATTCGTGAAGAGCAATTCGGATTGCGCACAGCTCACTCCTGTCAGCTTCAGGTATGGACGCTTGTTGCTGATTTGAACGGTCCTCTCAATCTTTCTATGCTTGATGGTATCATCTTTCTTGACGTTCAAAAGGCCTTTGATCCAAGTCTGGCATGATGGACTCTTTTATAAAATGATTACTTGTGGCTTCCCTGATGACCGGATTGCCTTGGTTCGCTCCTTTCTG
The DNA here is from genome assembly GCA_023313115.1 of Rhysida immarginata. NCBI lineage: Eukaryota > Metazoa > Arthropoda > Chilopoda > Scolopendromorpha > Scolopendridae > Rhysida > Rhysida immarginata. Next base: position 216,305 of record JAHWFO010064234.1, on the reverse strand, counting down.
ACAAACAGGACCTTCCGTGTTAAGGTTGGGACTCCTTTTCTGAAACTTCTGATGTTAATGCTCCCCAAGGCTCTGTCTTGGGGCCTGCCTTGTTCAATTTCTTTATCTAAGACTTTCCTAAGTTTACAAAGTGCAATCTTTACTTGTTTGCTGACGACGGGTCCATCATGACCTGGGCACGTAATCCAGTCCACGTCATCAGCCGTCTGCAAAAAGCTCTACACCAGTGTGACAGCTGGTTCTCTAAGTGGCGCTTACAGCTGAATGTTAACAAGTGTAAAGCCATGTTCATCACATGCAAACGCAAAAACATATCCTTTGGCTTTCCTAAGTCGGATTACCTTATCCGGGAAGTAGTTAGGTCTTCTTGAAGGTGTTCTAGATCGTACGTAACATCAACATTTCAAATAGCGAACTTCAACACCTTCTCGGATTTCAGTTGATGGTGCTGAATTTTCAAAACATCGTCAGCTTTGATACCAGCGACGAGCTATTTATAAAGCTTCCTTTCACTATTACTGTCTGTGCTCTGCCTGTATGCATTACGATTTTTTACTAGCGGTACATGCTTCTTAATCTGGTCCAAAATTCTTTAATAGGCTTACCATGTGTGCGTATGGTAATTGGTGGGAGATATAAACTTTTATTTACCTTTTGGCTCATGTTTTTGGCCGATTCCTTTTGTCCATTTCTGCTGCGTTTTTCTCGGGCGGCAGTAAAAACTTCTTCATTGACGTTGGCGATGTTTTTCAAATTATCTAACCTCGTCTCTTTCCTGGACTTTATATTTTTCACGCCAATACAAGGGTTGCCATCAGTAGTAGGGTCATCTTGTGTTTTCGTTTTGCGATTGGGCTCTTCCTTGCTCTCACATAGTGCCAGTGGTAAGGAGGCGTCCATGTTCTCCTGCTCCTCCAACTCAGGAGTTGGTTCAATATTGGGACTGGCAGCCACGGACTTAGTTGCAGGAGCATTTTTAAGCAGTGAATCGAATTTTTTAAGAAAAACTAACCTTTGTTCTTGAAATTTCTAATCCATTTCTGTCATCAGTTTTTGGCATAGATCATTCTTTATGCTGCCTGCTTTTCACAGCTTTTCGCTGCCTGCTTTTCACTGATGATGGCATCAAATGCAGCTAAACGCTTGTCTCTGCTGATGACGTCATTGTATACGAACTCGTGGGAGAACTCTCCTTCATTAGGCATACTGAAGCCGCTGTTGGTAACCTGGTTAGATGTTTAAAAGAAATAGTCGTTCTTAAAAGGACGTACCTAGCTCTGAAGAATAAAGTCAGGTTTGCGAGAAAATCAATTCTATGCCAGGGACGAATTTTTGTATAGTTAGCATTGGGAATAGTAAGATGGTATTGGCTGAAATACTAGAAGAGAACAAATGGGAGGCCAGGAAATTAAGAAATGTGTTAGGATAGGAATGAAAAGAGGGCCAATAGGAGGTGATAGGAGGGCGGCAAAAAATGCATTAGGATAACACAAACTGACTTAAAATGACAGAAACTGCAAGGTTCTTATATTCTGGAAAGTCAGTGAATGTTAGGGAAATGAAAAGTTATCAGAGAGAGTCGGAGAAGCAGGGCCTAATTCATGCATTTGTCAGGAAATGAGACATTTTCTGGGAAATGTCAGGGAAATAGATTTTACTGGAGACATTATGTTATTAATTGAATGACTAACAAATAAACTGAATTACTATGGATGATCACAATTTAGAACCATGTTTCAAAAAAATTACGATTTTTTCAGGGAAATAAGACTGTCGATGTCAGGGGAAATCAAGGAAATGGGATTTACAATTTCAGCGGGAATCCTGAAACAAACAAAAAGTTTAGGAAAGATAGGGCTAAGTATGAAAGAGCTACGGATCAATGGCCTCCGAAAAAAAGAGGTTTAGAAAACCTACAAAACAGGGACGGACATAAAATGAACACAGAAGAAGAAAACTGTTAAAGAACATTATAAAGAGGAAAGAGCTGAGAAAAGATAAACAGAAAGAAAAGGACCCAGAAAGCCTACAAACAAATTCGGGAATAGTTGAAGTTGTAGAGGAATATGGAAAAGGTGATGAAGTAATAGCGCCTTTGTTAAGGTCAATGCCATTGCGTGCGAGGGAACTAAATATTCAATTAAGAAAAGACTCGAATTGCTGTCTTTTTTTGTTACGGAAGTTGTTGCGAAGAATATAAAAACTGACGCCCTGCAGTGAGTGACCGGAACCTAATCTGAACTTCTCACAACCTTATTTACCTGTTACATTGCAGGGTTTGCCAGAAACTGTGTTGGAGAAACGGGTAATATCATACGTACAAGATTCGCCAGCCATATGTTCGACATCCTTAGCAATGCTGACATCCCTGTCGCTAAACACTTTAATTCCCCTGGCCACTCTATGCAGGACGTCAGCCTTTATATTATTCGCAACAACGTCCGTAACAAAAAAGACAGACAGCATTTCGAGTCTTATTTGGAAATTTAGTTCCCTCGCCCCCAATGGCATTAACCTTAGCAAAGGCACTATTCCTTCATTACCTTTTCCATATTCCTCTACAAATTCAACTATTCCCTAATTTGTCGTAGGCTCTCTGGCCCCTTTTCTTTCTCCTCATCTTTTCTCAGCTATTTCCTCTTTTTATTGTTCTTTCACAATTTTCTTCTTCTATGTTCATTTTATGTCGTCCCTGTTTTATAGGCGTTATGTACTCCTTTTTTCAATGACCTTTGACCCGTAGCTCTTTTATAACTAGCCCTATCATTCCTAACCTTTTTCTTAGTTTCAGGATTCCCACTGAAATTCTAAATCCCATTTCCTTGATTTCCCCTGACATCGACAGTCTTATTTCCCTGACAAAAACGTAATTTTTTTGAAACATGTTTGTAAATTGTGATCATCCATAGTAATTCGTTTTATTTTTTGTTATTCGATAAATAACATAATGTCTCCCGTAAAATCTATTTCCCTGACATTTCCCGTATAAGTGACGCGTTGGGTATCTCGCTGATGAAGGGTTTCTTCAAGCCATACAACACCTTTCTTCTGACCACAAACCTGTGGCGTTAAACTTTGACAATGTTAACATCAACTTCAGAGAAAAAGTCAAGCATCAGCAAGATTGGAAGCTCTTCAAAACAAATCCTCAAGGACCATGACTGCCAACTTGATAGAACAAACTGTAAGGATGACTTCGATCAACGTGTTGAAGACATCAACAGGCGAATAAACAGTGCCACTGCAGCTAGTGCCTATCCATTGGAAAATAAATCTCCTCTTGGAATTGTGCTTACCCCAGGAATCCAACGTTACCTAAAAACTTTGACTAAAAAGCGAATATAACAGGTTAGTACGAAGAGTCCAGGAAGAAATAAAAGAGTTACGCGACGCTACGTGGAATGACAAGCTGAAAAGCTTATGGGCTCCAGACAATTCCATTTGGAGAATGGTTACAGCTCTGCAGAAGAAGAAGAATGATACGCTTCCTCCACTTCGCACCATTCAAGGTAATTACGTCCAAACTATTCAGGTTAAAGCATACGTAATTGCATATTCGCTAGAGATGCAGTTTGTTACTCCTGATAAAAATAATTCCAAGAGCATGTCCCACCGTGTGGAAGATGGTCTTATCAAGCTTCATGAAGTCCCGCAATTTACATCGAAGATTAACATCGAGACTGGCGAGATAGCTGCCATCATCAGAAGTCTCAACCTGAGGAAGGTTGCAGGAAGAGACAAGGTGAGTAATAACGCCCTAAGGAATCTGCCGAACAACATTATTAATGACATCTCGAATATCATAAGCGATTGCCGGAAGTTTTCTTAGTTCCCGTCTCCTTGGAAGCAATCTTTTGTGTAAGTATCCACAAGCAGGGACAAAATCATGCAATTCCTACGAGCTACCGTCCTATCATTCTACTCCCTTCGCTGTCCAAAGTTTGGAGAAAACGATCCTCACCAGTTTCAAGGACCACTGTCGCACTAATGGTTTATTTCAGAAAGAGCAGTTCGGTTTTCGTGCCGCCCATTCGTGTCAGATGCATATATGGAGGCTTGTTGAAGATCTGAGCACCCCACTGAACCTTTCAAGATATTGTGGCTTAGTCTTTCTTGATGTCAGTAAGGCTTTCGATCAGGTGTGGCACGAAGGGCTAATCTACAAGATGATTAGGGACGAGTTTCCTCCTGATTTGATTTTGACAGTGAAATCCTTTCTTAGCGACAGGTTCTATCAAGATAAAGTTGGCGAAAACTTCTGCACTCCCCGCAAGGTAAAGACCGGTGTCCCACAAGGCTTTGTCCTCGTGGCCGATTTATTTAATTATTATCTATATGATTTTCCAAAACCAGAAAAATGTACTTTATATTCCTATGCTGATGATACTACCATCATGGAATGAGCGCTCCATCTCACGTTATGACTCGGCTGCAGAAAGCCTTGAAGAAATTTGAAGACTGGTTTATTTGCTGGAAACTGAACCTTAACGGCGGAAAATGAAAAGCTATGTACAGTCGGATGCATATTTATTTATTTATTTATTTATTTATTTTAATCTATGGAAAAGTTCATTCATCCATCCAGGGCCAGTATGGCCAGGAGCCGACAAGGTAGGTCCCAGAATGGGGATAAAGAGATTGTGTACAACAATAGGTGATTACAATTTTATATGAGAGGACAGGTCTTGTGTGATAGGAAATTAGTTAATTATTGTGGAGAGTGGAGAAATGATTCTTTATACGGGATTTAAAAGTTGTGAAATTCGTTAGGATGCGGAGGCTTAAGGGTATGGAGGACCAAAGTTTTCTGCCTGAAATGGAAACACATTTAAGTTGATAGTTGTGCTTTATGAATGGCTTTTGGACAGAGTCAGCTTGGCGGGTATTGTAGGGAGGGGCATTGTTTGTTATAAACGGTGAATGCGGAAGGGAAGTTACAATATTATTGTTGAGCGTTTTAAAAATGAAGGGGGAAGAAAATGAAGGCGGGAGAAAAGGCCTAAGCGTTGATTCAGTGTGCGGGCAAAAGCGTTAATATGGGTATCCCAGGAAAGATTATGAGTTAAATGTATGCCCAAATATTTGAAAGAATTAGACTGAGTAATCTGCTGAGAATTGTAAAGTAGAAAGAATTTGCTAGAATCAAATTTTTTATTGTTTTGATGGAATATTATATATAAGGTTTTATCTAGATTAAGGGACAGATGATTGGTTGTGTTCCAGAATAGGAGTTTTTCTAAAATTGAATTAAATGTGTCTTGAATTGAACTAAGTGAGGTGTCAGCATTAGAAATAGTAACATCATCAGCGTATAATATAGAGGGGAGTGGGGAAAGCAATGGGAAGATCGTTTATAAATAGAATGAACAAAAGTGGGGATAGAATGGATCCTTGGGGGACACCTATATTGCGGGTAATTGTTGAGGATGTTTTATTGTAAAGGCTAAGGGTGTATTGCCTATTTGTAAGATAACTTGAGAGCCAGTCGAGTGGGGGTCCACGTATATTGAAAAAATGGCAAAGTTTATGTAAGAGTAATTTGTGAGGTACAGAGTCAAATGCTTTTGAGAAGTCTATAAAAAGAGAGATTACAAATTTGTTGTTAGCCTTGTTGGAGACGATGTATTCTATGAGTTCGAAACAGGCTGTGGTGGTGCTTCGTTTAGGCGTGAAACCGTGCTGGGAGGAAGAGAGAAGATTGTTCGAAAAGATATAAGAGGATAAACGGGAGTAGAAAAGGCTCTCAAAAACTTTAGCAAAGGAGGGAAGGATAGAAATTGGGCGATAGTTTGTGAACTTAGAGGAGTCTCCCTTTTTAAATATAGGTGTGATCTTAGCGGTGCGGAGGCAGGAAGGGAATTTACCTTGGGTGAGGGAGATATTAAAGAGTAGTGTCAATGGAATAGCAAATCCGGAGCGAGCTTGAATTAAAATGTTGGGACAAATGCCAAGGAAGTCGGGACATTTGGAGGGTTTGATCCGATTAATTATTGTGGACACTTCTTCCGGGGAGGTTGGGGCAACAAAAAAAGAGGTTGATGCTGTTGGAACAGACAATGGGTATTGTAACCGAGGTGAGAATTGTAAGGGGGCAGGAGGAAGTAGTGTTTCCAAAAAGTTAGTTAGCAGAGTAGGGTTGATTTTGGAGGGATCAGAGAATGGTAAAGTTAAAGGGGAAGCACCGTGGATAAGATTTTTTATAGCTTTCCATTTTGACTTGTTGTTAGAAACTTTTTGAAAAAATCGATCGAAATAATTAGATTTAGCTTGTTTAATGATAAGGCGTGTGGAGTTGGAGAAAGAACGGAATCTTAATTTATTGTAATCATTGGGAGTATGCCTGTACTTACGATATAATGCGTTTTTGTGTAAAATAAGCGACAAGATATTAGGGGTCATCCAGGGCTTCCGGAAGGAGGTTTTTGTATTGCTGGAAGAATATAGTAAAGTTGGCAGGTATCTGTTAAAGCCGCTGAAAATTTGAGTTAGAAATTTCTCAAAAAGGGTGTTAATATCAACTTCTGGGCTAAAAAGTAAATTCCAGTTGGTTAATTCGAGAAAGGAATGGAAGACTGCTAATCTATTCGGAGTTACGAGTTGGGTTTTATTAGACGTAAGGTTGGGGTGGCACTTGGTTAGAAAAGATTGAAAAGTAAACGTAGGAAAGTGATCCGAAATTTCACAATCGAGGGACCCACTATATTGGTTATCAGATAAAGTAGAAAAGGTCTGGTCAATTAGGGAGGACGGATGGTGAAAAGTGGAGTAGTGTTTCAGAAGAGACCAAGGGAGATAAGCCAGTTCTGGAAGTAAGATCGAGAATTGAAGAAGCATTGGGGGAAGGTTTAAAGAAGTCTAAATTAAAATCACCAGTGATTAGAATTTTGTGTGAGGAGAAGCTTATATCAAGGAGCATAGTAGATAAGAATGTAAAAAATGTGGGAAATTGTCCGGAAGGGGGTCGGTAGATAGAAACTAAATAAAATTTGTTATTTACTAAAATTGTCAGAATTTCGAAGTCGTTAGTAAAGATGGTGTAGGCAGTGTTGAGGACTTAATGTAGGGAGTTGGAAATATAAACGACGATTCCACCTCCATTTCTTGAGAATTCAGAAGAGAAGTGTTGAAGCGGGGGAACATCATAAGCTGATTTCGTCCAGGATTCAAGAATAGTGATGATGTGCGGGGATGAGTATAAAAGGGCAAGGGATGAAATGAGGGAAGAGGAATTAGCCCGAAGGCTGCGAATATTTAAACATAAGAAAAATAAGGAAGAAGGAGAGGTAAGTGAGGGATTATTGGCTAGTGTTGAGTTGAAGTCAGCAAAAGAAATAGGGGGACAAAGGGTTGGCATGATAGAAAGCAGGAGATTGAAGCGAATTGAGGTAAAGATAGGAGTGAGAGAGGAGGAGAGGATGCGATGGAAGCTAAGTGGGGATTAATGTATTACAAACAGATCAGAAATCTTATGTATTGGTCTGACTTTATCACTAGAGTCTTTCCAGAAAATTCTTCCGTTTGACGCCCAGACGTTATGTGGACCCAGTTTGGATTTTGCAGTGCACATGAGACGGTAGCGGGAGGGCGGGAGGTCTTTAGCTATGTGGACAGGGGAACCTTTTAGTTTTTTGCGTTTTTTTATTGTTAAATCTTTATGGAAAGAGGAGACAAACTGTAAGAGTATTGGTCGGGTTTTGTTGGGAGCCTGAGGACCAATTCGAAATGCAGAGGAAATAGCAGACGGGTCAAGGTGAACTATTTCCAAACAAGCAGAGCTGGTGACTTCGGTTGAGGATTCAGAAAGACCGTAAATTCTGACATTGCATCGTCTTCCGAATTGGTCTATATCATCTATATGTTGAAGTAGACTTGGAACGGAGGCACTAGGGACAGTGGGAGTAGAGAGGCTTGAAGGTGTAAACGGCGAATTGAGAAGGGAGATGGCTACATCTAATTTGTCAAGTCGACTGTCAATTTCATCCAGGCGCGCCTGAGTCGAGGAAACACGATTTATCAGATCAGTAAAAAGGGTATCAATCTTAGACGTAAAGCGTTGGAAAAACATGTCAAACATCATATCTAAGTTAGAGTGATTATCAAAGTAATCGGAGATTCCCTTTTCAATGGCGGAGCAGATTGATACATCAAGAGAGGAAGAGGAGGGCGAATTCAGAGTAGCACTACGAGTTGCAGGCTTTCCAGGAGCCTCTTTGCGTTTGTCACGGGAAGACATGGGACGAGCAGGAAGTTGAGAAATTAAAAATTAACAGTAGGGCCTGCGGAAGAAATTCAAGGGCGAGACGTGGATCGAAAGATGACAGACGATGAATCTACCTCAATTCATCAGGGGAAGTTACATGCCACTTGATGGGAAGGCCATCCTGGGATAGAGATCCAAACACACAGGTTACTGAAGTGCCAGAGACACAACAATCAACTTTTGAAGAGTCGGGATAACGACAATATAGGCAACAATTTCGTAAGCGGGAATCAGTAACAATTGGCGCCGCAAAAAGAAAGTCAACAATAGGCCTGCACAATTGTTAAAAGTTAAAGTTCCTATGGCTTTTTAAATTCAAATAATTAGAAAATAGATTAGAACTCACCAACACGGTCAATCGTGGAGAGTAAAGAGTCTCAGAGGGGGCAGCAGGCTTTCCTATGAACGGATCAGAGTCAGCTGGCGAAAATAGGTCGATATAAATAGAAAAAACAACAAAAAGGCGGGAGCGAATTACCGTACGACTTTTCACTTTGATAGTTTTTGAATCTGAGTCAAAAAGGTTTTTACCTACTTCAATCCAATGAGATTATTTTTTCCAGGTATCTAGTCGAACACGCTTACTACGGAACGATTCCATTAAGTTTTTGCTTAGCATCGGGGGTAGGCAAGGTTTACGTCACGTGCTCAACTATGTTGACAAAAAGATTATTTTGGCTGTTCTGATGAGAATTTTTGTTTTATGAATAATAAACTAATCTATTTGGCTAATTATGTAACATAAACTGTACACAGTAGCGATATAATTATATGCGTGTTCAAGAGATAAGCTGATGAAGCGCTCGTTATTGTGTGATGCGGAAGTGATTTACAGGTGTAAATGGAAGCTTTTTTTTTTTACTGCTCGAAAGGTTACAAGTCTCTTTTTTGTGGGTATATAAAGTAATCAACGACAATTTGCCAAAACATCCGAAAATTTTTTTAAATTTATTTTATAACTTGAAGGATCCCGTCAAAATCTGACGGAGAACAACCCATCTTATTAATAATCCCTATCTCTTTAATTAGAACATAATAAAATAAAAAGTTGTCAGTGCACAAATAGAATAATCAGAACTTAAATATCTCGTTATTCACAAAGAATAAGAAATGAGTTAATATATAAAATCAAAATAGCTTTAAAGTAAATTTCTATGAAAGTATTAAACCGAGACATAAAGTGTCAGCGGATAAAATGATCAGTTTTTAATGCTCGTTCTAACGATATAACAATTAACATAACATTTTCAGAGTTTTTCAGTAGTCACAAGGAAACGTCATAAAATGATCAGGGCAAGATTTTCTTTCTGCAAATCTTCAGTTTATTAAGTACCGAAAGGTGCTTTATGCTATCAGTGTAGGGAAACGTGTCTGTCCGTCTATCTGTCTGTCTGTCTGTCTGTCTGTCTGTCTGTCTGTCTGTCCGTCTGTCTGTCTGTAACTCAAACTCCTCCGAGGTTATGAAAGATTTTCAAAATCTGTTTTCGTCAGTCGATGAATATGGTTCATAGCACGAACCAGTTACAAATATTATCTAAATCGGTTCATTGGCACGTGCACAAATGGTACCTCTATTTTCCCGCCCAGCAATTTTCAATGGGAAGAAATATTGAGTAATATATCAAACAATTCGTAATGACGAGATAGATGCGGTTATTCATTACTATTTTCGTCAGTCGATGAATATGGTACATGCCATGAAAAAATCATAAATTTTATCTAAATCGGTTCATTACAACGTCCACAAATGGTACCATCACGACCCCACCTAGCAATTTTCAATGGACAGATATATTAAGTAATATGTCAAACAAATCTTAATGACGAGATACAAGCGAATATAAATTACTATTTCGGCCAATAAATATGGTTCAGGAAATGACCATTTTGAAAATTGTTGCAATCGAAACATTCGCACGTGCACTAATGGTACCTTTATGACACCTTCAAAAATTTTCAATGATAAGATATGGCATGTAATATATCAAACAAATTGTGATGATATATCATAAATGAATATCACGTAAAAGTAATGATAGTCCAAATTGGTTTCAAGGAACCTGGTTTAGTGGAACCATTATGGTTCATTGGAACTTTCAATACCAAAATATGGCAT
>JAHWFO010064234.1:164506-185529 GCA_023313115.1 Rhysida immarginata | reverse complement strand
CTGGCACTTTGCTGCTTTTGAGCCTTTTTACAAGGGGATATTTAGGACACTTTGTGTAACTAGATGTATGCTGTCCATCACAGCGGATACTTTTAGGGGGAGTCTTTACCCTTAACATTGATGCAGTCCCTCGATTGGTGGGTGATCGGCCTCGGTGGCTCAGCGGTTGGGTGATCGCCTCTGATGCCCGCTCCCAGTCGAGGACGACGAGGATTTTTCAGGCTGGAAATCCTGAGATCACGCACTTCCTTCGGAAGAGAAGTAAAGCCGTTGGTCCGTGTAGTCGTTTGCCGGCTGCACGTTAAAGAACCCTTGCGAGGCAAAATTTGCGGCCCCTATAACGCCGTCCTGAAATGGCCATAGCAGTTGAAAAGGACGTTAATACCAAACAAACCAAACCAAACCGATTGGTGGTTGCCTGCGCACTCATTACATTGAGGCGTTTCAGTACAATCTTGAGACACGTGAGCAAAACGTAGGCAGTTGAAGGGTCTTTTGTTACCTCTAAATAGCTCTACCGAGGACCGACACGTTTTAAACTTAAGAAGGAGTTATTATGTTCAGTATTCTGGAGGATAACCAAAATCATAAGCGTTTCCACTGAACCATTTGCTTTTTTAATCCTTATTACTTTCTCCGGAAAATAATTAGCCTTCCTCAGGTCGTCGGCAAAGTCTTCGAGGTCGTATTTCAGCATTTTTATCGGATATTAGTTGGTGATGCTGGATTTTCAGAACATCATTGCTTTTGACTCCAGACACTAGAATCTTATGGGTCACTTCGTCCTGGCATTTTATTTTAATTGTATTCTTTCTACCTGTGCGCGTGGCGATTTTATCTAGGGGGACATGTTTGGTGATCTCTTCCAGAATCTCCTTGAATGGTTTCCCATGGTGGCGAATGATGATCGGAGGAACATACATGTTTCCTTCTCTATGATTTATGTGGACAGATTTCTTGCTTTTATCACGGAAGACAACAATAGCTACGTCCCTGATGGCCGCTTCACTGGAGATATTGTCCACACGCATGCTTTTTTTAGACTTTTTATTTACAACAGGTATCCAGTTACTGACTTCCCTAGTTTGATCATCATTTAGTTTCCTCTTATTTTTAATTCTATTCATTGAGATGGACTCTGCACGTTACGTAGGGGATCGTCACTGTCTTGCATGGGTTCAGCCGTGACCACCGAGAGAGCTAACATGTCACGATTGAGCGTCACTCTACTAACATTGGCCATCCCTTATAGTATTTTTAAGACTAGCAAAGCCATTTGCAGCTTCACAACGGGCATTCAAAATCTCTAATTTTAACTCATCAATCTAGTGTCCAGACTACTAACATTCTTGGCCAGCGTTCCTACCTTGGACTCTAGGTCTAAATATTTCTTGTTTAAGACCGTAAGTAAAGCCTCAAGCTGTTCATTAATAACGATATCAAAGGCCAGGAATCTAGGATCCTTACACGCATCTTTGTAGGCTTGCTCACATGGTAACAATTTATGGTCAACATATTTAATTGTAACGGTAGCAGATTTCGATGCAGCGCCTTCCGCCATGAAGCAGATGTGGTGCGGAGTGTGCCGTCCCTACTCAGAACGTCACAGTTAAAAGACTTAATAAAAGTCCTACCTTATTAGTAGAGCCGTGCGATGTATTCGATGTCAACATCGAACCTCGATGTTTTCAGGCACATCGATGCCAATACATCAAGTAGTTTGTAGACATCGATGTTTTTCTTATTTTTTTATAGTCTCATATAGTCGGATGGTGTGGGGTGGTTCCATATAGCGGAATAATACATTTATCTCTTCTCTTTTCTACTTGTCACAGTTTGTTTTTCATTTCTGTAGCTTAAAAGCTAGCATGTGAAGGCAAATCTAATGTATAAAAGAGCAACCATCCTGGATACACGATTGAAGAGGCGGCACTTCAAGATCAGGTCTTGTTCTTTTCAAGCAATCAACAACATCAATGCTGATTTGATCCATCTACTTGATAGTGATGTTGTATCCAATCAAGAGAATGATATGGCATTTGTGGATGCAGATGAAGATGGTTTGTGGTCATATAAGAATAGGTCTGCTGATGTAGTAGTTAAAAGTATACTATGGATTTTCAGAGCACAAATTTGCAACCTATCTTTAAACCATACTTAGATATCCCTGCTTTATTACTTACAGCAGATCCATTAAAGCTATGGAGTGAAATGCAACACACCAACTACCATGTTTTTCAGATAGCAATAAAGACATTATCTATTCCATGTACTTCAGTAACTGCAAAACGTCTTTTTTCAAAAGCAGGAAATCTAATAAATGCTAAACGTTCCACTCTAAAACCAAAAAATATAGAAAAATATTTGATTTTAAGTTCACTAACAGTTGAAGAGCTCAGTGGTTTGCATTAAATGCCTTACTTATTGTATAATTATTGAATTTTTGTTTCATTTAATTGTCATTAAAATACATTCCGAAAATTGTTCAAATTAAAGACATTTTATTTATTTGTTGTAAACGCCAATAGAAAAAAAGGAGACAGATCTCCAAAATGTACATATGGGTGTTTAATTTTATAAGTTAATTTATGCGGAATAGTGGTTTCTCTGACATCGATGCTAACCTCGATATTTTCTTGTTAACATCGAGTAGCTTTTCTGACATCGATCGCTCTACTTCTTAGTCCTCTTTAAGATTCCACCGACGCGCTAACAATAGCAAACCAAGGTCAGCGACCAATCGCGCGACCACCTCAAATCACAAACCAGAAATCCAAAACGAAGCCAATCCACGAGCGGTTAATCCGCGATAGACACTTTCATCCAGACGATAAATGAACACGGAAAAACCGAGTATATGGCGCGAAAAGTCCGTGGTTTTAGGCCAATCAGAGAAAAGACAGCAAACGGGACAAATTAACGATTGGGCACCATTCTATTAATGCTGAGTCACCAGTGGGGCCTGAGTTTGAATTTAGTAGCAAATTATGTTTGTTTTTTTGTATGGCCATACTCTCAAAAGCGTCCAGTATTTATTTAGTGGATGTAATAATTTTATATTTTCGATGGAAAAATCGTGTCCAGTTTCAATCGTTAGTATCAGTCCAGCTAACTCCTCTGCCTCGTCCTCGGTTTGGGCGGAGGTGGAGGTGAAGCCTTAACGTGTAAGTGGACGAGGGACTCTCGGCGTTCGGACTACTCAGCGAGCTCCCGCTTGTTTCTTCTCGCTCGGCAATCCGCTCTCAAAAGAAATTTTCGGTTATGAAAAGTCCTTACGGGAATTCTTGCCTGGGTGGAGGAATGGGCGCACGGATTACACGTTGTAAGGGAGGCGGACCTTCCTGGCTTTTTCCTCGGCTTCTCGGATGCACGTTTACCGGCCAGGTTGATGCCACTCGTTTCACGATCAAATTCACTCGGCCTCCTATCGTGTGGGTAGCCCCTGTCTTCTCTCCATCCCCTATCAAATCGGGCTCTTTCTTCCTTCTCGCTACTCCGACCAAATCCTTTCTGTCTTCCTCTAACGTAATAAAAGCCCTTCTGCCTTTTCCCTGCCTTCCTCTAACGTAATAAAAGCCCTTCTGCCTTTTCCCTGCCTTCCTCCCCTCTTCCATCGGCCACTCATCAATTTTCCTCTTTTCCTCCAATGAACGACTCGATTCTTCTTTTTTCTCTCTCCGGCTCTCCTATTGTCTTTTCTAGGTGGCGGGTAGCTCATTTTCTCCTTTTTCATACGCTTTCTTCGTCTGCTTCTTCCTCTCCCTTTTTCTTGCTTCTGGGTTAGGTCGTCGAATTTATTTTTCTTAATTTCTTCTCCAATTCGGCGATTTGACAATTTCCCATCCACAGTACGGCTTTCGCCCAACTAAAAACATCTCCACAGCTCTGTACGATGTATCAGAATATATTATTATTCGGATGGCTCAAAATAAATTGCATTAACTTTGTTTCTTAATTTTAAAAATGCAGTTAATACTATTCATTATATGACATTAGGGGGCTACCATTGAATTGGATAGCTTCCTTTCTTTTAGATAGACAATGTTCTCTTTATGTCAATTCAAAACTTTTCCAAAATTAATTATAATCAGGGTGTACCCCAAGGTTCTATTCTGTCACCCCTGCTATTTTCTCGCTTTATTTATGATCCTCTAATATTACTGACAATTCACAATGCGTTATATTTGCAAAGGACAACACATTATTACCCTCAGCTTATTCAGAAGAACAAGTTAAAAACAGCAAATTCTTTACTAAATAAAATCTTTAACTGGTCATTACTAAATCAGCTTAAACTAAATCTAAACAATTCATATTATACACTATATTTATACACTATATTTATTATCCGGACACATGCACGTTTGCGCTCTAGCCACGATTTCATGGAAATCAATAGGGCGTTGCACATCCCTTTGCCCGAATCACAGCTTCCACCCTTCGGGGAAGACTTTCCACCAAATGTTGGTAGGTACTTTCCGGAATGTTCCTCCATTCCTCCCGAAGAGCGAGAATCAGTTCAGGTACAGAAGTTGGCCGATGTGATCTGGCCCGCAAGCGTCTTTCCAATTCATCCCACAGACTCTCTATAGGATTGAGGTCGGGACTTTGTGCCGGCCAACCCATTTCTTCGACCCCTGAGTCCGCAAACCACTGCTGTACACGCCTCGCTTTGTGGCACGGAGCATCGTCGTGTTGGTAGAGAAATGGCCCGTTTCCGAAAAATTGCCACAACGTTGGAAGTGCACAGTTGTCCAAAACATTCAGATAACGGTCGGAGTTCATGATTCCTTGCACAGGAACGAGCTGGCCCAGTCCGTACCATGAAAATGAGCCCCACACCATGACTCCTCCTCCTCCGAACTTGACTGTGGGCTCTGTGCACTCAGGTAAGAAGCGTTCTCCAGGTATGCGCCAAACCCAAACTCGTCCATCGGATTGCCAGAGTGTGTAGCGAGATTCGTCTGTCCACATTACACGTTTCCATTGGTCCATTGTCCAGTTTCTGTGGGCTTTGTACCACTCCAGACGTCGCTTGGCGTTGACCCTGCTGATGTGGGGCTTGTGGGCAGCAGCACGGCCATGGAATCCCATCGTGTGCAGTTCCCGACGAATTGTCATGGTACTGGCATCATTTGCAGAGGCGTTTCGAAACTCTGTGGCAATTTTTTCCGCCGAGAACTTCCGGTTGCTGCGGGTGACACGACGAAGCACTCGACGGTCTCTGTCCGTTAGTTTCTTGGGTCTACCGGTTCGTTGTTGAACTGTTGTTGATCCCCGGGTCTTCCATTTCATAATGACATCGCCTACTGTTGACTTGGGTATCTGAAGAAGGCTGGAAATGTCACGCACGGACTTGCCGCATAGGTGACATGCAACGATGGTTCCACGTTGGAACTCACTGAGCTCTGCCGAACGACCCATTCTTGCCAATGTCCAAGCAGAGTTGTGTCTGAAGGTGTGGGAAGCTATTTAAATGATGTGCAAGTCATTATCATGTGACATTGGGCCAATCGATGATCTGTGAGGGGTGTCCGGATATTTTTGATCATATAGTGTATGATCTTCCGTCAACGTAATAAACAGAATGATCACAATAAAATTAATAATAACATTGTATATAATGTCTCTTCTTATAAATATTTAGAACTTTATTTTACCCCTGATTTATCGTGGAACCTTCACATAAGATATTTACCTATAAAATTGCCCCATACTTTAGGCATTATACAGGGTCTTCTCGAATAACGTGTACAAACTTGGGCGAGTGATAGAGGGATCAAATCTAAGCAAGATTTCCCTCTTTCATTTTTTTCTCTGGGGTATTGTTTTTGAGATAAAAAATGTTGAACGTCGCGTGGACGTAATGAAAGAGAGAAATGTTGCATAAATTTGATCCTTCTATCACCCCCCAAGTTTGTACACGTTATTCGAGAACTTCCTGTATATAGGGTGTCCCGTAAGTCTTGGTCGTAAATTTAATGGTATGTATATTCAATAGCAAGGAACAAAAGCTCCTTATGAACACGTCGAACAACGCACCGTTTCTGAGAAAGAATGTATTTATTGATAAATGGGGCAACAACCCGTACAGGTGTTCCTTTGGTAGTGTCTCGTGTGCCTTGAACATAAAGCAAATGCTCAAAATGTACACCATGAAAACGGCAGCATGCTTCAGCTCTTCTCTTCAAAGAGGCACGCAAACATTCGCAAAGACCAGCATTCTCTCGCATGTTTTCAAAGGCGTTCTCCAAGCGATGGCGCAGTGCATCCACAGTATCCACTCGTTGCGCATACACTGCTCTTTTAGATACCCCCAGATGCAAAAGTCCAATGGGTTCAAATCCGGAGATCGAGGAGGCCATGCACCTGGTCCACCCCGACCACTCCCCCGGTGGTGAAAGGTGACAGTCAGGTGATTCCGCACAGCCAGTTGATAATGAGCGGGTGCACCATCATGCATGAACCATGTTGTTGGCAAATCGCAAGAAGCACATTTTCTAATAACTCAGGGAACTCCTGTTGCAGGAATTGGAGATAGACAGCTCCTGTGAGCTCCTGCGGAAGGATGAACGGTCCAATGATACAATCCCCTATTACACCCGCCCATTCATTGTTGGAAAATCGGTCATGATGATGTGCTTCTCTGATGGCGTTAGGATTAGCATAAGATCACTCATGATGGTTGTGGAAACTAAAGATCCAATTGCGAGTGAAGCAGGCTTCATCAGTGAACAGAATGAACGTCAGATACAGAGGACACCTAATGCAATGTCGCAGTAACCATCTGCCAAATCGTCGTCGTGGAGGATAATCTTGTGCTCGTATGACTTGCACCATCTCGATATGGTATGGGTAGAGACCATTTTCGTGCGAAATTCTCCAAGCAGTGTTCCGACTTACAGCCTCTGCGATCGCGATTCGTATAGTGCTGGTGGGTGGATCCTCTTCCGCACGCTGCATTATGGCCTGTTCCCGTGCAGCAGTCCCAACTGTTCGCGGACGTCCTTCGCGGGGGGTGATGTTAAATGTACCATGTCACGTAAACGTCGGTTTGGGTGCGTGTCTCTGTAAAGACGAGCCGCGTCTACTGCATTCCTATTTGCCTGACCGTACGTGAAATACATATCCGCCAACTCAGCATTGCTGTAACCTTCTGCAGCCATGTATTCTCACTCAAACACAGTCCAGCAGCGAATCAGCCAGGTCTCCTTCCTTCCATTTACATGAACACGGCATTCCATTTACATGGCAAGGTTAAGAGGTTTAGTTTCTTTACCTATGATCATCATCATCTCTCGGAAACGATGCGTTGTTCGACCTATGTTCATTATTTCTTTGTTCCTTGCTATTAAATATGCATACCAATAAATTTACGACCACGTTTTACGGGACACCCTGTATAGAGACAATTATCTTCCATGTAGTATTTTACTAAATGCATATTTCACCCTCATTCACACACATTTATGTTTTGGAATATGTTTATGGGGATCGAATACGCTGAAGAATATTAATCTTTTAATTAAAAAACAAAAACGTTTTTTTACGTATTTTGTTAAATAAGCCTGCTCTCTTTTCTATCAGTTCAGATGTTAAAAACTTTAACATTTCAGAATTTGATGAACTTTATTTTGTTCAATTAGCCTTTTATATATAAGATTACAAATAATATATTGTCTTAGAAATCCCCCTATATTAACTAACTCCTCTCATCATTACTACTCGAGAGAAAATAAAATAATGATTCCATTTTATAGAGTAAATTGCTTAGTTAAGATATCCATATCAATTTCTGCAATAATATGTTGGTCCAAATTAACTAAGGAACTTCATGATGCATCTTCCCCCTCAATATTTAAACATCTTTCTCTTAGAAACATTCGTTCGGTGTTAATCTCAACTACTTTAATTTTTAATTTCCATATATTCTTAAAATTTCAACTGATTTTCACTGTTGCTGTTGTTGTTAATATTATTGTTATTATTATTATTATTATTATTATTATTATTATTATTATTATTATTATTTAAGTTGGAAAAATCATATTGAAAATTTATGTGCTACATTGCGGAAAATTATTTTATGTACAAACCTAGCGTCAATAAACTATGGTCACCAAGTAATTTGGCTAAAAACACAGTGAAAAGTGCATACAGAGGATTGCAGGCTAATTAAATAGATTTACTAAGTATATGTAACAATATCAACATCGATTTAGAATCGATTTAATGGTGTGAAATAATTTATTCAAATTTATGTAAAATTGCGTTGTCAACAGGTTTCAAAGAACTTCGTACACAAGGGGTCGCCAGCACATAGAACTTTTCTGAAGGCTGTAGAAACGCCCAGAATGCTTTGCATCGGGCTTTAAAAGCACCGTCCACGCGACAGAGCACAGTATTCGTGTTGTTTTGAACCATGAGACGTGGTAAGCCAGTAGAAACGTGTATACGGCAAAAAATTATACAGCAGTTCCAGAATAACAAATCCCAGCGAGCTATTGCCCATGAATTATCAGTTCCACTCTCTCTCTACTGTTAATGGGATCATCAAGAGTTTCAGAGAAATCGGGAAAACAGAACCAGGGACTGCATCAGGCAAGCAACGATTATTGAATGTTAGGGACCTACGAGTATTTCGACGTTACATTGTGAAAAACAGGCATGCTCCCATAAGTGAAATGACTGTTTGGGCTCGAGAATATTTTCATATACGCATATCCGAAAGCACAGTCCGCCGTTACATCAAAAGATGCAACTATTACTTATACGCTGCAAAGAGTTAGGCTAGGATCACACTGGCGTAAAACACCGCGTAGATACGCCGACGTAACGACGCCAGTGATGTCACTTCCGGTAAATAGCATGGTGCCGCTCTTGGCGACGTCGTTACGTCGGCGTATTTACGTGGCGTTTTACGCTAGTGTGACCCAAGCCTAAGCCATTTATAGCTAAGCGTCGCCGGGTAGCATGGGCCAGAACCCATCTAAAGTTGACCCTTGCTCAGTGGAATAGTGTTCTGTGGTCCGACGAGTCCACCTTTGCAGTGATGTATGGCAACAACGGTCGCAAGATGCTAAGGACCATCTTATAATATCCCATTATTATAAGATGGATTCAAATGGATTCAAAGGATGAGCTCTTTAAAATCTTTAAAAGCAGCATATTATAGATAGAAAGAATATTATTAATTATATTGGCAGTGTATTTGTTGCTGATCAAGTAATTATATCACTGATGTTTGTAATATGGAGAAATGTTTAGTTTTTGTAGTTACATGTATTTGTTGTAATGTATCTTATTGTCCCATACAAGCTATATACGAGGCATCGGGATAATTGGTTATAATGTATTTATTTTTTAGTTCTTTGAATAAAAAAATATTATTATATTATTGATATTATTATTACTATTATAATTATAGTTGCTGTTCATACGTTTTCTTTAATATTCATTAATTTTTACTATTGATGTATAAGAAACCAACCAAGAAATGTGGATAATAAACATGTTGAAGAAAGAAGAAAACTGTTGTCAAAAAAAAACAAAGTGTTATTAATAACATATATACGTATTCGGTCACCCTGTGACCATCTTTCAGTGTGAGATACAAGGTTGACATGAACAGGTAGTCTACGGCTGCCTCTAAAAACTCTCTCCAGTCGCGATCGAGCGCAAGCGTTCATGATCAACGCGAGCACTGCATCTAAAAATGACATAGGGCTCGTCACTGGCGCCTCTAATGACTCCCCGATCTCATTGTCGTGTTGGGAACGCTCAGGATCAAAGTGATCTTATTTCCATCCTGATCATTTCGCGTTGCCTTGTTCACTTTCACTACTTTCGCTTTTACTACTTTCGCAATAATGGCCGACAGTGAAAGCATATCCCACCTCGAAGTCTGTTTCCAATGCGGTTTATAGTTTTGTAATGTATCTGAATACACGGAACAGGTCAAGATACACGGCAGGGGCTAAAGAGCTGAAGATAAAAGCAAAGATAGTTTTATATATATTTTATTTTTTTAAATTTTTCTCTCTCATAAAAGAATAGATTTTTTTTTACACTCTCATAAAAGAATAAATGCATTGAAACCTAATAAATCCCCTTCAGATTATAATATTGGACAATAAATAATAAATAATTACGCTTAAAACAGAAAGTTTGAGAGCGTAACGAGTTTCTGTGGCAGTTACCTGTTATTTACTGATCGGGCTGTTATCTCGTTGCCCTTGGCGCTGTCAAAAAACTTCATGAGCGGGTAAATCAGAGACCGTTAAAGAATAGAGACTTGGCATTTCCTCTTTTTCTATAAACGGAAATTTATGAGAGAAAAGGACGAAACACAAAAAACCCTGGAATACAATAAATAATAGTTATTAAATAAAAATGAAAAATAAATAATAAATAACAAAATAATTGATAAAAAAATAAATAAAATCAAAATAAAACTAGAAATATAAATTCAAATAAGAAGCTGACGTTTCGGATAGAGACTATCCTTTATCAAAGCAAAAAGGATAATTCTCTAAAAGCAATTAGAATATTAGAGAATTATCCTGAAGTTATAAAAGGTGTCGACAATCGACAATCGAACAGTGCAGGTAAAACGAAACGAGTGGTCCGAAAGCAACGCTTTCACTGCCATACTCGTCCAGAAAGTAACCACGGGAAGTACACTGAACCAGGCAAGAAGCCAGATGAAACCTAGTTAAGTCATCCAGAGGATAAGATGGAGTCCTTTCCTATCAGGACGATAGTGTTGATTGTTGATTGACGAGGGACAAGGAACACGAGGAGCTAGGAGATCCAATATTCGGGAACTATGCCTTTTAGATGTCGTCGAAATTGATGTCCAGGAGGTGAAGCAGCCTGCGATGTCTAAGAAGGCTGAGCGGGTGCTCAAGAATACCTGCAACCAGAGGATTGGGATGGTCCTTCATCTTCGAAAGCAGCGTTTTCATCAATTCCTGGACGTGATTCCCAATGGGAGGTATCTCAAAATCCTCGGCAATAGAAGTATTTGTTGCAACTCTCCTGTCAAAATGAGCAATGGTCCTCAAGGTAACGTTTTGGAAAGTCTGGAGGTCCTTCCATCTGGACTTACATATTGTAGCCCATGCAGGCATACCATAAAGTAACATGGTTCGGATTACCGTCCTATACAGCAATAGTTTGCAGTCCAATCCAAGCCCGCTGTTTCGCCCCAGAAGAGCTACCAGACTGAGCTTTGCCTTCTTTGCATGGCATAAGAGCTACCTTGTTGATGGCGTAAGAGACATGGTCGTCCCAATTTAGCTTGGCATCTATTACCACGCCGAGGTATTTGTATTGTTTTACCCATTCGAGCTCTCTACCAGAAAGGAAGAGAGGACTCGGGGGTTTCCGAAGTTTCTTTGTAATGAACATTGCCTTGCATTTGTCAACATTTAGATTCAGTCTCCACTTAGCAAACCATTTCTCGCATTTATGTAAGGCATTCTGCAATCGAGATATGACATGAGCGGGAACGCCAACAGTGGTCATGATGGACGCGTCGTCAGCGAACAGATACAGCTTGCAACTTGTAAATGTTGGGAAGTCATGGATAAAAAAGTTGAAGAGTGCAGGGCCAAAAACAGAACCCTGGGGAACACCAGCTTTGACGTCACAATGGTTTGACATGGAGCAGTCAACCTTTACACGAAATATCCTGTTCGATAGAAAGGATCTAATCAAGGCAATAAGATCGTCCGGAAATCATTTTGTGTATTAGGCCTTCGTGCCAAACTTGATCAAAAGCTTTTCGGACATCCAAACACACAAGACCACCATATAAAGCACAGTTAAGAAGAGTGTTTAAATCTGCAACAAGCCTCCAGATCTGGAGTTGGCAGGAGTGACCGGGTCGAAAGCCGAATTGCTCTTCACGAACAAGATTGTTAGCCACACAGAAGTCGTTAAATCTCTTAAGAATGATGCGTTCAAACACTTTTGATAGCATAGGTAAGAAGCTTATAGAGCTATAGCTGACAGGGAGAGCAGGGTTTAGACCAGGCTTCGGTATGGTAACGATTACAGACTCTTTCCACTTGACAGGAAAGTAACCATGTCTTCAGCAGTCATTCATGGCCCTGGTAATAGTCGCAATAACATTAGGAGGTAAGTTCTTGAGAGTGCTATTAGTGATGGAATCGATACCTGCTGCTTTCCTGCTTTTTAGATGCTTGATGACATCGGAGATTTAGTGAACACCAATAGTGTCCTCACAGGTAGAAATACGATGAGTGAGCTCGTATGCGATACATCCATCGTTGACAAGACGAATATTTGGGAAATTATCCGGGTTGTCCTCACCAGGAGTGGTAAATTGTTTAACCAGGGATTCGGCGATCTGTTGAGCTTTATCTTGATCCCCGTGACAGCATTGCCATTTGCAGTAAGCAGCGGCGGTAGGTTCTGTTTCTTTTCAGAGCCCTTACAGTACCCCAGAGCGAGTTGTCCTGGATTGACAGGGACTTTAGCTTTTCGCTCCATCTTTGATTACGTAAAGATTTAACCTCTTCCTGGACCTTGCGAGCTAGCCTGTTGTATTTCGTCTTGAAGAAGGGAAGTCGTATACGCTGCCATAACCTTCTATAGGAATTTCTTTCAAGTATGAGACGCCTGATGTAAGTAGGGAGGTCGAGATGTTCAGGACGCTTTCGATCAGTAGTGAAAGTTCTGGAAGCTGTAGCATCATTGATAACACGAGTAATAGAACTGATATTTGCATTAATATCCTCGTTGTCAATAACCTCCTTTTATGGAATACTGTTTTTCTCTAAGGATATCCCTGAAGAGTTTCCAGTCTTGTTTGGAGCGAAGCCCAATTTTAACATCGATGTTCAAGCCCTCAAAGATAAGCATCACTGGACGGTGGTCAGAGGATAAGTCGTGGACTTTGTACAATACTCATTTCCAAAAAAGTTGGGACAGTGCAAAATATATAAAAAAAACAAAAAGGGATGATGTAACAAAACTTTCTCGCGAATACAAAATAGCAGATACGTTTATGAAATGACATAAATATACTGTGTGCACCAAAACATTTTGTATCGTGGCCGGGACGTTCATTTTGAATGGGGGTGTTGCAACACGTTCCAAAATAGTAGGGACATACGTTGTAGAAAGCGCCGTTAGTAGTGGAACCTTCCGAATTGTTCGGGAATAATCTAGAATGATGACGTCGTACTACATTCCGTATAAATAACAGTTGCCATCCGTCGTTCAGGTAACTTATTCGGAACGATGGGTCGAGGCAAGCCAGTTAGCGAAGATCTTCGTGTTCGAATCATTCAAGAATTCACAAACAACGTTTCTCAGCGTGCAATAGCCAGAAGATTTAACCTGTCATCATCTACAGTACATAATATTATCAAGCGCTACCGAGATAGTTCGGAAAGGCCAAGGTAGAAAACCTATTCTGAATGCTCGAGCTCTTCGGATCCTCCGACGTCACTGCGTCACGCATAGGAATGCTGCGATTACGGACATAGCCACGTGGGCCCGCGATTTCTTAGGGGAGCCATTATCGTTGAATACTGTAAGCCGGTGCATCCACAATTGCAAACTTAAGTTATACTGTGCACAACGGAAGCCATACATCAACAAACGACAGCAACATCGCCGTCTGATATGGGCTCGAGCCCATCGCAATTGGTCCCAAGCACGCTGGAAGAACATATTGTGGTCCGATGAATCAACCTTTACGATTGTTTACGGAAATAATGGACGCCATACACTCCGGACCAAAGACGAAAAGGATATTCCTGCGTGCTACAGGCGTTCGGTACAGAAACCACCGTCTGTCATGGTCTGGGGCTGTATTAGTGGCCATGGAATGGAAGACTTGCACATCTGCAATGGCACCGTCAATGCTGAAGCGTATATACAGATCCTGGAACAAGCTATGGTGCTATCTAAGAGGCGCCTGTTTGGACGACGTCAGTGTATATTTCAACAAGACAACGCCAGACCGCATGCAGCGCGCATAACTTCTGCATGGCTACGTCGGCAGCGCATTCGTATGTTGGATTGGCCCCCTTGCAGCCCGGATCTGTCGCCTATAGAAAACGTTTGGCATATTATTAAACGAAAACTACGACCCCGGACAGATGAACAGCTGAAAACCTATATCCAACAGGAATGGGACAGAATTCCGGTTACGGTGTTAGAAAGATTGGTGTCATCGATGCCCAGAAGATTACAGTGTGTCATCAAGTGGAGAGGTGACGCCACACCGTGGTAAACGCCGTGCTGTCCCAACTTTTTTGGGAGTGTGTTGCACGTGCCAAACAGGAAAACCACCTGTATCTTTCTTTAAGCATATAAGATATGTGACCCCATGCCTAATTTATCGTTTGTGTATTGTAATGCGTTGAAATAAACGGCAATACAATAATCCAAACAAATGTGTTGGAGTTCTTCTTATATGTTGCACTGTCCCAACTTTTTTGGAAGTGAGTATTGTATTATAGGGCTTAAAGAATCCTTTAAGAACTACAACGTCCAGCACGTCGCTGACAGGAGAATGGTCGCAGTAGTACTTGTCATCAAGGGGTCCAGCAACAAAGGTGTCAATCTCGTTTAGAGTATATCCTTAGAGGATACTGCCATTTTGGTTGGAGCATTTGGAATTCTATGCAGGGTGCTTACCATTAAAGTCTCCCGCCATAACCACTGGAACGGGCCCAGAGAGCAGCTCATCAAGCTCGCACGGTCCAAGATTGTGCCTAGGTGAATTATACAGAGAGGTGAATTTAATTTCACCTGCGTCGGCGTCATTTATTATCACGGAAACAGCTTCCATTCCTACATAATTCGGAGTGATAGTCTCACGATGATCAATGTCATCTTTGACAATGATACCTGCTCCACCAAATGCTTGACTGGCGTTGTTACCCAGAGGTCGATCCTTTCGATAAACATGATAACCCGGCAAGTTAAAAGCTTGGGTTAATTTCAGGTGTGTCTCACACACGAAAGCTATGTCAATATTCCAATGTATGAGGAAATTGTAATATTCGATGCGCTTCCGATAGATTCCCCTGGCCTTCCATATATTGCCACGAAGCTTTCCATGGGTCTGTATTGGTGTCTGTCCATAGTCAGTTTTTGATTTCGTGATACGCAACCTGTTGCCACTTTCCTTACAGAGGTTTAGAAATTTACCCAGACTCCTATAAATGCTGCGCAATTGGATCCGATCGACCGCATCTGAATGAGAAGAGCTGGATGCGACTGAAGCATAGGGTCTGCCATCAACTACTTTTGATCCTTTTGACTTGGGGATATTTCGGACACTTGGTGTAACTTGAAGTATGCTGACCATCACAACCATTTAAGGGGGTCTTTACCCTTTACATTAGCACAGTCCCTCGACTGATGGTCTCCTGCGCACTTGTTGCATCTAGGCGATTCGGTGCAACCTTGGGAGACGTGCCCAAAACGTAAACAGTTGTAACACTGTAAGGGCATTTTGTTGCCTCTAAATAATTTTACAGTAACAGCAAGAGGACCGACACGCTTTAAACTCAAAAAGGACTTATTATGCTCAGTGTTTTGGAGTAAAACCAACACCAGTGGCATTTCAACGGAACCATTTGCCTTTTTCAACCTGATTGCCTTTTCTGGGTAATAATTTGCCTTCCTGAGGTCATCACAAAAGTCTTCCAGGTCATACGTTGTGTCAACATTTCGGACAACATATTTCAGCAGCTCTTCTGATTTGATCTGATGATACTGGATTTTTAGCACATCGTTACTCTTTACTCCAGATACTAGAATTTTGTGCGTGTCCTCATCAAGACACTTAATTTTAATGGTGTCCTTACAACCAGTGTGGGAGATGATTTTATCTAAAGACACATGTTTTGTGATTTCCTCTAGAATTTCCTTGATTGGTTTTCCGTGATGACGAATAATAATCGGAGGAATGTAAATAACTCCCTTTCCAAGGGTGACATTGATTTGGGAATAACCAAGCTTAGCTTTGTTACCTCGTAGGGCTACAGAGACGCCATTTTTGATATCGACAGTAGACTCAATGTTAACTATCCTAACACCACCTTTATTTCTTTTATTCTGCGCAATACGCCAGTTCCCTCCATCACTGTCAGCAGAATCATTTTCGTGCCTTCTTTTGACGCTAGTTCGTTGTGAGGAGTTTCCTTCGTTGACTGCTGCTTCCAAGCAAGTAGAAACATTTTCATTATTTTGTGTTGGATCAGGATTTACCACTATCATGGGCGAATCAGAAGTAATGGGAGAACCGATAAACTCCTTGATAATATTGCCAAGGTTAGCAAAGCCATTGGCAGTCTCTAAACTAGCACTCTGAATATCACTTTTTAAACTATCAATTTTGCTACCAAGTTCCTTAGACAGCGCTTCCACCCTTGATTCTAACTCTAGATATTTGCTGTTCAGTTCAGCACGTAATGCCTTAAGTTGTCCGTTAATAATAATGTCAAATGCCAGAAATCTCGGATCCTTACACGCATCTTTGTAGGCCAGTTCACAAGGTAACACTTTACCATCAGCATACTTAACAGTACATGAAGGAGATTTTGACGCAGCGCCTGATGTCATCATGAAGCAGGTGTGGCGCTGGATTTTGCCGTCCTTAGAAGGACGCGCCTACTCAGAACGACTCAGTTTAAAAGACTTAAAAAGGTCTTACCTTGTTAGTCCTCTTTGAGATTTCACCGACGCACTGAAAGTCTTCCGGACTGCAATAGGTACGTCGTCCTCTGTCGAGTGGTAGAATCGTCGTTCAGTAGCAGCAGTAGCGTGATGAAAGGTGTACTAACGGACGGGTTTATATATAGTTTGCATAGGGAATAGTAATACGGTATTGGCTGAAAAACAAGAAGAGAACAAATGAGATTAATTAGAAGACGTGTTAGGATAGGATAGGACGAAGGACAAATAGGAAAAAATAAGATGGCGCCGAGAAAAATGCAATAGGATAACACATATGAAATTAAAATTATAAAAAAGTTAGGAAAGATAGGGCCCCTAGCAAAAAGATTTCGTAAAATTCCCTCAATTTCATTGAATTTCCCTATATTTTTCCTGATCATCAGCAGACACTAAAAGAATATAATTGACATCCTATACTAAATCATGTAATGAGTTTGCAGCATATCGCCCTCTGGTTAATCACACCAACACTTCAGGGACAATTTACGATTTACGTCACCACGGTCATGGGACAATTAGTGATTTATAACATCCACCAAGGGACAGTTGATGATTTACGTAAAATCCACCAAGGGACAGTTGATGATTTACGTAACAACTCCCACGTTTAGGCGCCATTAAATGACGTCAACTAAGCAACAAAGCCGACCTTGCCTGTTGCCTCCGAGATTAGAGGCAACGCCTCTAATCTCGGAGGCAATACCTAGGCAGGCTTTGCTGCTTAGTTTAAAATTTATATTTGTTTTTTATTTAAATACTAGCTGAAAACCCGGTGTCGCCCGGGACTTTACTTATCCTCTTGTTGGGTTGATCTGCATCGGATTAAAATATCCATTTTCACCATCGGGAAATATCACTGGATACTTTAGACCTCATCTTTCCTTCTGCCCGTGACGTAGAAGTTCTTATACCCTACTGCTCTAAACGAAGCTCCAGTTGTTCAGATGTTCCCGATGCCCATTCGTCTTTTAGCTGCAGAGTTTGCTGACCAATACTTGTTCTTTCTCTTTCTCTTTCCTTTCCAAACACACAAACAAATACACAAACTATTGTCAGTCGTCTGGACATTTGTTAGAGGGCTCGAGGGAGAAACGTGTTTCTCCTTTGCCTCCTCGATAGACACTTCCCCATCCTTATCGTCTGCTATACTCATTTTATGTTCAATAGCATAAAACGAATGTTTCGTCATTGCATCATAATTTTATGCTCATTCTATCGTGCTATCCTATGCTCGAGTTTTTGAAAATAAAGTTCGGAAGTTGGTAGATCTGCTCACGAAATGTCAAATATTGGCGAGACTCAGCGGCTTTTACGTACATCTTTTACTGTGGCTAAAAGAAAAATTGCGTCCCAATCAAATTGACGATATTATTACTGCAGAAATTCCTGATGTCCACAGTGACACAAAAACTACACGACACAGTGGTCACAAACATGATCCACGGGCCATTCGGGCAAACAACAAACACAATCATCCCCGTGCATGAAGGACGGAAAGTGAACCAGGAAGCACCCGCGGGCGCTTCTTATGCTATTTGTCTCCAATCTTACAAAATTTGAATAAAACCAAATGTCAGTACCTATTCACAAAGCAAAATATAAAATCCGAATTGCACAGCAAATCGAAGTCCGTGAGAATAGCGAAAACGTATTAATATCAATACGAAACCAAACAACAATAGATCGCAAATGAAACAAATCTAAACCCGTAAAACACAGAAGATAAACATCAAAATTATATGACAGGTAACATCTTAGGGCCTAGATCAGACGTGCTCGGTGCGTCAAATAATAACGCTAAGATGAAGTTCGGTAGACACGACCTAAAGCGCGTTTTAAACACAGTTTATTTCTTATATTGTGGTTTTAAAGTTTAAGGCAGTACCATCTATTGTCTAAGTTCAGAACTAAAGTGTTATTATGGTAACATTAAAGTTATTAGGTTTGGTCACTTCACAAAATATTGGGCAAACTGTCCAAAAAGTGGTAAACAGTATGGTATTTATCTCTAATTTATCTAATCGCTATTTGCCTTTATTCTTTAAGCCACTGTTGAAAACTATCTTGAATAATAAAAATTCTAAGGAATGGTTTAAGATAATTAGGTTGCAATAACTGAATGAGAATACTTTTTTAAAATTTGAAAATTGACATTTCAAAAATCAGAGAAGTCATCATATAATTTTATGTTCAGATACATGACTTTACTTTTCAAATGTAAAAACCATGTTTTCAATGAAAGGATATTAC
Organism: Rhysida immarginata; assembly: GCA_023313115.1. Classification (NCBI taxonomy): domain Eukaryota; kingdom Metazoa; phylum Arthropoda; class Chilopoda; order Scolopendromorpha; family Scolopendridae; genus Rhysida; species Rhysida immarginata. Next base: position 166,551 of record JAHWFO010064234.1, on the reverse strand, counting down.
ATTTTAAAAGAAAAAAATCTCTTTGCTATCCAAAGTTTATTATACAAATAAAAATATTGCAACAATTAAAATTCTTCTGCTCATCCTGAGTTTAACAATAATACTGTCGTAACAATCGAAACAATTCCTTTTCGATTAGCCAATAGGATCGCCTGAAGCTACACAGACACAAACTTACAGAGTTTTGGTTTTATATACAGGGTGTTTTTGAATTGAGTACAGATTTTTTGGTAGATGATAGAAGAGGTCCTTAGAAGTATTTTTTGTCATATGAACATGGGGTCCCCGCAGCTCCGTTTACTTACAATACTGCATTGAACAATCAAATGACACCGGGACGCAATGTGCTTTGGTAGGCCTAGATTATTTTATTTTTAACAATTAACACAAGCAATCTACTGTTATGACTTTTACAGTAATTGTTCAAAATTACCGCCATTTGCTTCATAGCACAATTCGCAACGCCTTATGATGGATTGATGTACGCGTGGAAACAGCTGATTTGCACGGTCCCTGATGTCACCTGCTGCCGCGACAACACGAGCCGCCAGTTATTCTTCGGTATCTACTGGTTCGGAGTACACCATTGATTTTATGCTTCCCCATAAAAAAAAAATCCATCGGTGTGAGATCTGGCGATCTCGGTGGCCAAGCAACTGGTCCGCCACGACCAATCCAACAAACAAGCACGTGCACCTTGAAATTTCTTTGCAAACAATTACTTTAAAAGTTTTTACAGTATATTGCTTGTGTTAATTGTTAAAAATAAAATAATCTAGGCCTACCAACGCACACTGCGTCCCGGTGTTATTTGATTGTTCAATGCAGTATTGTAAGTAAACGGAACTGCGGGGACCCCATGTTCATATGACAAAAAATACTTCTAAGGACCTCTTCTATAATCTCACAAAAAATCTGTACTCAATTCAAAAACACCATGTATATAGAAGATCCTTCCTAATATTTATCATTTTCATTTTTCTTTTACTTTTTAATTTTTACTATTTTACTATAAACCCTTTAATTATTTAACAAAATTAGATACAACACAATGTTCTGATGATTAAAGATATATTTTTTTTCTTTGCTTATAAAAGTAAGATTTACCATAATTTACCAAAGCAAATGTTACGTTATATAAAATAAATATTTATAAACCTAATTATACAATACTTTATAAAATATTTATATAATACATAATATTATATATTTTTAATAAAATGAAAATCAAGAAAACATGATTACAATAAATTACGATTAATAATTTAAAACAAATTTTCATATTAAGAAGCTTTTATAATATTTTGATTACATCTTGGAATATCACCATAAAAACAGTTTTCTTGTTATTATGTATACAACTAAATGAACCATAATTTTCATCAAATATTTTGGAACTCTCAATATATAAATCAATGAAAAACATTAAATTTTAACTGAAAATTTATATTAAAAAAATATATATTTCCACCGGAGCACGGCTTTCATATCATCAATAGCATCATTAATAACATTACATTTAGAAGTGACAAAACATCAGACGAGTAATCACTTTTTCGGAATCGGGAATCGCCCACCACTATCTCACATTGAAAGACGGTTACAGGGTGAGCGAAATATATATATATATATATATGTGTTATTAAAAACACTTTATTTATTGTGGACAAGAGATTTCACCTTTCTTCAACTATTTATGTATATTAATCTCACCCTAGACTGGCCTCCAGGCCTTTTGGGCACTTGGTATTCATAAATAATATTCTTTTATACAATAAACCTTTGTATTTAATTTATTCTCTTCGATGAATAAATATTCCATATCTTATTCAATTTTTTGTTTTTATATTATTTTTATTATCATTATTATGTCAGTTTTAATTAAAATGAAATAAATAAATAAAAATAAAATAAAACATGTCCAAAATGATTAATTGTCATTTTTGCCATGTTCCCGAATAGATAGGACATGTGTGTCTATTATAACTTTTCCTCACATTTTGATCCTCTATACGAATCTTAACGGATGCTACTACACGTCTGCT
>JAHWFO010064234.1:60736-89506 GCA_023313115.1 Rhysida immarginata | reverse complement strand
ATCTTTATATATCTCGCCATATGTATATTTACCGTCACTTGTTTTTTGGCTTGCAATGCCACTTAATGCTTTGCCTGAGTCTGGCATTATGATAAAATTTAAAATAATGGTCAGTAAAGAATAGTCAGACTGCTAGCCCTGAAAAGGGCTTTTCCAGAATAAGATCTGTAGAAAAAACAGCCTTAAAGAATAGGATATAAAAAAAACGCTGACCTCAAGAGAGTGTGCCTTCAATTACATTCCTTCTCCAATCTATACCATCTATGAGTAGCTCGAACCCGTGATGTGTGCTCTGGTCTGAGATGATGTGTGTGCATATGAAAGGAATACTTAAGGACGAATTTTTAAATAGTTAGAATTGGGAATAGTAAGATGGTATTGGCTGAAATACTAGAAGAGAACAAATAAAAGCCAGGAAATTAAGAAATGTGTTAGGATAAGAATGAAAAGAGGGCCAATAGGAGGTGATAGGAGGGCGGCAGCCTTTATATTATTCGCTACAACTTCCGTAACAATAAAAACAGACAGCATTTCGAGTCTTATTTGGAAATTTAATTCCCTCGCCCCCAATGGCATTAATCTTAACAAAGGCACGATTCCTTCATTACCTTTTCCATATTCCTCTACAAATTCAACTATTCCCTAATTTGTCGTAGGCTCTCTGGGCCCTTTTCTTTCTTTTTATCTTTTCTCAGCTATTTCCTCATTTTATTGTTCTTTCACAGTTTTCTTCTTCTATGTTCATTTTATGTCCGTCCCTGTTTTATAGGCGTTATATACTCCTTTTTCAGCGATCTTTGAACCGTAGCTCTTTTATAAGTAGCTCTATCATTCCTAACCTTTTTCTTAGTTTCAAGATTCTCACTGAAATTCTAAATCCCATTTCCTTGATTTCCCCTGACATCGACAGTCTTATTTCCCTGACAAAAACGCAATTTTTTTGAAACATGTTTTTAAATTGTGATCATCCATGGTAATTCGTTTTATTTTTTAGTTATTCGATAAATAACATAATGTCTCCAGTAAAATATATTTCCCTGACATTTCCTGTATAAGTGACGTGTTGGATATCTCACTGATGAAGGGTTTCTTCAAGCAATACAACATCTTCACGATTGATGACCTTTCTTCTGACCACAAACCTGTGGCGTTAAACTTTGACAATGTTAACATCAACTTCAGAGAAAAAGTCAAGCGTCAGCAAGATTGGAAGCTCATCAAACAAATCCTCAAGGACCTTGACGGCCAACTCGATAGCGCAAACTGTACGGAAGACATCGAACAACGTGTTGAAGACTTCACCAGGCGAATAAATAGTGCCGATCCATTGGAAAATACATCTCCTCATCGAATTGTGCTTACCCCAGAAATCCAACACTTGAGGGCAGAAAGAAACAGGGCCCGTTGGGTTTGGCAACGTTATCGTATACCTTGGCTAAAAACTAAATATAACAGGTTAACACAAAGAGTCCAGGAAGAAATAAAAGAGTTAGGCGAGCTTTTCAGCTTGTCGGCTCGCGACAATTCCATTTGGAGAATGGCTAGACTTCTGCAGAAGAAGAAGAATGATACGCTTCCTCCAATTCACACTCCTCAAGGTACTTACGTCCAAACTATTCAGGGTAAAGCATATATACATAGATATTCAGGAGAATGATACGCTTCCTCCAATATATACATATTCAGGGTAAAACTGCTAAAGATGCAGTTTGTTACTCCTGATAAAAATAATTCCGAGAGCATGTCCCAGCGTGTGGAAGATTGTCTTACCACACTTGGTGAAGTCCCGCAACTTACATCGAAGATTAACATCAAGACTGGCGAGATAGCTGCCATCATCAGAAGTCTCAACCTGAGGAAGGTTCCAGGAAGAGACAAGGTGAGTAATACTACCGTAAGGAATCTGCCGAACAACATTATTAATGTCATCTCGAATATCATAAGCGATTGCCTGAAGTTTTCTTAGTTCCCGACTGCTTGGAAGCAATCTTTTGTGTAAGTATCCACAAGCGGGGACAAAATCATGCAATTCCTGCGAGCTACCGTCCTATCTACTCCCTTCGCTGTCCAAGGTTTGGAGAAAACGATCCTCACCAGTTTCAAGGACCAGTGTTGCACTAATGGTCTATTTCGGAAAGAGAAGTTCGGTTTTCGTGCCGCCCATTCGTGTCAGATGCATATATGGAGGCTTGTTGAAGATCTGAGCACCCCACTGAACCTTTCAAGATATTGTGGCGTGGTCTTTCTTGATGTCAGTAATGCTTTCGATCAGGTGGGAGGCACGAAGGGCTAATCGACAAGATGATTAGAGACGAGTTTCCTCCTGATTTGATTTTGATTGTGAAATCCTTTCTTAGCGACGGTTCTATCAAGCTAAAGTTGGCGAAAACTTCTGCACTCCCCGCAAGGTAAAAGCCGGTGTCCCACAAGGCTCTGTCCTCGTGGCCGTTTTATTTAATTATTTTGTATATGATTTCCCAAAACCAGAAAAATGTACATTATATTCCTATGCTGAAGATACTACCATCATGGAATGGGTGCACCAGCCATCTCACGTTATCACTCGTCTGCAGAACGCCTTGAAGAAATTTGAAGACTGGTTTATTTGCTGGAAACTAAACCTTAACGTCGGAAAATGCAAAGCTATGTACAGTCGGGTGCATAAAGGTGAAAATTGTTCGGCTTCTTTACAGTATCTTTACGATTCCATTAAGTTTTTGCTTAGCATCGGGGGTAGGCAAGGTTTACGTCACGTGCTCAATTATGTTGACAAAAAGATTATTTTGGCTGTTCTGATGAGAATCTTTGTTTTATGAATAATAAACTAATCTATTTGGTTAATTATGTAACATAAACTGTACACAGTAGCGATATAATTATATGCGTGATCAAGAGATAATCTGATGAAGCGATCGTTATTGTGTGATGCGGAAGTGATTTACAGATGTAAGTGGAAGCTTTTCTTTTGACGGCTCGAAAGGTTACAAGTCTCATTTTTGTGTGTATATAAAGTAATCTACGACAATTATGCCAAAACATTCGAAAATTTTTTAAAATTTATTTATAACTAGAAGGATCCCGTCAAAATCTGGCGGAGAACAACCCATCTTATTAATAATCCACATCTCTTTAATTAAAACATAATAAAATAAAAAGTTTCAGAGCACAAATAGAATAATTATTATGCACAAACAAATAGAATAATCAGAGCTTAAATATCTCGTTATTCACAAAGAATAAGAAATGAGTTAATATATAAAATCAAAATAGCTTTAAAGTAAATTTCTTTGAAAGTATTAAACAGTCAGCGGATAAAATGATCAGTTTATAATGCTCGTTCTAACGATGTAACATTTAACATAACATTTTCAGAGTTTTTCAGTAGTCACAAGGAAACGTCATAGAATTATCAAGGCAGGATTTTCTTTCTGCAAATCTTCAGTTTATTTAATTCAAAACAATGATTGAATATTGTCTCATTACAACAATCCCTGGCTTCTAACGAATTGTCGTAAATTTCTTTGTTGGCTTCAGATGCGCATGCGCAGAAGTGCCAATTTTGCTGTTACAAAAATGCTTTGCGTTATAATGTATAGGATTATATATTTTAATAGCAGAGAATATTAACGGATTTGAACAAAAGCGGATTTTTGTAAAAGTAACGGTGATATGAATCAGTGTATATTTTATTAAAAACTAAAAATATAGAATAAAGCATGACATGACAATTAGCATGAAAAGTTTTTTAAACCCTCAAATAAACAGATCAAATTGCACGCTTGGATGAAAAAAATTTAATCTGTTTATGGTGTTCTTTACATACACTGTTTAAAACTTAAACGAAATCAAAAACGCGATAATGAACAACAAAATAATTTCTATCCATATCGGATTCGAACTCTATTATTCGAGGCAGTAGGCAGAACTTTAACGATACTGCTGTCAGCCGCTATCGCTTATTATTGTCAGGAGGGATCACGCGACGAGCACATCCCAAGCGTATACCTGCTACCCTGTTTTCATTCAGAAGGGACAGGTCCATTCTAATCTGCCTTGACTCTCAGTACAAGTACCTGATTTTGCAACCGATCAACATCCAGAAAGCTCAGCCCCTACGGAGCAGGTAAAAACCTTTTTGCACCCGACTGTACCTCAAAAAAAGGTTAAGCGTCCCCCGGATTCTCTTAACCTATTCAATATGGAACTCAAATGGGTCGACAATTACAGGCATCTTGGCGTTATAATCGACTGAAGACTCTCCTGGAACTATCTCGTGACTTACGTTCTGAAGAAAGCAAAGAAGGCTAAGTGCAGCCTCATAGCAATCATGGGTCAAAACAGTGCCCTCAGCATCAACAATGAGCTGCTATTGTACAAGACGATGATTCGGACCATCCTCCTCTATGGCATGCCTGCGTGGGCAACCATATGTAAAAGTAGATGGAGTGAACTCCAGTCGTTCCAGAATGTTACCCTGAGGACCATCGCCCAGCTTGGCAGAAAGATTGTGAAAAACCAATCCATACACTCGATCAGAACATGACTCACCTTGGTAAGTATGTGCAAGAACTCCTGTTGAACATGGTGCAGACGATGAAGAGCCATGATAATGATCTGGTGGCTGGAATACTAAACAACCTGATGGAATTGAAGTGGCATACAAAATATAGAAAACCGAGGCATATTCATGATGTCAACTTCGAAGAAATTGGAAACGTTTCCTTCCTTGATGTCGTTTCTCTCTCATTTCCTTTCCCCATTCAATATCAGAACGAGCTTCATTCTTATGCCACTTGTTCTGCTCAATTATTGAGGAATCCCATGGTAAGCAGTAACTATCATTTACGTTCTGTTTCCATCGCCGCTATTAGGCGTTGGTCCTCCGTACTTCTGGAGGTACGTATTTCCACGAACATCGCCATCTTTGAACTTGAAATCCGCATATGTTGTCTCGTTTAATTTTGTACTAACCCAGTTGTTTGTTTTGTTGTAATTTCATTTTGATTATTTTTTTCTAAACAAGGCTATTAAATCAAGGAAGCCATACTGGATAAATCTAACCTTGTCGGCTGTTCGGCCATACAGGCCCTGGTTAGATTTATCCTGTACCATCAATAAATTTTAAAAAATAAATAAATAAATAAATATATCTGAAGAATTTTATTCGGGTTTCATCTCTTCTCTTTGAGTTACCAAAAAAAAGTTACCAGACATTGTAGTCAAGGAGATTTCAACATTCAACTTTAAGATACACAATAAAGACAAGTTCAGTACTGATGGATCTCGTAAGGTTCGTAAGTCAGCTACAATTAACTGACCTGATATAACGATATTTAAGTGTGTATTTTGGTTGCTTCCGTCACCAAACACGTCCAATTACATTGGTCAAAAATGAAATTGTTACAGACCTAAAAAGTTTTTTTATAGTATTTTTGTGTGCTAAATATGACTATAACCATTAAAAAATTTTATTGGCTCTCGTTTTGAAGATATTTCATATAGTTCATTTACTAGCTGAGCAAGGGAATTGCACTACTTGCAGAAGGAATGGACTTGCAGACAAAATGTAGCAGTGGGAGAGAACAACATTCAGCGCCAACCTCTAGTCGACACTTAAAAAACCCTACTACCATCCTTGCACCTAAAACAAGGTTTGATGAAGAACTTTGTGAAAGCCATGGGTCGGACTTCGCCAGCTTTCCGATAACGGCATGAAAAATTTTCTCGACTCAGCGAAGTAAAGATTAAGGAGGGAGTTTTTGTGGGTCCTCAGAATCAAGAGCTTGTCAAAGATGACCAGTTCAACATCTTGCTGCAGGGTGATACGAAAAAGCATGGAATGTTAGATGCACTATCAGAAACTTGGCTGCAATATGTCTCTAAAGATTCACTTCCTTTATTCACATCTGGATTTCTTCCCTGACAACTGTGGTATGCTTAATGATGAACATGGTGAACGTTTTCATCAAGTGTCGCATCAATGGAACAAAGATACCAAGGAAAATGGTTTACTTCTATCATTGCTGACTACTGCTGGACACTGCTTAGAGATGCTCCTGATTAGCTATTTCTATTGGCATGCATTTTATTATGTAAACAATTGTTTTTGCAGATTACAAAAAAAACTGGAGCCAATTTTACAATTTGACAGTCATATTCGTGTTCAGTACATAAAAATTGATAAAAGATGGCTCAATTTATTTTGGTAACATGATTTTGTAAAAATTTAGATTAATATGTTTAGATTAATATTTTGTTTTTAGTATTTTTTTTTACATTTGGCTTTTGAATTTATATAAAATAGAATCCAATTTATTCTAAAAAGAAGAATCCAATTTTGAACTATAAATAGCATCTCGATTTTTCATTTTAAAAATTCTATTTCCTATTTCCAAGCACTTACTTGTGATCATTTTTTATAAATTCAAAAGCCAAATGTAAAAAAAAAAATACTGTAACCTCTAAACCCTTTTGATCCCAAAATTGAAATTACAGGTTTTGTTGAGTACAAGGAGGAGTATCTCGGTGAAAAAAATAAAATTTTTACTTGTTATCCCTTTTGAGATTTTTAACCTTGAAATCTGCGAAAATAGAAAATTTCCCAACTTGCCTAAATTAAGGAGAAAAGTACGAAACATCAATTTTATTTCACCACAGTCGAAATCTAGCCTGTCCATAGTTATCAGAAAAAATTTAACAGCTTGTCTTATTTCCATCGCGCAGTCATCTTAATAGGTCATCAAAAATGACGATTTTTCTCGCGAGTACTGCTAATTTCAAATCTGATTAACTACATGATGGAAAAAGATTTTCAGACATTCTATACATTTTCTGAAAGCTTGTGATGATATTTTAAATCAGAAGTTTCTATCTTCAAAGGGAGTGAAATGGTAACCATTTTTCCACACTCTTGCAAGGCCGCTTTTTACCCTGCTGCAGCATAGAAAAATCATCGTATATCCAAAGCGGATTAAAATAAAAATAAAATAAAACTTATTCTGTACTTCTCAACGATAGGGTTAACCACAGTGTAAAAATAAAATATATCTGAAATGGCCGAACAACCTCACTTAGTCGATTTCTCGTGGAATGACCCATCTTTAAAATAGTTATTTGTGATGTGTTTTTTTTAAGTAAATTTTCGAGAGTTGCAATATATTGTTTATTTAAAACCTTAGTGAATTATAATAAAGTTTTAAGACCCGAAACAACAATATCAACAGAAGTTTGACTCCATAATTATAACTCTGGGGCTACAGTACTACTGCGTGTAGAAACAGAAGACACAAAATTTACTTAACCATAAAACTTTTTGACGTCAAGTGGATCTTGTGTCTCCTGTTTCTTCACGAAGTTTGACTCCGTATAGAAGAGAGAAGACAAAGGTAAAAACTTAATAACATAAGATTTGGCTTAAGCAATTAAAATACACAAGGTCGTTATAATTAAAGTTCCATTTTGACATGGCCATAAAAAAACTACCGGACCAAAAGCTATAATACTTGGTAATATTATACAAGAGGGCATAGGAAGTTTATACCCACCAAAAGAAAATTAATTCAAAAGGTCACTACCAGCATGGAATGGCGCTCTATGCAATATTCGTATACGAAATTAGACACGAAGACACAGCTTAACAAGACTTTAATCGTTACTAAAATTAGTTACATGTTGAATGTGGCATCCACCATATGCTGAAAGCAGGTTACACCGGACTACTGCGTTCTCAACTGTAGCTCGTAGCATATCAGGAGGAATGTTGCGCACCTGTCGGCGTACCGCAGCACTTTACGTACGATCTTGTACACCGTACTCAGGCTGCACGCCCCTTGTGAGGTTTCCGTTTTTGCTTCCGCTACGGCTACTGAAACAGCCTCCACGGTTGCCTCAGAGACGGGTATCCTTCCTCAGCCAGGTGCTACCGATAACAAACCTGTGGCTTCAAACTTTGTCATCATCTTCTTCAAACTCTGCGGTGTCATTGGCTCCCGACGTACATGTATTCGTCGAACGGTACGATAATGTTGCAAAGCCTGCCGTACATTGCTATTGTATTCATAATAACATTAAACCAGAAACGCACGGTCTTGCATGGTAACAGGCACCGTCGACTAGTAACGAATGAGGCGTACTGACAACGAGGCTCCCTTTCTTATTTCTGAAAACCAAATGACTTGTAAAGCGCGTGTGCATATAGTACATTGTTAACCTGTGTCTTCGTGTCTAATTTCGAATACGAATATAGCATTGAGCGCCATTCCATGCTGGTAGTGACCTTTTGAACAAATTTTTTTTGGTGGGTATGAACTTCCCATGCCCTCTTGTATAATATTACCAAGTATTCTAGCTTTTGGTCCAGTAGTTTTTTTTTATGACCATGTCAAAATGAAACTTTAATTATAAAGACCTGGTATATAAAATATTTTGGTTAAAAAATATTGGTATAAGCAAAACTGATTATCCTTACATGATTATTCTTGTAAATAACTATTTTTTTTTTTTTTTTTTTTTACAAAATATTGAATATATATTTTCTTCCTGCAATCAATTACTGCGGAGAATTTCAGGATATTTGTGAAGGTAGCCAAGCCAAAGAATGCTGCTGAGGGCAAAGCCGCTAAGCCGAAAAAGAACATGGAGAAGAAGAAAGCCGCCGCGAAGCCTAAAAAGACTGAAGTGAAACCGAAGAAAATGTAGGTCGCCAAGAGTCCGAAGCCGAAGAAGGCTCCTGCCAAGAAGACCGCAAAGAAATAAGCCTGCAGTTTTAACTTTTTAAGGTAACTACAATCAATTGCTGCGGAGAATGTCAGGATTTTGAGATTTGTGTTCCTCACATTGAAGTATAAATAAATGTAAATATCTTATGTTGTTCAATAAATGTAGTTCATTATAGAGTATATAGAGTAAGAACTATTCTTGTAGTGCTTATAATATCCTTTCAAATGATTAGTAACAAAAACAAATGCTATGACGAATACCCGAGATAATGGCATTTTTTTTTTTTTTTTTTGTTAAATGAAAAGAATCCATCTTGATGATATCACTGCGTCTATACACCGCAGCTCCCAACGTGACACGATCAAAATTATTTATCAAAAGACCATTCCTGATGATAAATTAAACATTCCAACGCTTCATTACTAAAACTGAGATATGCTCGCCTACCAGGTGCAAAAATTAATCATAAAACATGAAATGAAAATATTCAGAAAATCACCAGAATATAATGAAAGAAATAACAAAAATAAAAAACAAAAACGAGAAGATGGAAATTTTATCCATTTCGGTTTCGTAGGCAAAGAATTTAAAATTCATTTCTATTGCTTTTTTTACTTTTTAGTATCGAAGATGTTAAATAATTATTGGATCTATTTGAAATTTTACCTATAGACGTCTTGCTTGATTTTCCCAGTTTCTTAGTTAAAAGACAAACAAATATTCATCCCCCCAGCGAGATGAGAACCTGCAACTGGCTGGTCTCGAGAGAGTTAAGGCAATATAAAATGTAGAGCACCGAATCGGTCTTAGCGTAATAGGCCACTGAATCGGTTAGCGTACTAGGCCACCGAATCGGTCTTACAATATAAAATGTAGAGCACACAGTGCAGCCTCGCAATGTCGCAGAACTTGGGAGCCAAGATTATAGTGGCTAGAAGAATAGTGTGGCAACGGCTACTACTCACAATGCTACGTGGTTGATTCACGATTTGATGATAGTAGCGGTGGCGCTGCAATCGACATAGATGCGAGTTACCCAGGAGATGAGATGGAAATCTTAGGATGAAGGAGGGTTTTTTCAGCTATATTTCGGGTGACTTAAGTTTATTTATAAAAATTTTGTATATTTCGGGTAATTGTCTTCCACAGGACTTGAGAATACTCTTTAACGTTAAAATAAATGAAAAATATTTGCTGTTATAAATAAGTTGAAATATAAGATCAGAGATGGATGAAGGTATCCATCCCTAATAAGATAAAGTATGGAATATGAGCCATTCCGAGCCAGAGAAATTAGATTTTGAGTAATTAATCATTAAACATAGATCTGCTAAATTAAGTCTAATAAAATATTAACATAAAATCTAATAATATAATGCTCTACACAGCTGGCTACCGTTCAAATGTTAAAAAATGAATTTTCACAGATGTTTAAGAAGAAAAAAATTCAAGAGATGAGGCGTTCGCCCCTGTAACTCGGAAGTTCTCATATATGGAATACAGAATATTGAAAACTATATAGATATACAAAGAGAATATCTTTTTTCATATAAAATTCTTTTATCACATGAATAAAAACCAAATTACTTTTTTATGTGATAATAAAATATTAAATATCAGATATTTTAGGTAAATAGTTTTGAAAAAAAAAATTCTTATTATTTTTAAAAAAACGAAGATTATATAATAAATTTGTATTTAAAGCTGTTTTGATTGCATTTCATTATTTAAAAATAAGGACTTTTTAAAAATTATTCTGAATTTCTTAGATTTTACATAAAGAAAAAAATAAACGAGAAATATAGACAGAAAAGTGGTTCTTGAAGTTTTAGAATATGACACACTAAGAAGGGAAGGGCTGCTATTTTATTGCAAAACTAAAATCAGATGAAGAAATCAAAAAACTTATTTAAAGAAAATAACTCAGTGTGAAACGGTCGTGTTTTTCACTATATAATAACTGAAAAAGAATAAAATCATTTGAAATTAAAAAATACTGCAAAATCATCTCTAAATTAAAAACAAAAAAGGGGGAAGGTCGAAATATTATTAAAATGGTAGATTATTTAATGTTCTGGAATGAAAATGAAATAATAAATCAAAGTTATAATTTTTACGAAAAAATTAATAGAGCCTTATTTATGTAAAGCTCTGGATGTTTAGCTCCATCTGGCGGCATCATCATTCGAGGAAGCAGATTTGAACGCTCACTGCCACACTATTCTTCTGGCCACTATAGCCAAGATTTCACCGTCCGCGACATAGCGAGTCGTGATATGGCGAGTTTGCTGTTTCAACAAGATGGCGCCACATTTTAATGTATTTAATGACAATATATGTAAATGATAATAACACGATCATTGAAGACATTTCGAGATTTTGAAGACTAAATAAAGAATGTAAATGCAAAAGATTCTTAAAATAACTCAAACATTCACCCCCCTCGAATTTTTACCGGATATTTAGCAAACACCTTGTAAAATATAATGTAAATTTGAAAAAAAATACGCATTGTAAAATGTAAAATATATCATTAACAACGTTAGATCAATGTAAATTATTTGTACTTAGAGAAGTTAATGGAAGGATTTAGGCAAAGTACCTGGCAAAGAAAAAACCTGGATCAAAGTTGTCTTAATTCGTCGTAAATTGATTGCCCCAAAAGGTACTCGTCCAAAGAGCCAATGACTAACGTTGTTGGATGACTTGCCTTCCTCATGTACGTACAATAGGCTCCACTTATAAGAGTTGCAGATATAAGAGTAATACGGATTTAAGAGGTTTTCTCCCTCCCACTGAAAAATGACAAAAAAAACCAAACAAACTCGGATCCAGCCACTGACTGCGACATAAGAAATCGCGAAGTAGAGGGGCTGTACTGTATTTTATTATGCAGGTGAAAGTAAGCTTTAAAGAGTATAAGAATATTAGAGTAATTTTAATAAAGCAGAAATAAGTTTCATGTGGTTTTGAATTTTATAATATATAAACTATCTAACAGCCATAATACTCACAATGATTACTAATGAATATACACTGTCACTGCGTTTACATGCACACTTTCGATCCGGATCGAAAGACCAGTTTCAAGTCAATCCTGCAAAAAGTGGCATGTAAACAGGATTCAACACCCCAATCCAGATCGAGTTCAATCCAGTCGAAAAAGGTGGTTTTGAAACCAGGGAAGCATGCCTCAGGAAAGAGGCCAATCCAATAATGTGCATATAAACACCCTGATCCGGATCGAGTTTAAATTTGCTGTTTGGTTGAAAGAAAAAATATAGAAAATTCTAGCTAAAATAAGTTCTTGGTTGATTTATACCTCAACACAATAAATATCTATAAATAAATAAATGAATATATTTTAAAATACATTGCATGTTTAAATTTTTTTTGTAAACTTTTTTATCAAAATGTCATTTTTCCTAATTAAAAATTTTCAAATTGTCTATCAAATTGGAGTTTTATATTTATTTTTTTTATCAAAATGTAATTAAATAATTTTTTATCAAATTATAATTATCAATTTAAATATTATATTTATATCAAAAATTTCAATTTAACAATTTCTATTTTATTAAATTATAATTTGATAATTATTTATAATTATTATAATTGTAATTTTATAATCTTTATTATTTAATACAATTAAAATAAACAATTAAATTGAAGTTTTTGATATAAATCTAAAAATTAATTTGATAAAATCTATTAAAATTATGTTTTGATGATAAGAATGTATAAAATTATATTTTGATAAAAATAAGTATAAAAAACTTAAACATGCAAATGCATTTTAAAAGTTATTAAGGATTATTATATTGAGGTAAATAAATCAAAAACTTGATATATAAATAACATTATAGTTAACATTATAAATAACATCAACCTTATTATTTATATATAGAAAATTTTAATTGAAAACAAAATTTAAAGAGAAAATCAATAATTACAATAATTCTCAATTATTTTTCCAGACGATAATAATGAGAAAATTTAAAAAAAAAAATTGCATTTCAGCCGTATTTTAGAGGAAGCATAATTCAATGATAAGGCTGACTGAGTCAACAATGGCGGATTATGTAGCAGATGACAAGTCTGGCATACTTTCCTAATCTAGAGCTTTACCCACAGGGCATCTTATCGGACTCGATCCGGATCGAGTTAGATGCATGTAAACGCGAGGCAATTTTGGATTAACTCAAGTCGATCCGGATCGAAACGTGCATGTAAACGTAGTGTGTGTATATACAGAATATATGAAAAGATAAACAGCTCAACACGTCTGTGATCCTAAAATCATAAGTCAACTACGTTAATTCATAAAAATTTAAAAAAAATAATTTCCTGAACCACAATGTAAAGCTCAACAACAATCATGAAGAGGAGCAAATAATATTCAATTTTTGATAACCCAAAATAACCCGAAAATAAAATTTATTATTAATAAAAATAACCTGAAAATTACAGAAAGGTCTGAACATTAATAAAGAGAACAAAAATACAGAACATCGGAAAGTAAATATCAGTGTAAAGTGTTCTAACTGTAAAACTGACACCAGAGAAGTAAGAAGAATGAAATCCTGATTCAAAAGTTACACTTACAAATTTTATATTTTATATGATTGTGTAAAAGTTACAATTAGACTCTTTCATTAACATTTATATAACTTGATTAATAGTTTGTTTCTTGTAAAAAAAAAAAAAAAAAAAAAAAAAAAAAAAAAAGAAAGAAAAAAAAAGAAAGAAAGAAAAAAAAAAGAAAAGAATTTTTCAAATATTTCAGTTCTTTTATATGTCATCTATCTTTTCTAATTAACAAACACTATTTATTAACTCTGCAAAGAATAGTTGGCCTTTACATAAGATATAGAAATAATAAATTTAACAGAAAGTAAAGTTTCAATGGTAAGCTTCAAAAATACCGAGTGTTCTTCTGAGCAAATATGCAGAGAGCAGAATAAGAGAGAGAGAAAAGGAAAAGTAAAAGAAGCTGACATGTGTGCAGGTGTGCTACTTGAGGGGTGCTCATTCCCATTGACCCCAAGACCCACCCTGAGGCAAATAGTGGATCCAAGAAACACACCTGTGCCTGATTGAATCTTTAGTCACCTGCGTGAGCAGTTTGGATTCCAGCGCCTTCAGGAACTCCACCAAAAGTATTTCCTCCACCACCCCTCTCTCCATCTGGTTCTCTTCTTTTTTTTCATCTGCAAGGAGGGGAAGGAATGTTACAACAGCTTCTTCTAAAGTGGCCTTAAGGTGCCACGGCAGTACTTCATAACACGATGAATGTCGTCGTCATTATTACGAACCAATAATGTGAGTCTCCACTCTTCAAACACTTCAGAATTTCACACAGAAACCTATCGAATAATGAGGAGTTTTTTAAAGGTACGAGAACAGCCCCTAATATGCTTGTTCTTACTACGATTCTCTTTATAATATTCGTAAATACTTTCAAAGGAAAGTTCTTTTTGGAAATAATACCAAAAATAATTTGTTGATTATGCTATACAATTATGAAGTCTAACGAAAATTTAAGCCCTGCATCTATTTCTCTCGGATGTAAAGTAATGGCAGTTATTTATATATAGTTTATTCCTTCGAAAAGAAAAATATTCATTAAAAATTTTACAAGTATTGGTATAGGTAGATAATGCAATTATATTATTATATTTTATGAAAAAATTTAAAATAAAACACAGATTTGTTTTTGAGGGTTAGTAAAGATTTCAGTTTTTGATAAAATTACTTCTTAACAACAATTATATGTTTAACAAAATTGATCTTTTGATCATCGATTTCGTGGACTAAGAATAGAAAAGGTTTGCCCAAATATCCGGAGATCCGAATTTCTCGGAGAAATATTCAACGAAATGTTTAAAAACGATCGTATATTATCCATGAATAATAAAATAGGTAGTAAACTTAATAACTGATATTAACGTTGGGAAATATTTTTATATACATGAATATTTTTCTTCTAAATTTATTTTAGTTTAAAACCCAACACAAAATTTAAAAAAAAAAAAAAAATACTTTAATTTACAGAGACCATACATTAAATTTAAAGCAGAACTCCTCCCAAGGTTCAAAACTTAACTGCGTTTATATAAAAATAGAAGAGGAAAATACCAATGGCGTAGTTGGCTTGAATATACAAAATGAACCGAGTTAAGAATGAGACTGATTTTTTTTTATGTTGTTATGTAAACTCAATTAAGTTTTGGACATTGGGGAATGTTGTTTTAAATTTAATGTAAAGTCTCTGTAAAATAAAGGTTTTGGTTATTTTTTACTAATTTTGAATTGGCTTTTAAATTAAATTAAATTGTGAAGAAAAATTTCTCTTATACAGGGTGTGTCAGGTTCGATGGTCATAAAGTACCTAGCGTGATCCTGTGCATGATTACAAGCTTAAAGGTCCTCATGCAAAATGTTCAAAACTAAAATGTTAAGGGTCTAATCATCACGCAAAGTTTGCTGAAAACCTGTCGAAAACGTCATTTAATCTCAACAATTGCCGCCGAATTAATTGTAATCGCCCCTTTGAATTTAATGAACTGCTGGTGCGGAAAGTTCATAAATGACGTAACGATGCAATTTAAATTTTGAGTTTTCGATAAGGAACTTTAAGTTTGTAATCATGGAAAGGATCACGCGGGGTACTTTATGACCATTGAACCTGTATATAAAAATAAGTAATACTTTGAAGCCTTGCCCAAAAAGTGTTCCCTCGTGAAATTTTTTTAAAAATAATATCAGTCATTCTGCTCTTCTTTCTTTTCTGTTTTTCAGGTGTTGCAAAGGGATATTGTATATTATTTGCAAAAGGAAATCGCGCTAGTATGCGCTCATTTATAAGAAAGTAAATAATAAGTATGTAAAAAACTTAATATTCTAGATAATAAATGTTATAACGACGTTATTCGAAATACGGTCGGCGTTCGGAAGGTAATGTCAGGGTGGAATTTCGATTATTCACAATTTTGTTTAGAATATTCAAAATCGAGAATCCAAGAATTAATTTTAATTCCTCTGTCATGATAATTTTTAAATATAAAATATAAGTAACTGGAAACTAAATTTCAAAAGAGTAAATATCAGGTTATTCAAGCAGTAACTCATTTTAATAAACTCATCTATATGACAAAGCGACTGCTGGTGCATAGAAATCATATTCATTCGCTCACAAGCGCAGCAGGTCACCATCCCGTTAGTCACAGAATCATTTCGCTGTTGAGTGAAATCGTTATCTTTTATAGTTATTTTAAAATTATATCTTCATGTAATTTTAAAATGAAAAGCAGAGGCGAGCGATTTATATCACTGGTCGGAACCATTCATCACATATCTGAACAATTCTCACCAATATATCAAGGAACAACAGTATGCCGACGGATAAACAAAGCAGCCTAAATATAAAATGAAGTTAGAATGCGTGGTACTACATTACCATAACCATGTTGAAAATCTTCGTTACTGTATCCGCAAAGTCCGTCGTTCCGTTGACAATTTTTTACGCATTTTTTTATTTTTGAGTTGAGATTCGGATATAGCATCTACAAGGTGTATTAAAGCTATAGAATAAGTTACCTATGTCAATGATGACTAATAATTTCTTATTTGTAAGTAAACAATACATTCTTTATTATTATTATCTATCGTTCTCCAAATTCTAATTTAAATATTTTCGTAATTTATATTGAATGTCTTCTTGACTCTTTACGTTTTGCTTCTAAAAAATGTATTATTTTAGGTGATTTTAATGATGAATTTCTTCCCCCTTTACTCAGAAATACTATTGAACTATTGCTCAGTTCCGATGTGCTTTTCAATGCTGCCGATCTGTCTTTCTCGTTTTTCTCGTCAGTAAACAAGGCCAAGCTTACTTAGCCTTAACTAGCTTGCAGCAGATAATTTGCACTTATTCGTGTTACTAAACTTTTTCCATTTGAAAATATACACCTTCAAATTAGAAATTAGAACAGTTCATAGAAAATTCATTAATAAAATTAAGCTTAATATTTTAAATTAAAACAAATTGCTTATTAAATGACTGAATTTGCTGACTTTTAGCAGATACTATTTATTTATTTATTTATTTATTTATTTATTACCATCATTCTGAAAATATTCATTTATTTTTCGAAATGTTACGTCCGGTAGCAAATTCATGTTGTGTTCAGAAATGTACTTCATATCAATACAAGATGCTGGCAAGCAGTAAGCGCAATGTCGGTGGGATCAATCTCCACACGATTACAGTTAAGCTGCTGATTTTGGTGGTGTATTTATCTGCAATCATTTCAGACTTTCGTAACTTACAAGAAGAGGTGCACGAACTTACTAGCAATGGAAAAATTGGACGAACGGAGGTTTTTTTGCCCGCCGGAAGCAGGTGCCGCGCAACCGCGTGCCCTTGCGACTGATGAAACATTTAAAATCGATGTTTCCCTCGATGGGTAAAACATTGACATCGATGGGTTTAAAAAACATCAAGATTTTTCGATGTTTTTAGAATTTATAAAAGGTATTAAAAAATTATTTATAAGGGTCGTACAAATGAAAACGAAAATTATTTATTTTATCCAAAGTGTATACAAGGAATTTAAAAATACTCTCCAACTGCGTTAAGGCATTTATCCCACTATGTAACAAGGCGTGTAATTACTTTATGGAAGAAATCTTTCGGTTGCAGTGGAACCATTCCAAAACCTCTTCCTTTACTTCATCGTCCGACTGAAACCTGCGGCCTTTCAGATGTTTCTTGGGATCCCCAAACAAGTGAAAGTCACATGGGGATAGGTCAGGGCTGTAAGGTGGATGCTGCATTGCTTCCCAATTGAACTTTTTGATGAGGTCTACCGTTGCTTTCGAGGTGTGAGGACGTGCGTTGTCGTGGAGAAGAATCACTCCTTCTGTAAGAAGTCCAGGACGTTTGCATTTGATGGCCGCGCGCAGTGACTTTAATGTTTCCCTATATCGTGCTGCGTTAACTGTGGTGCCTTTTTCAAGAAAGTCCAGTAAAATCGGACCTTTCCGATCAAAAAACACTGTCAACATCACCTTCCCCGTGATGTTTGCGATTGCTTTAGATTTTATCGGCGGTGGTGACCCATAATGCTTCCATTGAAGACTTTGACGTTAGCTTTCGGGCTGGAACTAAAAGCGCCAAGTTTCATCCCCTGTAACGATTCTGTCGAGAAAGCTCTCTCCTTTTTGTTCATAGCGAGTCAAATGTTGCAGGGACATGGCCATTCGAACTCCAAGTTGTTCTCATGTCAAATGATGCGGGACCAATTGTACACAGGTTTTTCTGTAGTGCAGATGGTTCCTGATAATGGAGTGAACAGTTCCACGATAAAGACCAGTTTTAGCAATCACGACATCGATTGCTTTCCTTTAAGACAGCGTCAATTTTGGCTTTGGAATCATCCGCGATGGCGCGGTTTGCTTCTCCAGGTCGTTGATCATCTTGCAATGATGACCGTCCCTCCGAAAACTCTTGCTCCACGCCCAAACACAAGTGAAGTTTGGGCAGTCATTTCCAAAGACGTTCTGCATACGATGATGAATTTCAGAAACTGAAACTCCTTCACATGTCAAAAAACGAATTACCGCTCTGTTCCTGTTTCGTTGACTCCATTTTGTTGTTTGGACGAAGCGATCACTCGCAGAGCTTGAAGCGCGAGCTATCGTTCTTTCTCACGTGATGCAACACTTGCACCTATTGTTCAATTTGCACGTGGGGTTTCGCAATTGTTGAAAACAAAAACTTACGATCCTACAGGTCGTCTTTTTTTTACCACACAAATTTTCGTTTTCATTTCTACGCCCCCTAAACAATACATGAATAAATTAATAAAAACAAATAAAACAAGTAAAAATATTAATTCAAAATTTATTTATTTCAAAATTCAAAAATTAAAAACACTTGTTCAAAACATCAATTTTTTTTTCATTACTTAAAATTAATTACATTCTATAAATTTTTCAGAATTCTTGCAAAGGTAATGAATCGATTATTAACAGTTTTTCAAGATGCTTAGGTTTTAAGCTACATCTCTTTTAATTTATAACATTTCCAGCTTTAGAAAACAACCTTTCCGCAGGAGCTGAAGTTCCTGGAATACAAAACTGTTGTTTAGCAAGATTGCATAAATGAAAATTTACTCTTTTCATTTGATTGCAAAAATTTTAAAAGATCCACATCAATTTCTTCATTTCGTGTATGTAAGCACTGTTTCAAACAGGAGTGCAAACTTCTATTAATCTCTCTGTTGCCAGAGTAAATAGGAATGTGCAATACTGCATCACCTGAACGCCTTTTCCAAACAGATTTAGGCCATTTGAACCATTATTATAATTTTTTGCAGCATAGAAAAACGTCGATCATCGATGTTATAGACACATCGACAAAGTTGATTATGGAAGATCAAAAACATCGATGCATCGCAAGGCACTACCACCCACCATTTTACTGAAAAGGGACTTATTAATTTATTATCACCTCCGCTTATTTCTTATTTATTTCACGTTCATGTCTAAGTCTCCCGATTCTTCATGCAAAACTTTTTTCCCATCCAAAACAACTCCTAATGAAGTTTTAACAATTATACACAAAATATCAAAATCTAAAACTACAGATATTTATGAATAATTTTCCGGAAAAACGGCACAAAAATAGAATATAATGTGTACCACTATGACAAAAAAACAGATAAAGGAAAAAATAAGTATGTGGATAGATAATAAAAAAGACAAATGTGGATAATTGTAATGCAAAACTTAAAACTAATAAAAAACTCTTTCACCACAACGATTGAAAATATACAACCTGATACTGGAAGTACTTTTCGGATGCAATTGCTTCCATCATTCAGCAGCCCAGGAGTACCTCATGGAAACTGAGAGAACTGTCTGTGTCTATCGACAATCGACAATCGAAAAGTGAAGTGTACATTTCTTCAGATGGGACGAAAGCAGCGCTTTCACAAAGCTCATCGAACCAGAATAAATTCCAAACGAAATACACTGAGGTAGTCAAGAAGCCTAACCAACCCAAGCAGTCTTCCATATTATATAAAAAAAGAAAATAAGACTGATGAATGTCAGAAAAAAAATACAAACGAAATAAAAATAAGGGAGAAAGAAGATTATCACATCTTCCAGTAGTCCGAGAAAGAGACTTTGCTGGATGGCTTCAAAGTTTATGTCATGAATATGCCTTGGTTTTCGATACTTCATATGCCACTTCATATCCATTTAGTTCTTCAGTATTCTAGTCACTAAGTCATTGTCATGAATCTTCATCTTCTGCACCGTAATCAAAAGAAGATCTTGTATAAACTTCCCGATGTGGACTATGTCTAAATCCGAGTGGATGGATTGGTTTTTCACAGTCCTTCTGTCAAGCTGGGCAATGGTCCTCAGGGTAACATTCTGGAATGACTGTAGCTCACTCCATCTGCTTCTACAGATAGTCGCCCACGCAGGCATGCCACAGAAGAGTATGGTCCGAATAATCGACTTGTACAGAAGTAACTTATTCTCGATGCTGAGGGTGCTTTTGCGGTACAGTAGGTGTTTAGCCCTCTTCGCTTTCTTCAGAGCCTAGGTCACGTGACGATTCCAAGAGAGTATTGAGTCGATGACAACGCCAAGGTATCTGTAGTTGTGTACCCAGTCCAGTTTCTTATTGAATAGAACAAGAGAATCTGGGGGACGCTTGAACTGTCTATTGAAGTACATAGTCTTGCACTTTCCGACATTAAAGTTCAGCTTCCAGCAGTTAAACTAGTCTTCGAACATCATCAAGGCGTGCTGCAGACGAGCGTTAACATGAGCCGGCTTGTGTGCCCATGTCATAATGGCAGTATCGTCAGCATAGAAATACAGATTACAATTTTTAGGGTTCGGGAAATCATGCACAAAATAATTAAATAGCACGGGCCCGAGGACACACCCTTGAGAAACACCGGCCTTTACAACACGGGGCGTGGATAGATTTTCACCAACTTAAGCTTGGTATGACCTGTCAGTGAGAAAAGATTTTACTATCAAAATCAAATCTGGAGGAAACCCGTGTCTAATCATCTTGTAGACAAGCCCTCATGCCACACTTGGTCAAAAGCTTTACAGACATCGAATACCTGGAAAGGTTTAAGGGGGTGCTCAGGTCTTCTTCGAGCCTCCATATCTGCATATGACAAGAGTGGGCGGCACGAAAGCCAAACTGATCTTTCCGAAGAAGATCATTGGCGAGACAGTGGTCTTGGAATCTGACGAGGATCGTTTTCTCCAAAACTTTAGACATTGAGGGCAGCAGACTGATAAGTTGGTAGCTCCAATGAATTGCTGGATTTTGTCCCTGCTTGGGGATACTTAAAACAATAGATTGTTTACAAGATGCAGGGAAGTAGGAAAATTTCCAACAGTTGCTAATGGTATTGGTGAGAAAGTCAATAAAATAAAGGCGTTATTACTCACCTTGTCTCTTCCTGGAGCCTTCTTCTTTTTTCAGTTTACTTATGATGGTGGCGATCTCTCCGCCTCGGTGTTGTTCTTCGTTAAATGCTGCGGGATTTCATCAAAGTTGACAAGACCATCTTCCACACGCTGAGACATGATTTGACTCTCGGGATTGTTGTTGATAGGAGTAACAAATTGCATTTCAAATGAATCTGCAATGACTTGGGCCTTGTCCTGATCAGTTTGCACATAATCACCTTGTGGGATACGGAGTGGAGGAATCATTCTTCTTCTTCTTCTGTAAAGCTCTGACCATACTCCAAATGGAATTGTCGCGAGCCGACAAGCTTTTGAGTTTGTCATTCCATCTAGCATCGCGAAGCTCTTTTATATCCTCTTGGACTCTTCGCACTAGCCTGATCACGATAGCGTTGCCATAGTCTACGGGTCCTGTTTCTTTCAGCAATTAGGCGTTGGATTCCAGGAGTGAGTTGGATTTGATGAGGAGGTTTATTATCTGATGGATAGTTACTAGCTTCTATGGCACTGTGTATACATCTGGTGATGTCTTCAACACGTTGATCGATGTCCTCCGTACAGTAAGCAACATCGGGATGGCAGCCGTAGTCCTTAAGAATATCTTTGTAGACCTTCCAGTCTTAATGATGTATGAGTTCCTCTACGAAATTTATGTCAACATTGTCAAAGTTCAACGCCACAGGCTTGTGGTCAGAAGAAAGATCATCAACTGTGAAGATATTGTATGGCTTTGAAGAAACCCTTTAAGAGCGAGATGTCACTAGTAGGGGAGTGGTCGCAGTAGTAGGTGTCCTCCACAGGTCCAGCAGCGATGATGTCATCTTTTCCTTGAATGTACCTATAGAGAATCATGCCGTTGTAGTTCTGCGTTCTGGAGTTCCAGCCTGGGTGTTTGGCATTTAGCTCACCAGCCACGACGACTGGAGTGTCACCACTGAAGACTTCATCAAGACATGGAGCAGCCAACCTTGACACGAAAAGTCCTGTTCGACAGAAAGGAACTAATCAAAGCAATCAGCTCGTCAGGAAAGCCACAAGTGATCATCTTGTATCTCTGGTTATGCCAGACCTGATGAAAAGCTTTCCGGACATCTAAAAAGATAAGACCACGGTATTTGGCGCAATTAAGGGGAGTGTTTAGATCAGCAACAAGCCTCCAAAGCTGTAGTTGCCAAGAGAGGCAAGGGCGAAACCCGAATTGCTCCTCAAGAACAAGATTATTGGCAATGCAGAAAGCGTTAGACCTCCTTAGAATGACACGTTCAAGGAGTTTTGACATTGTAGGCAGTAAGCTTATGGGCCTGTAGCTGACAGCAAGGGCAGGGTTTAGAGCAGGCTTTGGTATCGTAACGATGATGGACTCCTTCCACTTTTCAGGGAAGTATGCATGTCTCCAGCAGTCATTTATGACCCTGGTAATAATCGAGACGGCACTAGGAGGCAAGTTCTTAAGGGCACTTTTTGTGATAGAATCTATACCTGCTGCTTTCCTGCTTTTAAGATGCTTTATGACGTCGGAGATTATATTTTTGCTAATAATTTCCTCATTAGTAGGAACTCTCGGATGGTTCATAGGAGATACACACATCGTTGACAAGTTGAGTATTTGAGCGACTATCGGGGTTTTCTTCACAAGGTGTGGTAAATTGCTTTTCCAGGGAGTCGGTGATCAGCTGAGCTTCATTACGATCACTGGTGACAACATCACCACCTGTAGTAAGCAGTGGCGGCAAGTTGATGGGTCTGTTTCCTTTTAAGGCTCTTACAGTACCCCAGAGTGAGTTGTCCTGGACTGACAAGGATTTAAGTTTTTCGGTACACCTTTGATTTCGTAGAGCTTTAACCTCCTCCTGGACCTTGCGAGAAAGCCTGTTGTACTTTGTCTTGTAGAAGGGTAGTCACTTACGCTGCCATACTCTTCTATAGGAATTCCTTTCAAGAATAAACCGTCTTATGTAGGGTGGAAGGTCGAGATGTTCAGGACACTTTCGATCAGCAGTGGAGGCACTGGAAAAACTAGCCTCATAGATAACACTAGTGATAAAACTAATATTTTTGTTGATGTCATCGTTCGCTAGAACCTCTTTGTATGTGGTGCTTTTTTGCGAAGAATATCTCTGATGAGTTTTCAGTCCTGCTTGGAGCGAAGCCCAATCTTCCTATCGATGTTTACGCCCTCAAAGATAAGCATCACTTGCAATGGTCGGAGGATAAGTCATCTACTGTAAATATATTATAGGGCTTGAAGAACCCTTTAAGAACAACGATGTCCAGCACGTCACTATCAGGTGAGTGGTCGCAGTGGTAAGTGTCTTCAAGGGGACCAGCAACAAAGGTTTCAATTATATGTATATCCATATAAGATATTGCCATTTTGATTGGGGCATTTAGATCCATGCATGATGCTTAGCATTTAAGTCGCCCGCCATTACAACTGGAATGGGTCCGGACAGCTGCTCGTCGATTTCGCATGGACTAAGCTTGTGCTTAGGCGAGTTATATAATAAGATAAACTTAATTTCGCCTGCGTTAGCATCACTTATAATAACGGAAAGGCTTCAATGCCTATATAGTCTGGAGTGATAGTCTCACCATGATCAATGCCGTCCTTGACAATGATTGCTGCTCCACCAAACGCATGACTAGCATTATTACCCAGAGGCCGATCCTTGCGATAGACATGGTAGCCGGGCATTTTGAACGCTTAAGAGGATTTCAGGTGTGTCTCGCACACGAAGGCGATGTCGACACTTCAGTTTATAAGGAAATTGTATAACTCAACGCGTTTGCGAGCAATTCTCCTTGCATTCCATATATTGCAGCGAAATTTCCCTTGAATAATGGTCCTATATGGGTGTCTAACCATGATTATTAATTAGATTTTGAGATGCAACCTGTGGCGCTACTTTTCCACTTTCCTTGTAGAGGTTTAGCCAATGTCAAGAGAACGTTTAGGTGAATTGTAGAGCGCCACGAAATTCACTTCACCAAGGAAGACTTCACCAAGAAAACAACATAATTACAGGCTTATTTATATCTCCCAGAGTCCTATAAATACTGCGCAGGTGGTTCGGATCAACCGTACCTGTGTCATCACCGCTGGATGCGAGCGAAGCATAGGTTTTCCTTTCTGGCACTTTGCTGCTTTTGAGCCTTTTTACAAGGGGATATTTAGGAAACTTTGTGTAACTAGATGTATGCTGTCCATCACAGCGGATACTTTTAGGGGGGGTCTTTACCCTTAACATTGGTGCAGTCCCTCGATTGGTGGTTGATCGACCTCGGTGGCTCAGCGATTGCGTGATCGCCTCTGAAGCCCGAGTTCGCGGGTTCGATCCCAGTCGAGGGCGACGAGGATTTTTCAGGGGGAAATCCTAAGATCACGCACTTCCTTCGGAAGGGAAGTAAAGCCGTTGGTCCGTGTGGTCGTTTGCCGGCTGCACGTTAAAGAATCCTTGCGAGGCAAAATTTGCGGCCCCTATAACGCCGTCCTGAAATGACCATAGCAGTTGAAAAGGACGTTAATACCAAACAAACCAAACCAAACCGATTGGTGGTTGCCAGCGCACTTATTACATCGAGGCGTTTCGATACAATCTTGAGACACGTGACCAAAACGTAGGCAGTTGAAACACTATAAGGGTGTTTTGTTACCTTTAAATAGTTCTACCGAGGACCGACACGTTTTAAACCTAAGAAGGATTTATTATGTTCAGTATTCTGGAGGATAACCAAAATCATAATCATTTCCACTGAACCATTTGCTGTTTTAATCCTTATTGCTTTCTCCGGAAAATAATTAGCCTTCCTCAGGTCGTCGGCAAAGTCTTCGAGGTCATACGTTGAGTCGACATTTCGGACAACGTATTTCAGCATTTTTATCGGATTTTAATTGGTGATGCTGGATTTTCAGAACACCATTGCTTTTGAATCCAGACACTAGAATCTTATGGGTCTCTTCGTCCTGGCATTTTATTTTAATCGCATCCTTTCTACCTGTGTGCGCGACGATTTTATCTAGGGGGACATGTTTGGTGATCTCTTCCAGAATCTCCTTGAATGGTTTTCCATGGTGGCGAATGATGATCGGAGGAACTTATATGTTTCCTTCTCTATGATTTATGTGGACAGATTTCTTGCTTTTATCACGGAAAACAACAGCAGCTACGTCCCTGATGGCCGCTTCACTGGAGATATTGTCCACACGCATGCCTTTTTTAGACTTTTTATTTACAACAGGTATCCAGTTACTGACTTCCCTAGTTTGATCATCATTTAGTTTCCTCTTATTTTTAATTCTATTCATTTGATGGACTCTGCACGGTTAAGTAGGGGATCGTCACTGTCTTGCATGGGTTCAGCCGTGACCACCGAGAGAGCTAACATGGGTTCTCTCTCGGTGGTCACGGTTCAGCGTAACCTACTAACATTGGCGTGTTAGTATAGGATACATTGAGAGAGCTCATCATTTCCCTTATAGTATTCTAAATCTCTAATTTTAACTCATCAATCTAGTGTCCAGACTACTAACATTCTTGGCCAGCGTTTCTGCCTTGGATTCTAGGTCTAAATATTTCTTGTTTAAGACCGTACGTAAAAGCCTCAAGCTGTTCATTAATAACGATATCAAAGGCCAGGAATCTAGGATCCTTACACGCATCTTTGTAGGCTTGCTCACATGGTAACAATTTACCGTCAGCATATTTAATTGTAATGGTAGCAGATTTCGATGCTGCGCCTGCCGCCATGAAGCAGATGTGGTGCGGAGTTTGCCGTCCTTAGAAGGACGCGCCTACTCAGAACGACACAGTTAAAAGACTTAATAAAAGTCCTACCTTGTTAGTAGAGCCGTGCGATGTATTCGATGTCAACATCGAACCTAGATGTTTTCAGGCACATCGACGCCAAGACATCGAGTAGTTTGTAGACATCGATAACATCGATATTTTTCTTATTTTTTTATAGTCTCATATAGTCGGATGGTGTGGGGTAGTTAATACATTTTTTTATAGCGGAATAATACATTTATCTCTTCTCTTTTCTACTTGTCACAGTTTGTTTTTCATTTCTCTAGCTTAAAAGCTAACATGTGGAGGCAAATCTAATGTATAATAGAGCAACCTTCGTGGATACACGATTGAAGAGGCGGGACTTCAAGATCAGGTCTTGTTCTTTTCAAGAATCAACAAAATCAATGCTGAATTGATCTATCTACTTGGTAGTGATGTTGTATCCAATCAAGAGAATGATATGGCATTTGTGGATGCAGATGAAGATGAATTGTGGTCATATAGGAATAGGTCTGCTGATGTAGTAGTTAAAAGTATACTATGCATTTTCAGAGCACAAATTTGCAGCCTATCTTTAAACCATACAAAGATATCCCTGCTTCATTACCTACAGCAGATCCATCAAAGTTATGAAGTGAAATGCAACACCCTAACTACCATGTTTGTTAGATAGCAATAAAGGCATTATCTATTCCAAGTACTTTAGTACCTGCAGAACGTCTTTTTTCAAAAGCGGGAAATCTAATAAATGCTAAACGTTCCACTCTAAAACCAAAAAATATAGAAAAATATTTGATTTTCAGTTCACTAACAGTTGATGAGCTCAGTGATTTGCGTTAAATGCCTTACTTATTGTATAATTATTGAATTTTTGTTTTATTTAATTGTCATTAAAATAAATTCCGAAAACTGTTCAAATTGAAAACATTTTATTTATTTGTTGTCAACGCCAATAGAAAAAAAGGAGACAGATCTCCAAAATGTACATATGGGATTTTAATTTTATAAGTTAATTTATGCGAAATAGTGGTTTCTCTGACATCGATGCTAACCTCGATATTTTCTCGTTAACATCAAGTAGCTTTTCTGACATCGATGTCGCGATGTTTTAAGCATCACACGGCTCTACTTGTTAGTCCTCTTTGAGATTCCACCGATGCGCTTACAATAGCAAACCAGGATCAGCGAGCAATCAATCAAATAACAAGCCAGAAGTCCAAAACGAAGCCAATCCACGAGCGGTCAATCCACGATAGACACTTTCATCCAGACGATAAATGAACACGGAAAAACCGAGTATATGGCACGAAAAGACCACGGTTTTAGGCCAATCAAAGAAAAGACACCAAACGGGACAAATTAACGATTGGGCAGCTGAATCCAGGGTGACCAGACTGGGCGATAAACCACAAATTGGGCGTTTTTTAATGGCCATTTGCGCCTAAAATTTGATTTGTGCGCTTTGCGGTTTTTTTTTGCGAATAAATCAAAAACATGCGACTTTTGGGCGAGTTATAATGAATTTGGGCTATTTGTGCGTTTTTTGTTCAGATGGCGCTTCGGTAGCAGTATCAGTCATGAGATAAGTCTAAAACTCATACGTCATACAGGCTGACGCCAAGGTTATTAGAATAATATTCTAATAACCTTGGACTGACGCGTAGTCAATGAGATCGACAGGCCCCGGCGCGGAAAAGTCACCTGACCATACTAGTCCGAGTAACAATGTAACCCTCATTGTTTTCATCTTGGATTTTAACAATTGATATTTTTTCGTTTGTTGGAAAGAATGAACGTTGGATTGTTGGCCGGACTACTATGATCAGGTGACTTTTCCGCGCCGGGGCCTGTTTTTCTCGTTGGCTACGGGCTAACGTCATATTATATTATCCAAGTCCACATATAATAAAAATATTACTGTAATATTGTCATATGCCGCCAATATGTGATGAAACAAAACAAACATTATATATAGGCGATCATGATCATGAATAGTTTATAGTATAGTCAGTTTAGCACCGTACTCGTACTGCACCACACGATAGAAAACCACACGCAAAACAGACGATATTGACAGAAGCAATATTTAAAAATGGGAAAATGGACAAAATATCCAAAAAAGTATCAGAAAGACTGGGAAAATGAAAAGGAGTTCAAAGGTAAGATAAAATAAACCATTAAGGAATGACATAACCAAGTACCGAAAGGTTAAACTAAACCATTCGCAGAACTATATTTTTTAACCACCCTATGTTAACATTGTAAGTTTCTAATGGAGCATAAAGATTATCTCGCATTAAACCACGTAGCTTTGAACCAATTGCGACTAGCATTAACTTAAAGTTATATTTATTTATGACACATCATTGCAAGTCGTTTGATATATTACTTGCCATATTTTAGCATTGAAAGTTTCAATGAACCATCATGGTCCCACTAAACTAGGTTCCTTGAAACCAATTTCGACTCTCATTAATTTTACGTTATATTCATTCATGACACCTCATTCCAAGTCGTTTGATATATTACATGCCATATTTTAGCATTGAATGTTCCAATGAACCATCATGGTTCCACTAAACCAGGTTCCTTGAAACCAATTTGGACGATCATTTCTTTTACGTCATATTCATTCATGGCACATCATTCTAAGTCGTTTGATATATTACATGCTATATTTTATCATTGAAAGTTCCAAAGAACCATCATGGTTCCACAAAACCAGGTTCCTTGAAACCAATTTGGA
>JAHWFO010064234.1:0-21277 GCA_023313115.1 Rhysida immarginata | reverse complement strand
AGTAAATCATTGTCATGAATCTCAATATTCTGGATCATATTCTTGAGTAGGTCCTGGATGTACTTCCTAATATGAGTCATATTGCAGTCACCATGGATTGACTGATTTTTCGTGGTTCTTCAATCCAGTTGGGCAATAGTCCTCACGAGTAACGTTTTGAAATGATTGGAGCTCTTTCTAACTACTTCTGCAAATAAGTGCCCATGCTAGCATGCCATACAGCAGGATAGTCCTAACGGTTGTCTTGTAAAGGAGAAGTTTATTGTCAATGGTAAGGGCCCTGTTGCGTCAGGACGAACGTTAGTGATGATTCCAGGAGGGTCTTGAGTCTCTGACAATACCAAGGTACAGTACAGACTGATTTGAGAGAAAATTTATCAAGTACAGAGAGGGCGTTGCCTTTGCAAATGAACAAAATATGTTGACTAGTATATTTCTGCATTATTAATATAACTAAATGTAAAATTTGAGTTTTATGTTGTTCTTTTTTTGTCTTTTTGTGGAAAATCTTCTAGATTACGAAATATTCACACCTAACTTGCACGGAGAGAATGATCGAAAAAATCTTCCTGGTATGTTTCTCTAATAGCTAAAGTTCTGATGTTTCTAGAAACAGATTAATCTATTTTTGAGATAGGGAGGAAGGTACTACTAAGAAGAGTCGGAGCCACTTTGTAAAGGGGTTTTTGGTGAATATTCTGGTGATTGAAAACTTTCTTCAATGAGGTTGCATCATAAAATTAATTTCGAAATTAACACACCTTGAAACAGATTGTATAAAAAACTTGTCTATTCGTTATAATTAATACTAATCAAGTATGAATAATTAGTATTAATATAATTATTTTACAAATTATACTTTTGGTATATTACGTTGCACTGTGATGCTCCTTGCATTGTGGGACGTGCACAATTTGAAACTGAAATGAAACCTAAAGTTATGAATTAAATTCCTTACAGTTCTCTATGAAACGAAAAAAGTAAATACGCTATATAAAACTAGACTTTAAAACAGTTATCCTTTCGCTTGGATACAGAAGCTTTTGTTTTCAAAATCTTACAACGTGGACAGCTGAACAATTTCTAGGAGTGAACAATCAATCCACATTTCCGATGGCGCAATATTGATTGGTTTGGTTTGGTTTGTTTGGTATTAACGTCCTTTTCAACTGCCATGATCATTTCAGGACGGCGATATAAGGGCCGCAAATTTTGCCTCGCAAGGGTTCTTTAACGTGCAGCCGGCAAACTACTACACGGGACCAACGGCTTTACTTCCCTTTCGAAGGAAGTGCGTGATCTCAGGTTTTTCCCCCTGAAAAAATCCTCGTCGTCCTCGACCGGGGGCGAACCCGCATACTCGGGTATCGGAGGCGATCATGCAACCCCTGAGCCACCGAGGCCGATGCGCAATATTGAGGTGGGGAATATTTCGTGATCGGTATAGTAGAATCTATTCCAAAAGCATTTAAACTTAAGTTAATTATGTTCGGCTTCCTTGCAATACATTAAAGCAGTGAGATTAATCGTTCAGGAAAGAAGTTGAGTTCGAATCAAGTTGAAAGATGCAACTTATTGTTTCTTAGCAACAGAGAGAGGGAGGCATAATGAATGACGTTAAACTTGATATTGAAATTTTAAATTGAAACATGGGTAGCAGCTTTCCAATGTTACAGAATTTGAGTCAAAAGTACTGGTCGACTCGGGAGTGGGGGTTAGAGTTTGACGAATTCTGGGTGAAGACCATTTACCACAAGGGTATATCGCAGTTTATAAGAGAAAAGAGTGGGAAGAAATGTCAGTACGAATTTGAATAACACAGACATTGTGCAACCTGCGTCAGCCAGTGTAAACATACGGCAGCAAGAATGGTGATACGCGGGCTCCTTCGTCACTATTGGAAAAAGGATTGGCGAAGGATTGGCGAGCAGCAGCCGCCGAACTTTGCAAGAAGGAAGATCAGGGAGTGACTAATGTGTGGGGAATATGTGGGGCTCTACCACTTTTCGTCTGGAGACATGGACCTGGAAGATAACGCCAAGGATCAGAATACCCAAAGAAGAGGATGATGCAGCCCTAACGCAACAAGTGGAAGCCAATCCAAGCAGCACCACCCGTGGACTAGCGGCGGACATCAGGACAACACAATTGACGACATCTGCATGCCATGGGAAAGGAAAAGAGAAACTGTCGAGTTGTGCCCCACGAGCTGACGCCCGCGCAAGCACCACAACGGGTGAAGGTGTGTCGTCAACTGCTGGAAAAAATCGAAGTTCTGCCACAACCAACATACAGCCCCGACCTGGCACCTTCCGAATACCATCTCTTTCGGTCCATGGCGCACTTTCTGTGTGGACGGCGCTTCGCCAATGTCAAAGAGGTTTAAGACGCCGTGCATGAATTTTTCGCCAAGAAACCGGAGGAGTGGTTTCGCGAGGGCATCCGCCAACTGGCTGATTGTTGGATGAAGACCATCGAGCATGATGGACTCTACTTTGAAAATAGCAATGAGTGTTTCCTGTCTGGTGTCCATTTAAAAGTCTGCGCGATGATCGGCCAATACTTTTGACTCAACCTTTGTAGACGAGAGGCAATTGTTTTATTTGAAATCTGATTTTGAGCCTTTATTAGGAAAGTTTCCTTTATTATTAGTAAATCAATGTTTATTATTATTACTTTAGCACAAATCTATCCATGTATATAAAGAAAAATGTTTGTTGGTTTCTGGGTGTGTTTGTGTGTATTGAATACAAATTTACAGTTTTATTCTGATCTTGATATAATTTTGCATACTTGACCTTCAAAGCACGAGGAAGGTCACTGTATACCTCAGATTTCGGAAAAATAATAAGTATCGATAAAAAATCGATATTCATGGTTATGGCAGGGCATATTAATGAGAAATATCTCATGACCAAAAATGCAAGGCAAAGTTTGTGCAACAATAGATATCAACAGTGGTTTCAACACGCAATGCACCAACACTAGGCAGGGATCAACAATATATATCTCATGACACCAATGAAAGGCAAAATTTGTAACAATGCATAGAATTCAAGTTATTCAGGCTTTTATTAGAAAAGAGAGTTCTTAGTACTTAACAATTTTTTGAAAATCTTTACAAATGATTAGTAACTGTAGATAATGGAAAGTTAGCAGAATATTGAGAAAGAGTGGAAAGACGCCAGAGGAAGCACTGATTTAGCTCCGTTCCGTATTCAGCAAGTGGTAATCAAGTAATCAGAAGAATCGGCCTAGACTACATGGAGAATTTGGGTTCGAGTCGCTTGGATATTAACAGGGAGGACATGCGCCTGATGGCGGAAGATCGCGATCGCTGGAGATCCTCCATAGGGCTGCTGCCCCCGCGACCCTAACGTATATGCAGGTTTGAAAAGTAAGTAAGTAAGTATGCATAGAATTCCTGTTATTCAGGTTTTCTTAGAAAAGAGAATTCTTAGTACTTTGCAATTTCATGAAAATCTTTAAAACTGATCAGTAACTGGAGATAATGAGTTAGCAGACTATTGAGAAAGATTGAAAGACGACAGAGGAAGCACTCCTTTAGCTCCGTGCAGTATTAAGCAAATGGTAAGCAGGTCAATAGAGGAATCGGCGATCGCTAGACTACAAAAAGAGATGAATGGCCAAGTTTTGCTTCAAGACATCGAGAGAAGAAAGGGAATTGCAACAACATCAAGTGTAGATCTAAAGTAAGATTACATGAGTAACAAATTATTTAGACTAGCAGTGGCATCCTTGGAGACCCTTTATAAAATTTTATTACAAAGTTTTATTAAAAATTTTTACTGTAATAATTTTAAGCGTTTTCATGTGTGTTATAAGGATGTTTCCAAATTTATTCCAAAAAAAGCCGAGCCACGCCGAGGTTATCACCTAGCTTATTTGGTAGCACAGCAGGTCAAAACATTTCCTAAAAATATACTTTGACTATATTCTGTGGGAGAGTGTATATTTTGGAAACTGAAATGCTGACAATGCGTTGACTGAACGTTTGTTTCCAAGAATCTATCTATATATATAAAGATAGATGTTTGTGGGTCTGTGCGTCTGTGGGTCTGTGGGTCTGTGTGTACGTTTTTTATACAAATCTACAGTTTTATTCCGATCTTGATAAAATTTCGCATACATGACCTTTAAAGCATGAGGAAGGTCACTGTCTACCTCAGATTTCGGAAAAATAATAAATGTCGATAAAAAATCGATATTCATGGTTATGGCAAGGCATATTAATGAGAAATATCTCATGACCAACAATGCAAGGCAAAGTTGGTACAACAATAGGTATCAACAATGGTATCAGCACGCAATTCACAAACACAGTGCATGAACCAACAATATATATCTCATGACTAACAATGAAAGGAAAAGTTTGTGCAAGTGTAATTATCCCGGGCAACGCCGGGTACCTCTTCTAGTTTTTGATAATGAACATAAAGTGAAGATGCAGTGAGAGAACATTAATAAGGCATTGATTAGGCATAGGAGTCACGCGTGTCTCCCTTGATCTCCCTAACAAACGTTCAGACTACTGGCAAAAATTTATGTGTCAGGAAAAAAAAAAGAGAAAGAACGAGTATTGGTCAGAGAAACTCTGCAACTAAAACAGAAAAAGCTATACGGGCGTTTGAAACATGTGAACAACGGCAGTTTCGAATAGAGCAACAGGGTAAAAGAGCTTCTAAGTTAAGGGCAAGAAAAAGTTGAGTCTAAAGTATCTGGTGATGCTCCGCAGTGATAAGGCAAGTCAAGAAGAGTTTAGATGCTCTGGTATATAACTTGTAGTACCTGTTTTTCGTATTTTTCATAGAATGGATAGTCTCTTTGCTCTATATTGTATTGATTGAGTTATTATTTAACCAATTTGAAGTTATAATTTAATTTTTTGACATTTACCTCTTTACTTTCAAGTGTAATTAACCCGGGCAACGCCGGATACCTCTGCTAGTCTTCTATATATATAAAGAAGGATGTTTGTGGGTTTGTTCGTGGTTATTGAATGCAAATCTACAGTTTTATTCCGATCTTGATAAAATTTACTTGATCTTCAAACTATGAGGAAGGTCACTGTCTACCTAAGATATCAGAAAAATAATTATTGTCGATAAAAAAATCGAGATTCATGGTTATGGCAGGGCATATTAATGAGAAATATCCCATGACCAACAATGAAAGGAAATGTTTGTGCAACAATAGGTATCAACAATAGTGTCAACATGCAATTCACACTACCCTCGGACCAGCAACAGGTATCTTATGACAACAATGCAAGACAAAGTTTGTGCAACAATAGGCCTGTCATGTTCGCATCAACAATGGTATCAATGCGCAATTCACCAATAATAATGAGCACAAAATGATGCAATGATAGAAACTTCAAAGAATTATAACAATGAAGATAAAATGATGATGCAATGATAGAACATTCCTTTCCAAGTATTATAACAATGAGCATAAAATGATGATGCAATGATAGAAAGTTCGATTCCAAGAATTATTTTCAATGAACAGAAAATGGATCTAATAGACGATATAGATAGGGCAGTCTCTCTCGATAAGGCAAAGGCGATAAACGTTTCGTCTTTTAGCTTCCTAAAAAGCGTTCAGACGATTGGGAAAAGTGTGTGTGTTTCTTTGTGTTTTTGTGTGTGTATACGTGTTTGCGTGTTTGGCACGTATGAGCAGTGCATAACCGATTACAGTTCAATTCCAAAAAATACATCAAATTGAATCATCAGACCAAAAAGCGTACCATATTTCTGTGGTTGTGCTATTTATTAATCGTTCGAAGGAACCATATTATTTCATACCGATTGTAATGCCACCATAGAAAAGACAGAGCATTGGTCAGATAACCCTGCAGCTAAGAGATAAAAAACTATCCGGGCGTCAGAGACACTTGAACAACGGGAGTTTCATCTGTAGCAAAAGCGTATGCAAGCTTCCACGTCAAGAGCAAGGGATACTTCGGAGGAAGGAGAGCTGCGTGTACAACGAGTTCGAGGTAGAGCGGAAGAATTAGGGTGGCGACTCGACATTCTGATTAAAAAGTATCCCGGGCAACGCCAGGTACCACTGCTAGTCTATATATACAAACAAGGATGTTTGTGGGTTTGTTTGTGTGTATTGTATACAAATCTACAGTTCTATTCCGATCTTGATGAAATTTTGCATACTTTACCTTCAAAACATGAGGAAGGTAATGCTTACCTCAGATTTCGGGAAGATAATAATTATCGATAAAAAAACGATATTCATGGTTATGGCAGGGCATATAAATGAGAAATATCTCATGACCAACAATGCAAGGCAAACTTTGTGCAACATTAGGTAACACCAATGGTATAAACAACCAATTCACAAACATTCTGCACGGACCAACAATATATATCTCATGACCAACAATGCAAGGAAAAGTCTGTGCAACAATACGTATTAACACTGGTGCCAACACTCAATGCACCAACACTAGGCAGTGATCAACAATATATATCTCATGACCATCAATGAAAGGCCAAATTTGTAACAATGCATAAAATTCCTGTTATTCAGGCTTTTCTTAGAAAAGAGAGTTCTTAGTACTTAACAATTTTTTGAAAATCTTTAAAAATGATCTGTAACTGGAGATAATGGAGAGTTAGCAGACTAACGAGAAAGAGTGGAAAGACACCAGAGGAAGCACTGATTTAGCTCCGTTCTGTATTGAGACAATGGTAATCAAGTAATCAGAAGAATCGGCGACCGTTAGACTACACAAACTGAGAAATGGCCAAGTTTTTTTTTAAGACATCGACAGAAGGAAGGGAATTGCAACAACATCAAGTTTAAAGTAAGATTACGTGAGTAAGAAATTATATAGAATAGCAATGGCATTCTTGGAGAGGTCTATACATTGTGAGCCTTTAAAAAATTATTTTTCGAATTTTCATTAAGAATTTTTACTGTATTAATTCTAAGCGTTTTCATGGTTTATTTATATGATATCGCAAAATTTAATCTCCAAAAAAAAAACCAAGCCACGCCGGAGTTATCACCTAGCTTATTTGGTAGCACATCAGATCTAAACATTTCATAAAAATACATTTTGACTATATTCTGTGGGAATGTGTATATTTTGGAAACTAAGATTCTGATAATGCGATGATTGAACTTTCCATTCCAAGAATTATTATAATGAGCATAAAATGATGATGCAGTGAGAGAACATTAATAAGGCAGCGTCTATTGATGAAGCAAATGAGTAATGCGCATCTCCCTATCAAACGTCCAGACGACTGGCAAAAATTTATGTGCCTGAAAAGGAAAGAGAAAGAACGAGTAATGGTCAGCAAAACTGCAACTAAAACAGAAAAAGCTATAGAGGCATTTGTAACATCTGATCAACGGGAGTTTCGAATAGTTTCGAGGGTATAAGAGTGCCGATGTCAAGGGCAAGAATAAATTGAGTCTAAAGGGTCTGGTGATGCTCGGCAGTGGTGAGGCAAGTCAAGAAGAGTTTGCAGAAACTTCAAAAGGCGGTTTTAAGAATCGCGACAACTTCTTTATCTCTGTGAGTGTTTTGGAATCTTGCTACAAATTCCTTTCTAAGATCTGACCTAAAATTTGAAAATACTGCATTGTTTATTTCATAATTATTTTTATATTCAAGAATCGTTGGAAAGTGATTAAATACTTTACTTGCAATATCTTTTTCAAAGATATCCAGCTTGCGACGGAAAGAAGACACACTTTGTATCAGATCACATATTAAATTGCCATTTCCTTGTAGCTCGGTGTTGAGCGCATTTAAATGTTGCAGAATATCTTTCAGGAAAGCCACAGCTAGCATATTGCGTCGAACCACACTCACAAGGAAAGGGCCCCAACAAACAATCGAGTTTTTGATGTCCTTTTCGAAAACCAAGTCCGCATCCTCCAACTTGGCCTTATTTTCGAGAAAATCCCTTTTAAAGTCTGTATTATATCAAGCTGTCCATTACTTCTCTCAGAGCAGCACTAAGTTTTCCTCAAAGGGCTGTCTGGTGAATTATGCACTGATAAGATAGTAGACCAGGATTCTTATCCTTGATTCTTGTTACTAGTCTCTTTTCATTACCGATCATCGCTGGGGCCCCGTCATACGAAACTAATGTTTGATTTTGTCATGAAATCATCAAAACTCTTAAATAATTCTTCTCCGCGAGTCTTGCCTTTAAACGGCAATATTGTTACCATTTCTTCCCTAAATGTATTACTTTCAATATCCAAAAATCGCACGAAAGTAGACATTTATTCTTCAACAGCAATGTCACTTGATTCATCAGGTACTCTGGCGTAGCAAGGCGCTTACTGCAGAAGTGCGAGCAACATACCCAGGAATCTGTGACAGCCTAGCCCGAATGCCCTTATGTTTAACATGGCAACACGAATTTAAGCGGCTCCCACAAAAATATTTTAATAGATATCAGCAGACCATAAAAATCGTACCTGCATTCGAGCTTTTTCTTTCGATCTGTGCATATTTTATGCCCATACGATTAAAACTTGATTTTTTATCAGGTGTCTGCAATTTTTTGTATATTTTTAGCTTTTAACCTTATGTCTATGGTGAAAAGTTCAACAATCGCATCAAAAAGAATTTATTTCCCCTAAAGGAACACGCAGCGCCAAAACCGGTTTTTGTCACTCAATATATACATTCTCAAGGAATATTTTCCTTATTTTTAAATGAACAATTAAACGTTATTTGAAGGTGCAAAATCGTTTTATTATCAATTTTATATCTAATTATCGTTATTACTGATCGTTAATGCGCATGTCTTAACTTATCTTAACTGCCGCTATCTCTACTAGCTTAAAATGAACTGGTCGTCGCGACGCGTCGAATAAATTGAAATTTTGGAAGACTGATTAAAAAAAACATGTATTAAGTAGTTGTCTAAAAGTAGTTGTCTATAAGTAGTTGTCTAGATTTAATGGATTGTGTATGTTTCGTTAATTGATACAAGCTCTTGAAAATAAGTAGAAGAAGCAGCAGCCACCGTTCTTCTAACGAATTGCTGCATGTTTATGTTCCCAGGAGACAAGTTTCTATACCAACCAGACAGTGAGAAAATGGATCCTAACAAAAATAAGACGGATTATTGGTATTAAATAACAACTAAATCAGTATGTACGATCAATAATTTCGGATAAACACGTTTAATGTGAAACTTGGGCCTAGGAATGGATGAAAGGGAGGGGGGAGCGAAGAATTGTTTCTCGTATGCTTAAACATCAAAATTAGTTACTTGTATGCTTTTACCTAAGTGATGATAGCTAAGTGATAAATTAATAGACTGTTAGTCTGTAATCGATATTAATGACTAGCAGAGGACCTGGCGTTGCCCGGGATAATTATACAGTAGGTAAACAGAACAATCTCAAGAAGTTAAATAAACTGATGTGTTATTTAGAAGTAAACTGTAATAGGTTATGCACTGCTAAAACGTGCCAAACACACAAACATACAGACAAAGAAACATATACACACTTTCCCCAATCGTCTGAACGCTTGCTAGGGAGCTGAAGGAAGACACGTGTATCTCCCTTGCCTCATCGAGAGAGACTGCCCTATCTATATCATCTATTATATCCATTTCCTGTTCAATGTTACTAATTCTTGGAAACGAATGTTCTATCATTGCATCACCATTTTATGTTCATTGTTATAATTCTTTGAAAAGAACTTTCTATCATTGCATGATCATTTTATGTTCATTGTTCTAATTCTTGGAAACGAATGTTCTGTCATTGCATCATCATTTTATGTTCATTGTTATTATTCTTTGAAATGAACTTTCTATCATTGCATCATCATTTTGTGCTCATTGTTATTGGTGAATTGCGTGTTGATACCATTGTTGATACCTGTTGTTGCACAAACTTTGACTTTCATTGTTAGTCATGAGATATATATTGTTGATCCCTGCCTAGTGTTTGTGGATTGCGTGTTTATATCATTGTTGATACCTATTGTCGCACAAACGTTTCCTTGCATTGTTGGTCATGAGATATATATTGTTGGTCCGTGCAGAGTGTTTGTACATTGCCTGTTTATACTAATGTTGATAACTATTGTTGCACAAACTTTGCCTTGCATTGTTGGTCGTGAGAAATTTCTCATTAATAAGCCCTGCCATAACCATGAATATAGATTTTTTATCAATAGTTAATTTTTTTTCGAAATCTGAGGTAGACAGTGACCTTCCTCATGCTTTGAAGGTCAAGTATGCAAAATTTCATCAAGATCGGAATAACTCTGTAGATTTGCATAAGAAACAAACAAACCCACAAACAAACAAACAAACAAACAAGCAAACACACCCACAAACATCCTTCTTTATATATATAGAAGATAATGAAAATTATAGTTAAATAAAATTAATAACATAAGTTCATGCTACTGGAAGATTTAATATTTTTTATTCTCAATACTACACTATCGTTTGTCATCTTAGCTAATAAGAAAATATTCTTTTGAAAAAACGAAAATGCAAATGCATACAATATGTTAAATATTTGGAGAAAAATGTAAAGTAATGGGTATACCCTAGGCCTGGGGGTGGCCGTGGCCTGGTTGTCTCGTCGGTTGGCTCGCTGATTGATGGGAGGTAAGCAACTTCAGGCACGGCCAGCTGCTGGCTGGGTGACAGCCAGTGGCTTGAGGTCCACTGCTGGGTGGGATGGCTATTTGGGGCACAGCTGTTGGGGGACTTTAGTCTGACCCATTTGCTGAGTGACCAGTGCTGGATGTCCAGCAGCTGGTGATAGACATTGGTTTGTTCGTCTGCCAGCAGCCCTTCCATCATGAACCCCTCATGCTTTGGAGGCACGCTAAGCCGTCGGTCCCGGCTGCTACTGTCATCTCGTAGCAGTCATTTGTTACTGGGATGGCACACAAGTCCCTCGAAGGAGTAAGTGCCGCAGATTATCGTTCTGAGATAATCTACCCTCTGTACAAGATTAGATAAAGAAACCCTGGGCCTAAAAATTTAGGGTAATTTTCTTTTAAAATTATAATCAACTACCAGAATATATATACCCCCCTCCCTCAACTAGTCATTGTCAGGAAAAGAGAGAAATACATCCATTATTCTTCCCCAAGCCACTGTTGTACTTTTTACCACCACAAAAAGGCATTTTCAATTTTCAGTGGATGGAAATACCACTTGAATGCTAAATCAAGTACTTCAGATATCAGTTAAAGTTTAAGATAGGATCTCCTGTAAATATTGAATTATGTAATACTATGAAATGCTGATATTATAAACTTAATATTTATATGTTGTTTCAATTTTTTTTTTACAAAAATTAAATTTTATTCTAAGAATGATTTCTCCTTATTTTATGATTTTTGTTGAATTTATTTCATCCTTAAAAAGTTTTGCTAAAAGTCTACTGTGTTTATAAGATTTAACAGCCAGCTGTGTAATATTTGTACTACTGTATTGAGTAATGAAAATGATATATCGAAACATTTTTCTACTTTGGCAAATTGATGTTTTCTGAAATTATTAAAGTGTGCATATATACTATTTAGCATCCTGAACATGCACTCATCTTATAAGTAGATTTAATAATTTTGTTAAAAAATAAGTTCCTTAAGTTTTCTTCTGTTAGAATGAGGATTGTCAAAGATATCCCTAGAATAATTGAAGTACTTAGTTTAGGAAACATTACAATTGGTGATTTTGGTAATACTAGATGTTATCTGGTATATAACATTCTTATTATTTCCATATACCTTTGCAAGGTTCTTATTAAGAGCATTATAATGCAATGGAATATTACATGAATTTAATATAATGGACATAATCCAAGTCTAATATTTTAAATTTCCATATATTTTATTCATGAAATGATAACAAGCTTTCCACTGGATTTAATTAATTAACCTATTATTAAGCATCTCCCCTTCAGACTATTAAAGAATATCTGCTGAGGTTTATGGAACTTAATAGTATATTAATTGTTACATTGAGGATATCATTCATCAATTTTTTTTTCATCTCATTAACTTTTTTGGGTGTTCTAAAAACTTGTAAGTAGTCTATAATATTAAGTATAAGTGACTTTTAAAATTTACTTTCCGACTTATACAATAAACAGCAATGAAGAATTTATTATTTATTTTTCTAAAAGTTTCATAATCATATATTAATAATCAATATAGGATTAATACATAATTTGTAAATATGTATCAGGTATGGACTGTTCAAGTTATTC
This sequence comes from Rhysida immarginata, assembly GCA_023313115.1. Taxonomy (NCBI): domain Eukaryota; kingdom Metazoa; phylum Arthropoda; class Chilopoda; order Scolopendromorpha; family Scolopendridae; genus Rhysida; species Rhysida immarginata. The sequence continues at coordinate 9,010 of JAHWFO010064234.1, read as the reverse complement.
AATTACTATATTTGCTTTGACATATTTAAAATAATGTATAGATGGCTCATTGGAACGTTCATTGCTAAAATATGGCATGTAATATATCAAACGACTTGGAATGATGTGTCATGAATGAATATAACATAAAATAAATGATTGTATGGATTCTTTTAAATCGAATAAGTCAGATCAAGAGGGGATTAAGCCTCATTTATGGCATATACAGGTAAAAAACAAGAACAAAAAACAGGAATCTGATATAAACTATTCTCAATACATATTATTATACGTTTAATTTTAACACAATGGATAGAATACTATGTTATTTGTTCTACATAACTCCAATTAATATAAATAAAAATTATTAAACATTTCTAACATGTGTATTTTGTCTGAATTCAGTTTCAAATCGTTTAAAGCATCTTTCTCAAAATGTTACTTCATTATTATGTTAATTGACCGATTTCACGCGCTTCACATTGGTCCTTGAAATGACGTCATTTTTCAAGATGGACGCCATAGACGGCAATTCCCCCCATACATAACTGTTATTCACATGGCTTAATTGTTAAAATGGTTAAAATTGCTGTGTTCCGCAATTTGTTAGCCAATATTGAAGAGATGAAGTTACTTGTCACTTATTTCCATGTGAGAAAAACTATTCGAAGCATGAATGTATCATTTATGAATGAGAAAGAAACATTTGTGTGCAGACAGGAAAGACTCAGCAAGAAACTGTTCACTGAAATTGAATTTTGTTATATTCTTTTCCATTGCTAATGCTTCCATTATTTTCTTCGATTTATCAGATTTTTTAAAATGTATTAATAGTGTCGTCGCAGTCTGCTCACCAAATCACCAGTGACGATAGTTCATCTAATCTGACGAATATGGGCATGTTTCGATAAACTCTCACTAAGCAAGAGCTAACAATCAGTTACAGGGAAACCACTTATCCACATGGAAATTTTAATACGATGAATTGATGAATATGCATTTCGGCAGCCACGCTACCTTCTTCAGCATCTAAGGGGAAGCTTACCTACTCTGATCGTAGCTTCCCCTTAGATGCTGAAGAAGGCAGCGTGGCTGCCGAAATGGGTATTCATCGTATTAAAATTTCTATGGGGATAAGTAGTTTCCCTGTGTCTCATTGTTTGAAGTCCATCCACAGTATCTGGCTCATAGTACATCTGTCTAAGCAAGAGCTAAATCGTGCAACCATGGCCAGTGAGCTCCAGTGAGAAACGTGACAATCATGCTATCGAAACGATACATTAAATTATCACTTTTGGCGACATAAGTGCTTAATTGTATTTATATGGACAATTTTTAGTTAATTTGAGTTTAAAAACGTTTGCATGTAATTAACCATTCTGCCTCGAAATGACATCTGAATATCGAAATTTACCTCATACGTGATCGGATTCACGCATTAACAATAGTACAACCAATTATTATGATTAAATAAAATGAACACGTAAGCACTTCTTTTAATTATGATAAGTCGTTTGAAAAATAGTGCTTAAAAATAAAAAAAAATTTCTCAAGTTATATATAAAATAATTGATGAATGAATAATTCATAGTTTAAAGGATAAAAACAATATGTTTTATAAACTGTAATTATGAAAACTTTATTTAACTTTTTTTATTGTATGCACATGTTGTGTTGTCGTTGTTATTATTAATAATAAAATCATTATTTTTCACTTCACAAATATGTTATGCTTCATAATTTTATATTTGGTTAAAAACATGAGATTCTGGTTTAAAGAAAACGCTATTGGCTAAGATATTGGCTAAAAATTTCAAAGTAATTTCAAGTACTGATATTGGCTTGAAAAAATTCAAGTATTTTATTAAGAATGAGATTGGAATCAAGCATTTAAATATTTCAAGGATTTTTGCATTTGTTTAGAAAAATTCATTTCCCTCCAGCTTCTATTTTTATTTAAACTTGAAGCGTATCTATTTCCACAAATGTAATTTAGAGGCTGTGAGGTACTTCATTTTTTTTTTCCATCGAGCACCAACATCGTGCATTGACAACGAATCAGATTGTCTCCAGCTTCTTCCACATTACTATCCCGGGCATAGCTCGTCACAAAGAAACGAAAGTCTCTTTTAAAGTAAGCCTACTATTTACTGATCGTTTTTCTAAATGTTTGAAACTCATTTCAAGCGTAAAATCTTGCAGTTTCTGCAAACAATTAGTCATATTCCTATTAGCGCTATAGCTCGACAGAGACATGATCCCGTTTACGACCGCCATCTTGGAATGGGCGGAGCTTAGTGAAATCGGTCAATTATGATGACAAACTTAAGGAAGTTTATACTTGCGATTCATGAGCTCCTAGATGTTGTATTTGGCGAAAGAAACGACGGAAGTACACGAAATGTACGAGAGCAAAAACTTACGATGTTTATTCAACGAAAAAAAACAATTAACGCCACCAGTGGCAAAACTGAAAAAGGCGAAATACGAAAATATCCTTAACATAATAGCCCCTGCCTTGAAAGGCTTGACTTTCAAAACATGGCAAAAAGAAAGCAATAAAGCAAATAATGAAAGAACATAAACAATCGTTAGGTAATGGACCAATCTTGGAAACTGATCTTTTCAAAAGTCCAGTAGAGGTGCGGATGGTGGCCACACGAGGAATGCCAATTCTGCCAGGATGCAGCTGGGTGATACGGCCGAGCTTCCAATGGATAGGTGGCTGGAGATCGCCCTGATGATCACAAGGGAGTCTAGTTTCAAGTTGGAGCTGCAGTGAAGCCATTTTGCTTTCTGCTACATTTCACTGATGTATTCCAAACTCCATCGTTTCCAGAAGTGCTGCAGCAGTTACTGAACTAACTGGAACCGGGAGAGTCTCGACAAAGGAATAAGAATGTCCGAGGGATCTGGAATCGTGGTAAGTGGTCTTCCAATAAGAAAGTGACCTGGTGTCAAAGGTTCAAAATCCTCAGGTTCACCACATAGCGGAGTCAGGGGACGAGAGTTCAACACCGCTTCGATTTGGGCTAGAAGAGTGTAAAGTTCTTCAAAGGTTAATTTGGCATTGCCAGTGACTCTTTTGAGATGATGTTTGGAGGATTTATTACCTGCTTCCCAATGGTCAAGAAAATGGGGAGAACGAGAAGGAACAAAGTGCCATTGAATACCCAGCTTAGAAGCAGAACGAGTAATGTAATCCTCGCTGGACTTCAAAAACAAGCCAAGATCTCGCTGCAAGGAACGGGCTCCGAGAAAATTTCTCCCATTGTCAGAAAAAATATGTGATGGGTACTTACAACGAGATACGAATGAAGGAATCTGTTGTTAAGTCAGTGATTAGCAAGAGGTGAATGGCTTTGGCGGCGAAGCAAACAAACACACAAAACACTTTGAAGTCTTGCAGCCCTGAGCGTTTTTGTCTTTAATGAAAATGGGGCCTGCATAATCTATGCCAACAGATTGAAAGGGAAAAGATGTTTTAACTCTGTTACAAGGAAGGTTACCCATGATGGGTGTAATGCTTTTCGAAGTAGCACGGAAGCACTTAACACACTGATAAATAACCTATTTGGCCAAATTTCGTCCATTAGTAATCCAGCATCTTTCTCTTAGTGATGCAAGAAGTAGTTGAGGACCAGCTTGCAGAAGGCGAAGGTGTTCTGAGGTGACTAACAGTCTAGCTAGTGGATGCTTCCAAGAGATGAGGAGGGGAAATTTCTTATTAAACGAATAGTCAGAATTAAGCAATCTACCTTTAACCCGCAGCAGGTTGTCAGAGTCTAAAAACAAAGACAAGGAAGGTAGCTTCAAGCATGATCGATGATCATGGGATTGACAGTTTTTAATTTCATCAGAGAAGGAATAGATTTGAGAAAGCCTAACAAAATTCAGAAAGGCACGCTCAATGTCTGAAGGTGTAAGAGGACCATACATTCGGGCATCCTTAGGACATCGACAATTGTTCTTGAAGCGCAATATAAAGGCAATCATGTGATTCAAATGCTCAAAATCTGAGAATCTTGAAAACGGAAAAGCAGAACATGAAGCACTGGCAGATATTACATCTAACCTTTTTACTTCCAGAAGATCAAATGGTAAGGAAAGCGTTTGCAGAGTTGGCCTCGAAGATTCTTCTAGAGAGAGCCACGGTGGTCCATGAAACCACAAGGTGGAATCCTTCAGCACAGTAAGAAAGAACCCTCTTGAGAGGATGTCGGCAGGATTGTTGCCACTGGAGACATGATTCCACACAGAATTCTTGGACAGTGTCTGGATTTTAGATGTACGATTGGCGACAATCATGTGTAGACGATTTGGATGCATTTTCAACCAACTAAGTACAATAGTGGAGTCAGTCCAGAAGAAGCACTGATCAAATGTAATTTGGAGTGCAGAAGTAACCTGCTGGACTAAGCGGGCAAGAATAAGAGCACCACAAAGTTCTAGTTTGGGAATGGATATAGACTTCAGAGGAGCCACTTTGGCTTTCGAACAAAATAAGTTTAAGAAACTAACACCGTTTTGATCAACAGAGCGCACATAGATGCAGGCGGCATATGCTTGATGGACGCGTCAGAAAAGGCATGAAGCTGTGTGCTTTTCAGCTCATCACATATGATGCATCTGGGAAAGGCAACTTCGTTTAGGGCAGTAAGATCACCTTTCAAGTTCAACCATTGAGTGGACAAGGAGCGAGGAATATTATCATATCATGAAAGTTTCTTTAACTAAAGTGCTTGCAATGTCATCTTGGCCATAATGGTGCAAGGGCTTAGCATCCAAGAGGGTCGAAAATCTGAGATATGTCAGACAGGATCGCACGCTTAGTTATTCTTTTTGGAGAGGTAAGAGAGATAGAATATGTCAACTTATCATCACGTGGCTACCAATGCAGTCCAAGAGTCTTTGTGGTATCATATGAGCCAATATCAACTAGGATAGGATGAATGTCGGAGTCCATGAACTCCGAAAAAGATACGTTTATGAAAACTGTTATACTAAATGAAATACATGTTTTTCAATCCATATGTTTTTCAATGAGAAAAATCCATAATTTCAATCAAAAAATTTTATAGAAACTATTTTCTTCGTAAAAAGGTAAAAAATATTTTTTTAAAATAGTCTTTGTTTTTTCTATGAAACATTATTGACAAATTAATAAATATGTTATTGTTATTGAGTAATATACTGTTTCTATTATAGAAATAAAAAGTAACATTGTAAAATATTCATTATATTTTTTTTTATCAATTACATAAGAAAAATCCAAAATTTCAGAATGGCTGTGTCTTTATTTTGTAATTTTGTACAAGAAAAATGAGAGGATTTAAACGAATATCCAAAATTCTGTCTTAAGTTCCCCCCGTAAATGCCATATAAGTAAAATACCAGCTTCTCTTAATTATGTTCACCGAGGCTTGTTTCATATTTCATATATTACCTGTATCCAAATTAATTAGCATAGATTTGAGCCCATTATCTTTAGATGGGGTTCTTTTTACATATGGGACACTGAACAGACTGTTGTATTAAAAAAAAATGCAACTGTCACTTTCTTTTCTATATTTTCATTAGAAAAAATACATGTTAGAGAAAAAGATAAAGAAAAAATTATCACGATGGCCCAGGTAATACCCGGCTTTGCGCACGTTGGTTGAATAGGGTAAATTTTTCAATGACTAAATTTGACTTTTTTTCTAGCTTTAATTAGCTGTATAGGGTTTACTTCACTCATGACTTCAATGTTCTTCCCATGATAAAATCTGTTGCTTAATAAAATGTCATATTTTTAACCAACTTCAAAAAAAGGAGATTGTCAATTCAACGCATATGTACAGGGTGATTCAGTCAATTTCTGACCATTTCACTGGAATGACGTGCATTAGGGATAAACAATTGAAAAAATAAACAGTGCCGTATCGAATTTCTAAATAGTTAGAGTTTGTATTGTTGCAACCGCGCTGCATGAAAATAGTATTGTTAAAAAATGGCGCACGCTTTATCAATAGAGCAGAATGCAAGGTTGTCGAATGGTATTTTGAGACAAAGAAAGTTCCGCAAGGAGTATAAGTGTCGAGACGCACCAGGCAGGCAAGCAATCATGGATTTTGTCAAAGTAAAGAGTAAAGAAGCAGCAAAATACCCGAGAGGTCAAGTCGAGAATACTAAGAAGGAGAAACCCCAAAAGTTAAATAAGGAAAATAGAAATAGCGTGCAAGAATTAGAGAAAGTAAATAATTTAACTTCTGATAAAGAAATAGTGGAGCAAAACGCCATGTTAGAAGAGAAAGGAATTAAAAGACTGCGATTGATAGGACATTATAAAAGAATGGTGCGAGAAACGGGAATAGAAAGTAAAATTCGCCAGTCGAACGCATTGAGTGTAGCATACGTTATGGAGCTCATGGATGAGGATACGTTCGTCGCATATTTAGCGGGAGGTCTAAATTCTATTCCAAAGAATAGCAGTGTTACCATAAAAATTAATGATGAAGGCTACCAAGGAAATTTCTACTCGGATATTATAAATAATCGACTTAATAAGGGATATAGCAGAAAGAAGAGGGAATGATCTGAGGATTCTATCCCTGCTCCATCTAGTGTTGCAGCAAGCAAAAGATCAAAAGAGGATCAAGTAAAATCCTATAGACAGGCTGTTAGCAGCATTAAAATGGCCATAATTAAAAGGTCATTACCCACAGAGAAGCTACCTTCTGACGAGGTCTCACTCATTCAGATGGAGATCCTTGACAGAATAGATGCTATTTCTGAGGGTAATTTTCTACCAAGGCTCAATCAGCAGAGGTTATTAGCCGGTGCGTTGTTGGTCGTCTGTGAAGACGAGGAGACAACAGCCTGACTGAGAAACTCTTTTGATAATAACGACAAGGTTTTGAGGAAGGAACTCTCTTGCCTTAAAGTAATTAAGGCAAGTGAATTTCCAAATCCCACTAAAATTGCCTTCAAAACCAAGTACAACATCACGAAGGATGCTAATGTTCTTTTTCGGAGGATGAATCGCTTCAACCTCGAACTGAACACTTGTGAATGGAGAACCGTCAATAGACTGGTTGAGCCTCATTCAATTAGATTTTTCTTAGAGGTCTATGAGAGCTCTTTAGAAGCCTTCTAAAAGGTCAACTTTGTTGCCAACACTGGAATCGACCAGGGAATCTTTAAGATTCCTGACTGATCCAAGGAAAACATCTGGTCCTGAAACTGAGAAGAATGCAAATTTGGAAGCAACCACCCAGACCAGGGCCGTACCCAGGGGGGGGGGGTGAGGGGACTGAAGCCCCCCCGAAATTTTCCACTTTGTCAATATTTCTGTTGGGGGACCACCCCGCTAGAAGAATAGGGCCAGCCCCCTCAGCCCCCCCCCCCCCGAAATAAAATTCTGTATATGGCCCTGACTCAGACACAGATAATTCCAACTAGAGATAATTTAAATAAACTTGTTGGAAAAGGGGACGACTTATCTGATATTGCCGCTGACCTAAGTGCACTTGATTTTGCAGAAACAATCTCAAAAAGTACACTTCAATCCCCATCTCCAATGAATTTTGAAGATGTTGAGGTTGAGGTTACTGATGAGTAACTGCTTCTTGGTGCTTCTACCAGTCCCAGTGGTAGTAAGGGAACTCAGTTACCTCTGTCTGTTACTGTGGCTGCGCTTAAGATTTTCCAGATAAACCTTCAACACAGTCGATCGGCCTCTGCGTTGCTTTACAACAAGATGGCTTGTGGTGAGGTTGGACCTGGCAATAATCCAGGAAACTTGGGGTAAAGAATGGTAGTATTGTCGGACTATCAAAAAGCTGTGGAAATGTATTCTTTGATACATCTTCCAACAGACCTAGGGCATGCATTTATGTCAGAAAGGATCTGCATGCTACGTTCATGGTCAATAGTTCTGATGGTGATAATGCAACAATTAAATTGACCATGTATGATGAGAATATGACTGAAATTCTCATAATATCTTCAAACTTTCCTTATGACGGCAGTTTTGTCACATCGAAGTAAGTTGATGAAACCCTTGATCAATGTTTAAAGTTAAATCACATGCTTATTATTGGTTGTGATGCCAATGCACACCACGCTGTTTGTGGAAGCAGTTATTGTAATCAAAGAGGAGATGAATTATTGGATTTCATCCTTCAAAAAAACTTGCAAATCATAGATAGAGGTAATGAACCCACTTTTGTGACTTGTAATAGGAAGGAGATCATTGACCTCACATTATGTCTTGACAATACTACTGATTTTATCAGTAACTAGCTTGAAACAGACGTAGAATCTCTATCTGATCATAGATTTATTTGCTTTTCTATTACAGGCATCAGGCTTTTAGACAGGACGGAAAGGATGCGGAATCCCAGAAATACCGACTGGGATTCATGCCTTGAAGACCTAAAGATTGCAACGGAAGGTATGTATAATAAACTTTCTTCGATGGTTGATTTGGAACTAGCTGTTACCCAGTTACAACGTGCTATTATCCAGTCTTACCATCAAAATTGTACAGTGAGGAAAACTAGCTTACCAAGACAGGTTACTTGCTTGGATAAAGAGCTTAGTTTTTTTTCGCAGAAGTATCAGAAAGCAAGGTCAAATAAGATCAAAAAACCTGGTGAGTTTTCTCTTTATAAAGAAACTCTCACCAGATATAATATGGCATTTAGGAAAGTTAAAAAAGATTCTTGGGATAATTTTTGCGAGAAACTAAGGGACTTATCCACTAGTAATGAGAATAATGTCCAAGGTCACTGTAAATCAATTAAAATCTGTTAAAAGAAGCGATGGCAAATTCACAGAATCAGGTGAATAAACATTGACAGAAATGCTGAGAGTACACTTCTCTGGTTCAGGGCGTGTCAACGACTTGGAGACACCCATTTCCACTGGTAGATTTAAAACTAAGAGTAAAAGGGAATGGGATATTTCAAAGAAAATTGTTTCATACAATAACATTAAATGGGCAATTAATTTCATTTGACCCAATTAAGTCACCCGGAAAGGATGA
>JAHWFO010064233.1:31747-63855 GCA_023313115.1 Rhysida immarginata | reverse complement strand
CTTTTAAGGTACAAGGTCAAATTTACCACAAAGCTGGATCACTTCTTTCCCTTCCAGGTGAAAATCCAAAATTTCTGCAATTTTACTTCATGGGCGATGAAATATTAGAGGCTGATCAACGATGTACTAATATATCTGGCGTACAACAAGATATCGTTTTAAGTATGCAGCGACTACTTCATTCGCACAACCACTTGGTAAGAATGTTTAAAACAGCATTAGAAAGGATGCCTAGAGACGAGTACAACGTAGTCATACGGGCAGAAAAGAATCTATCTGGTGAACATGAACGGCGTTTTAACGTCCCAATCATTAACGATGTAGCCTCACCTATAGTTAATCTGAAAGCACAAATTCTTCAAAGACGAAGCGAAAATTTTCTGAGGATTCCTGAAAATTTGCTCTGCAGTATCCTCTGATCTTCTTGGAGGGAGAGGATGGTTACCATTTTAAAATCAAGCAAACCGATCCTCTCACGGGAAATAGGACGCAAAAAAAAGTATCTTCTATGGAGTTTTATGCATACTGCACCATGCTGAGAGACGGATTGTCAAACATCTTACGATTCCGCCAGCTGTTTCATTAACACATCGTAGATAAGTACGCGAAGGTCGAATGTGAGCGGCTTCTTTATCAGCAAAAACTGCGTGTTGATGACTATATTCATCTACGGGACGCTGTGTCTAATGACCGGAATCTCGCTGATATATGAAGGATGGTCATATTAGTGGCTACGTTCACTGGCAATCCGAGGCACTCGCACGAATATGCTCAAGACGCTATTTCCTAAGTCCGCAATCATGGCCGTCCGGATATTTTTGTAACCTTTACGTGCAACCCTAAGTGGCCAGAGATTACAGTTGAGCTTTAGGATGGCCAGTCACTGATTGATCGCCACGATATAACAGCGAGAGTATTTAAGCAAAAATTAAAACAATTTATTGATGTTATTTCGAAAAGCCACATATTCGGAGAAACCCGTTATTGGATGTATTCGGTCGAATGGCAAAAACGAGGTCTTCCACATGCACACCTGTTGGTATGGCTCAAAGAAAAAATTCGAACGACTGAAATAGACGACATAATTTCCGAAGTCTATTTCATATTAATTATCCTTGGATTTTTTGAATTTTTTTTAGATTCAATGATTGTCACCGATTTTACGTATGTGTAAAAAATTTCCGCAAGATCGGACTAGTGGAAGGGGTTGAAATATTGATCACAAGATTTTATCCACCAAACATGACCCAAACGGTGAAAGTTATACAAGCGTTTTTTAACAATGCATTTTTAACATTCGGAAAATAGCAAATTATCGTTCAAAATAATTCATTATTACATGCCTCTAAATACGAAGCGTGATGAAAGTCCAGTAAACTTATTACTAGCAGATGAACTGTTATCATGGAATCAAACGTGTTTATCAGATACTTTTGCCAGGATTGCTATTCAAGAGCGATTGCTCTTCGCTCCATGCCTTTGCTCATGCTACTACTCAACGCTCAAAAGATTCAACAATGGTCTTGAGAAAGTCCAAAAGTATGAGCTTAAGTAAGCATACTGAATAAGCACAGGGGCAGATGCTCTTACTATTGCTCTTGCTTGCATTCATGCAAGTAAGATCAAGAGTGTAAGCAAGAGCGCTCATTCTGAATACGGGCATCAGTATTTTTCGTTTGTTGAAAACAATGATCATCGGATTGTTGGTCGGACTATAACCATAGAATAACATAGAATGGACAGCTTCGCCGTTTCCCATGCTAAGCGATGGTAGTGAGCAGACGGTGGCGCCCTCCGACGCATGGGTGGAACCGCCGGCTGTTTAACCTGCGTTTCTATAGACTTTTTCTAGATTTTTAATTATTTCTCGGTCTGTAATTAACGGAAACCACCAAGATCACAGGGAAGCTTGAAATGAATGACATGTAATCTATCGGCGTCAAGAAAAAAATTTTTTCTACGGAAGAAAAATAGATATTCGCCTAATTAAATGCATTTGAGTAACTTGCTTGGTGAAATCGTGGGTTCGCTTAGCATAGGAATAGCATTGGAAAATAGGCGCTTTTCGAATATATTTCATTATTGAATTTATTTTTCGTTCTTCAGTTTAATTTCAATAAATAAAAAGTTAATTTTAAGTCTGTATATGAATTTGTTTCATGTATACAATGAAAATAAAAACATTTAAGACACGTTTGCTTATCTATTAAAACTTTCAAATTGACCCGTTTCTTAAATAAAAATCAGAATCATTAATATCACAGAAAAAAAAAAACAGAAATTATATGAAAATCACTCATAAATAAAATCTATTTGAATTATAATCAGTTTCATATAAATTGTAATGCATTTAATGTATAAAATGTATTAAAGTATATAGAAAAAAATTAAGAAATTCAACTCTTCAACAAGATAAGGCAAAAAAATAATGTGATAAAAACTTAATTTTAAAAGATTGGGACAATATTACATTTACCAAGAGTCCAAATAATTAATATGACACTGTGGAAAACAATCTTGGAGCAATTGGATTAAGAATCTTGTAACGAAGGTTTACAAATAAAAATAACATATTATTATAATAATTTACATTTGATTTTAAATTCATTAGGAAACAATTTAGCTTTAATTTTGAAATTCATAAAGGTCAAAAAATTAGAATTTATAAAGAACCAAAAATTTTAGACATTTTGCAAAGCAAATAAATTTTTTGGAATTGAATAACTTAATATGTTTTGAGGCTGAAAAATAAAACGCTGCTTAGCTGAGCATAAGAAATATCTTGTAACAGGGCAAAGATGTTGAAAAAAATCCTTAAGCGCCATTCTCCTAGTTGCTAAAAAAAAATGTAGACGCTTGAAGAATGCTAAAAAATGTCCAAGACTAACTTGTGCTCAATTGCCTTGTTTACCATTTTTTTTTCTGCAAGTGAAGATTGGCGCTTAAGGATATTTTCAACATCATTGCCCTGTTATAAGAAACTTCTCCGTGCTCAGCTAAATAATGTTATATTTTTAATCCCCAAAACATAAAATTATTAAAATGACTTTTAATTCAAAATAAAATTTATTCGGCTTGGAAATTGTAAAAAAAAAATATTTCTTGAAAATTTTAATTTTTGGCCTTTTATGAATTCAAAATAAATAGTAATTCGTTTCCCATTGAGTTTAAAATGAAATGTAAATTAATTAAAATCAACTGTCGGTTTTCTATGAATTTTATTTTTTGTTATATTATTTTGTTGAAGTCTGAAGTTTCTTAATTTTTGTCAACATCATTTACTTCAATGTAATTTTATCATTAAAATATACAGTGTATCTAAATGTATATCTTTATGTGTATATAATATAGTTAAAAGTTGCATTCTAATATTTTGTCACTTATTTTGCTTATCACTTTTTCAATAAAAACAAATTAAAGTAAGTCAAATTAATTCTATTGTTGAAATTAGATTAGTTTGAAGTGAAATTACAATATTGCGGAAAATATATTAATACATTTGCAAAGTCTAAATGATTTAGGTGTATGCTGTAAACTTAACAGCCAGTCAGCTGATTGGCAAGCAAGTTACTCAAGTGCATTTAATTAGGCGAATATCTATTGTTTCCTCCGTAGAAAAAATTTTTTTCTTGATGCCGATAGATTACATGTCATTCATTTCAAGCTTCCATGTGATCTTGGCGGTTTCCGTTAATTACAGACCGAGAAAAAATTAAAAATCTAGAAAAAGTCGTAGAAATGCAGGTTAAACAGTCGGAAGAGTCCACCCATCCGTTAGGAGCGCTGCTTCAAGGTCACTACCATCGAAATGCTGAGCTGTCCATTCTATGTTATTCTATGCTATAACGGTCAGGTAACTTTTCCGCGTCAGAGCCTGTCTTTCTCATTGGCCTCGGGAAGCAGAGCCCAATTTTATACAGGGTGTAAATTAAATTTAGAGCGCTACGTAGTTGATTGTTTTCCTACGGATAAAATCAACTAAAATTATTCCTGAAAGTTTTTAAAAGATGCCATATGTTTCGAGAAAAATGATTTTGAAATGCGATGGCAAAGGATTGTAGTTAAGTCAATTATTGGCACAAAACTGCAATTTATTTTCCTTTTATATAGATGACTATTCTGAAATTTATATATCTTTACATATTGCATATGAGTGTCTTAATTAACAAACAAATTTGTTAACCAAGATAGTGCCAAAAAGAAACTTCTTGTTATTCATCAAAATAATTGTTACTAATTTTAACTCGCCATAAAATTCATTAATTCCAATTGATTTATTTGACCACTGAGAAGATATTAGGCATTGTCAGTACGACATAGGCAAACACTAAAATAATGGAAAACGATGATGGAAACAGATGGTAATGATGTGATGAATCCCAAATCCCGTTATGAAATCCATTAATATGAAATAAATCACGCCATATACCAAGAGATTACGAGGGGAGTGACAGTGATGGTTACAATTGGAAAAAGCAAAAACCCTTTAGGATTTCCGAGAATAAAGCTAATTACGCAATTTAACTGCTATTCAAACGTCAAATTATGCTACTATATTGACATGGATCATAATTACATATGGAAATATTTTCTAACATTTCCTATAATAAAGTTTAAATTTATAATTAAATGTTATGAATTTCAATTTCATTGCCAAAGTTTCTATAAAATTTTCTTTTATTAACGCCCGCATTACCAGATCATATCAGATTAAAGTGTATAATTCGCTTAAAAATTTTCTTCTATTTTCGATTTACAACTCACAAATAAAATTACAGCTTTAAATAAATCGAGTATTTCATCTCTTCCTTCATCAAATTTTTAAATTCTAAAATAAGTTATTTTTTTAGTTGCTAAGCTTACTTTTTTGTATATAACTGAAAGTATTGTAATTGTATATAATTTGTATATAATTATCCTTCCAGTGGGCGCGCCCTCTAAACGAACATGAAAGATCGCGTGTATTTTCTAGATACGCTATTGCAAAATGTAAATTTTCAAGAGTGTACCTTTTAAAATAATGTTGTAATCAGTTAGGGGTTAATAAGTTCAATTTATTTTAAAAAATTTATGTAAAACGAAATGGAAACAATGTAAACATAAAACACAATAACAATATAAAATAAATTGGTATGGCGGAATGGTACATCCGCACAGGCCTACCACGATATAATGATACGGAATCAAAAAAAATTACGGGGCTGTGTTAGGACACGGCCGCTAGTTAAATTGTGGAATACGTCTTCAGGCCACATGGCGAATAAGAAAGAACTTTGTGCAACACAATTTAAAAAATTTACTTTCTGATATAAAATGTTCAAACAAAAAATATACTTACAATTCATCATAAATTTTTAATCAAACCTTTATGGCATTCCCAACTTACAAATCACTGGTCAATGATAAGAGGAGTATGTTAGAAATGGCAACAGACAAGAATCAATATTTCGCGCAAACATCAAATTTATAGAAATAGTGAAGATTATGTCGATAGTAGATATGTTAAACTTAATCATAAATAAATACTCTTTAACCACAACAAAGATTAAGTTGAAATAATACAACCTGGTAAATCTGGAAGCGCTTTTCGAATGCCCTGCATCCATCATTCAGCAGTCTGAAGTTGATACTCGAGGAAGCCAACAGCGAACTCGAGGAGGTCTGGAAGATCTGACTTTAGAATGACAATCGACAATCGAACAGTGTAGTGAAAAAGAAAGACGCGAGTAGTCCAGGAGCCAAGCTAACTTTGCACGCTCGCCCAAAGAGTAAACCAGAGGAGGTACACTGAACTGGGAGAGACGCGCGATGAACCTCTTTAATCCTCCAAGAAGGGAGGAGAGTCAGATTGTAGATTGACGAATAGAGTTCCCAAAAATCAGCAGGATCTAAAAGATCCAATAGTTGGGGAAGACGGCCTTGTTAACGTCGTCAAAGCAGACATCCAGGATATGGAGGGGTCTTCGAAACCTGAGGGGACCCATAACAACGAGTGGATGGTCCAGAATACCAGAAACCAGAATATTTACATGATTTTCCATCTTGGGTAGCATGTTCTTCATAAGTGTCTGAACAAAGATGCCTATGTGGGTCATCCCCAAATCGTCATAGATAGAGTGGTTGTTGGCAACTCTTCTGTCAAATTGGGCAATGGATCGGAGAGAAACATTTTGGAAGGTCTGGAGATCCTTCCACCTAGTTTTGCAAATAGAAGCCCAAGCAGGCATTCCATGAAGTAAAATAGTACGAATCACAACCTTGTATATCAAGAGTTTGTTATCCACACCAAGAGCGCTGTTTCGCCCCAGAAGTGCAATCAAACTGAACCTCGCTTTCTTTGCTTTGTTGAGCGCGTATTAGACTTGGTCGTTCCAATTTAGTTTGGAGTCGGTCATGACACAAGATATTTATAGCTTTTTACCCACTCAAGTTTCTTGCCAAATAAGAAGAGGGGCTTTTGAGGGTTTTTGCATTTGCGAGTGATAAACATGACCTTGCACTTCTTGACATTCTTCTTTAATCGCCACTTAGTGAACCAGCTCTCGCACTGATGTAAAGCTTTTGGTAGTCGAGTGATGACATGTGCTGGGTTTCGTGCCCAGGTCATGATGGACCCATCGTCAGCAAACAAGTAAAGATTACACTTGGCAAACTTGGGAAAGTCATGGATAAAGAAGTTGAATAAGGCTGGCCCCAAGACAGAGCCTTGGTGTACACCAGCATTAACATCGCAGGGTTCAGACAAGGAGTCCCCAACCCTAACACGAAAAGTTATCTTTGACAGGAAGGAGCGAACCAGAGCAATTAGATCGTCAGGGAAACCGGAGGTAATCATTTTGAAAATGAGCCCATCATGCCAGACTTGGTCAAAGGCCTTTTGGACATCGAGGAAAACGAGATCACCATACATAGAGAGGTTGAGAGGACCGTTGAAATCAGCAACGAGCTTCCATAACTGAAGCTGACAAGAGTGGCCTGGACGGAAACCAAATTGCTCACTACGAATGAGGTTGTTTGCCTCGCAGTACTCGTTGAACCTCTTGAGTATAGTGCGCTCAAAGACCTTTGAAAGCATGGGCAACAAGCTAATGGGCCTATAACTTGTGGGAAGAGCAGGATCCAGTCCAGGTTTAGGAATGGTGATGATGACTGAGTCCTTCCAGGCACTAGGGAAATGGCCGCTAAGCCAGCAGTCATTCATGACCTTGGTGATGATGCAGATAACACTGGGAGGCAAATTCTAGAGAGCACTGTTGGTAATGGTGTCGATGCCGGCTGCCTTTTTGGTTTTCAGGCGCTTTATGATGTCCAATATCTCAGAGCCAAGAGCGCGTTGTGTGTGGCCATACCTATCACACACGTCTTTGAATTCACGAGTAATATTGACCAGATCATCCTCTTTGGGAGTAGAGAACTGGCTCATCAGTGAATCGGCGATAATTTGCGCTTTGTCCTGGTCATTGCTAACGAAATCGCCACCCTCTGTAAGCAAAGGAGGGAGAACAACAGTCCTGTTGCTTTTAAGGGCCTTGACCATACTCCAGAGAGAGTTATCCTGGACGGACAGACTTTTAACTTTGTCGTTCCATCTTTGATTCCTTAAATCCTTAATCTGATCACTTACCTTGTGGGATAGCTTGTTGTACTTCGTCTTGAAATGAAGAAACCTGGTACGCTGCCAAAGTCTTCTGAAGGTGTTTTTTTCGTGGATGAGTTGCCTGATGGAGGGAGGGAGTTCCAGATGGCCTGGCCGCTTGCAGTCCACCGGAATAGCACTAGCATTTGTAGCCATCTTGATGGAATGAGTGACCTTTTTGATATTTTGAATTTCTGAAACGAAAACAAAGGCCTTCACTCTTAGAGAGTGGTAGGCCAATGACCAAAGAATTTCCGAAATGACGTGAAAATAAAATAAATGAAATTGCCAATATTTCCACGGAACTATTTACTTTTGTGTAAAGATGAATTAATAGTGTAAAGATAACATGGAAGTAACAAACGAATTGAAATTTAGATATAAAAAGATTTTTATTAGAACAAAGAAAATCGTATACAACCAAAACTGACCTGAACGGTCGCGTGTATCTCTAAAATACAAATACTCGGTTTGCAAAGCCCTAATAACGCTTCGAAATTCAGACACGGACTGAAGATAGGTCAAAGGGAGCAGGGAGAATAGCCAAGAGCAGATGATCGTAGCGCCATCTCGCCTACAGATATTAAACAAAATTCATATGCAGTGTATTTCTCATATTCGCGCGCCCGCTGGGAGGTTATAGTGATCATTTCCTAATATTTTAATGAGTAACATACGTGTTCTTCAAGAATTCCTTCCTTTTAACTTTAATTAACGTTTTTCAAAGTTATTTACACTACTGACAAAAACTAGGGGATATTTAAAACTGAATTTGATGCGATAAAAAAGAAGCATTTGACTTTTATTTATTAATAACATGAGTAAAACAAACTGGACAAGTCAAAGAAAGTTGTCCGATTATATAAATGAGAAGGTGACTCAATAATCGTGATTGAGTAGCAAGTGACATATTGGTGGGGGTGACATTTGTGAAGCACGTCAAATGGATGATTGCCAAACGCTGACTATTTCATATGGTGAATGTTCACCCTGGTCTGCCAAAACAAACTGACAGCGATGAGGTATGGACAGGATAGACTGTCCAGCAGTTCTTCTTGTAGGGCAACTTCCAGCTCAAGAAATTATGTTGAAGGCATTGGACGGTTTGCCAGACGTCTTCCCAGAGCATCCCAAGCGCGTTCAATGGGATTTAGGTCCGTGCGTTCGATTCCTGCCACCTGAAGCATGTTCTTGACAAGATGTGCATGGCCCGGCTTTGCATTATCCTCCATGAGAAAAGCTGTTTCCACCAGCTCCCGCCTAAGGTAAAACTGTAGGGTCTAGGATTTCTTCTCGATATCTGACAGCAATTAACAATCCGTTTTGATGACCTGGAGATCGGTACAACACAAATGTTGATGCCAGCCCAAATAATGATTATCGCCGAAGGAATCCCTGTCTCCCAAGAAATCTGGTTTATACCATGTTCTTCGTTCACGCCAGATCAGGACACGATGATTGTCAGGCTGCAGAATGAACCATGACTCATCAGAGAAGTGAACAGTTGGCCACTTATCGCGGGTCCAATGACGATGCTCATCAGCCCATCTTCTACGGCTTCTGTATACACGATAAAAGCCTATGCTACAAATGTAAAGTAAAACCTTGTGCTATCTGATGTTAAACGCAAATTCTCAATATCTGGTGGTATCAATAAGTTCCGAGACTGTGCTGATATCGCCAATCAGGCTTGGAGGAGAGGGAAACAATTTGACCACGGCGTACAGTCCAACACGATGGAGCCGATTTAATATGGTCTGGGTGTATTTCCGTCGTCCAGTGGCAGCAAAAAACTGTCCCTGCAACTCCGTCCCATCGGTTCCTTCTTGGCAATAACGTCAAGTAGCGGCCATCTCTTGTGGCAGATGGGCGACCTCGCCTTCGTATTCTTTTTACCGTGTCAATCTATTGAAAGCGACTCCACAGTCTACTGAAGACGCTTTGGATGTTCTAAGGGCCGCTGCCATTGTTGTCTGCGATTTACCAGCTTCAAGACGTCCTATGGCTGTCCAGGCTTCGAATTTGGGCAAATCGTGTTCAAGGGCGTTGCAAGAGCAAAGAAATTGGGGGATGTGCACATTGATGATTAGGGGGAACTGCAGATATTCCCTAAAATATTGAATATTAGAGAATATTCATCTTTTTTATAGTGCGTTTTGACCAATGAATTTAAAGTTTGGTTTTGCATAATCGGATAACTCTCTTTGACCTATCATTTGCTTTTCTGGTATTCTTGTTCAGTAAAGAAAAATCGAATGCTTCTTTTTTGTCGCCTCATATTTAATTGGAAATAGCCCTTAATTTTCGTGAGTAGTGTACAATCTTTCTGTAATCTTACATTCTTTGTTTTAGAAGTTGAGCATGCCTACGTTAATTTTACGTTGTTTGCCTGAATGCCGTAGACACATCCCTGAATGCGACACACTACCTAAACATTGTTGCCGATCAGGTGCACCCGTTCATGATGACTGTGTTCCCTGGTGGTGACGGACAGTTTCAGCAGGACAATTCTCCCTGTCACCGTGCTCGAATGGTCTTGGTCAAGTTCGAGGAATATGACGCGGACTTCCACCTGCTTCAATGGACAGCTCGGTCGCCCGATCTCAACACGATCGAGCATTTATGGGATGAAGTGGAGAGAACCATCCGACGCCTTCCCACACCACCGTCCAACCTGCACCAATTACGGGACGCTGTGATGTCAGCCTCGGCTGCTATTCCTGCGCAACGGTTTCAACACCTTGTTGAATCCATGCCAACAGGTATTCAAGCAGATCTCGCCGCTAATGGAGGCGCAGTACGCTATAAGTTGGACGTTCAGTGTATCTGAAAAGAAGAAACCGACCATATATTAAACAATTATTTCTATGACTTTGACGAAGTGTCTGAAAAATAATATATTTCGTTATTTCTTATCTTCAAACAAAGCGAACATTCAGAGAACTACAGATAGGATGCGAAACCTACATGGGAGCTTTTAACTCGACAAAACTTGAACTAAAGGAAGGCCTAACATATGGCAATTTACGAACAGAATTACACTGTAATTGACAAAAAACACTCGAATTGGTGAAGGCTAAAGTAACTGAAATTAATAAAGAGGAAATGAAGAAGAGGATGAGGGCCCCACAAACCCTTTAGACATGGAAGCCTTAGAAGCTACGAGCGGCGATTGATAAATAAGGTCTCCATGGCTGTAACTTTTTTATTTGTTAACCGATTTTCAAAATTCTTTTTGTATCTTATACTTACATTTGTCCTCTATGTAATGCACTATTCACTTTTCGACATAGTCCCCATCCCTTTCCACGCAGTGCGCCAACGCGTGACTAGTTGGGTGAACCCATCGGAGAGGAATTCCGGAGTTGTTGTCGACACCAGGATTGAATGGCAGCTTTGGACCCTCTTCTGGAGTACGATAACGTCCGCCCGCACACGAGTCACCATACACCACAGACGTTGCAGCGCCTACAGTTCAAAGATAAAACAGCAGCTAGCGTCAGCGAATGCGCACAAAGGACCCGTAGATGGGGTAAAAACGAGTGATGTGTCGCAGGTGTGTTTAAGATAAAAAGTGACGCCCTTAAGAGCAGTCATATGCAAATGTGTAGGCGATTTAGCATATGTCGACAGCCTAGTAATTGCAAAAGCTATATCCGGCCGCGTACAAGTCATTACATACATTAAGGAACCGAGAAGAGATTGGTAATTGGTAGAATCGACCGGTTGTGAATCCGCAGTATCGTCAAGGTTCACGTGAGGGCTTAGTGGCATGGTCTTTGGTTTGATGTCTTGAAGGCCATAATTATGCAGGATTTGCTTAATATAATGTGCTGTGACAGATGAATTGAACCGTTCACTTGTGACACATTCATATCTAGCAGATGCTTTAAAACTCTTAACTCCACGAGGTCGATTTCTTGTAAAACTTTGTCCATGATGGAGGTTAGGATGGAGACACTTGTTGTTGCTGCCACGATGTCATCTACGTAGACTGTTAAGAGAATGGTGCACCCAGCATTGGTGTAGTAGAAAAAAACAATCGTCTGCTCTTGATGGAGTGAATTTTAATCGGGTAATAAGCTGACACAATTTTACGTACCAGCATCTTCCACTTTGTTTGAGGCCGTAAAGTGATTTACGCAATTTACAGACGTGATTAACTGGCGTTGGTAATCCCTTGCGTGGCGATAGATATATGGTGTGGTCTATCGGTGCGTGAAGATATGCACATTTGACGTCATACTGGTGCAGTGACATCCCTGTATTTGCAGCTATGGCAAACAGCAAGCGGAGAGATTCCATTCTGATGACAGGTAAGAAAGTTAACTCATACCGGCTCCCGAAGACTTGTGACGAGCCGATAGCCACCAACCTTGCCTTGAATCTGGACAGCGAACCATCAGGATTGTATTTGATGCGGTAGATCCATTTGCTCTTTAAAATTTTGATATTTGGTGGTGGACGCTCTAAATCCCAGACATGATGAAGCATGAGTGAATTCAATTCATCTTGCATGGCCTATTCCCATTGATGATGTTGGGGAGAAGCGAGTGCTTGTTCATAAGACTGCGGTGTGATTGGCGGAGTGATTAGCAAGTCGGAGTCAGTAAAGTCAGGATGACATAAGGCGGCACGTTATTTTTCTGCCTTCTCTTTTAGACTTTGTGAACGTCGTAATACCGGTTGTGGGACTTCAACGGGTGGTTGGTTCACTGGTGATTTAGACGAACAAACAGGAGCATCTTCCATCGATGTGGTTTTTGATGGAAGTGTGACCACTAGCGTGTCCTCAGTATCAGATAGGACCTGCATTCTTGTCTCGTCTAATGTTAAGGGTAAGATTGCGGTACGCTCTGAATGATATGTGGTTCATAAGGCTGTGGTGCTTCAAAGACTGGGGGGTTTCATGTGAATTGGAAATACCAGAGGAACAGATGATGGATCTGACTTTCTTGTGTACTCTGGAAATACCTTAGGAAAGAAACGAACTGTACATGCTCGTAAAAACTTGCTTTCATTGAGCGCATAAATAAGGTACCCAGGAGATGAAGCGGAGTATCCCATAAAAACACCACTTTTGGCGCGAGCGTCAAATTTTGATCGGTGCGACTTGGGTATATAATAGTATACCAGGCAATCGAAAGGAGCTCGATATTTGATGGTCGGTTTCTTTTTGGACAATATCTCTTCAGGGGACTTAGTTTGACCTTGTCTAGGCAAAGAATTCAGATTAAATGCTGCTGTAGTCACAGCATGTTCCCAGAATCGGTGCGGAACTTTAAGATGATGAAAGAAGAACTCGAATTCCATCGCAAATGGAGCGTACTGTTCTCTCAGCAACACCATTTGACTGGGTGTTCTCAGGAACGGTAAATTGTTGAGATATGCCTTGCTTCGTACAGAACTCACCTAGCTCCGCATTGGTGAATTCTGTTCCATTATCGGAACGTATATACGCCAGGTTTTGTCATGTAGAGCGTTGTAGCTTTAGTATTAAGTCTATTAATGCTTTTCGCACTTCACTCTTTGTCGGAGTAGTACGAACGAAAGTTTTTCGTGAGAAATCATCGATGGCTACTAACAGGAATTTGTTTCCATGGATAGAAGTGGTAGGCATTGGTCCCACTGTATCCACTTGAATAGCTGAAAAGGACGTGTTGATCGTTGACCTAGTACAATGTTGTGAGGGGCGTTGCATAATCGTGCCTGAAGGCATGCAACACATGGTTGGTCATCAATTAATGGCGGCAAAACTTCAAGACCGCGCATGCTATGGTGTTTCACGGCTGCGGTGAGTTTTTTTGATGACGGATGGCCCAATGCATTGTGAATGTCACTATAAGTGAGAGCCATTGAAAGTAATGGGGGGTCCGTTCGGGAAACTCAATGGATATTTGAGACCACGGGAAGGAATGGGAGGTCCTCCACGCCCTCTTGCGCAGCGATGGTCGTGCCCTTGGGTGAAGTAATGGAATAACCAGTTGGGACGAAGTGAAGACTGTAACCCTGCTTTGATAATTGACTCAAGGAAACAAGATTAAGGCGCGCGTTTGGGGCATGGAGTTTTAAAACTGCTCCTGAATCTAATAACACGCTTGCCGCTGCAGTACCGATGGCAGCAATCTGCAGTATGTATAAGCTTATGACAGCTTTGAAAAGAATCAAAGAAATGTTTTTCTTTAATTACGTGAAATGAGCTGCCCGTGTCAACTATCCAATCCTTGTTTGGAACACCAACACAGTTGGCTGCAGGTTTCTTGCTTTGTCCTTTGTACCCGATTTGCGAGGCTTACGCTTAGGACGTGAAGCTGATGCACGAGGCATGCGCTTTGTTGATGCAGGATCCTGCGAACGAGGGGATATTGCGGTGCGTGAAATAGCTGGACCTGCAGTAGTGGGATAAATTTTGGACGGACAAACCGTTTTAACGTGTCCTCGGCCTCCACAATTATGGCATGTTACGTCATTTGTTCGACGGGCATTTGGATGTGGACGCGGGGAAGAAACAGAGGTGGTACACGAGGCTACACCTATTGAGTAATTTAGTGTGGCGTGGTCCTTAAAAACCACATTTAGTTGACTCAGGAAGGTTTCAATTGACATTGATGGGTTTGATTGGACCGCGAGTCTCAATGGAGTATAAGTTGAGGGTAGACCTGCGACCATATGGTCAATCAAAATTTTATCATCCAGTACCAGGGACACGGCTCCAGCCTGAGCACGGATTTGTAGCGCTCTTGCTACATAGGCATTCGGATCATCAGCGTCTAAGAAACGCAAGGCTGAGAGACGCCGCATTATTTAAGCCTGTGTCACTGAATCCGGCCTTCCATATCGATGCTTAATTGCTTCCCACAATGTATTGGGATTGTCATCTTGAAGCATGATGACAATATCATCACTCACCATACTCAGGAGGTAATACCATACTCTTGCCCAATCAAGGCGCATGGATGACCTAGCTGATGCTTCTGTAGGGAGAGAGATCTTTTCTTGGACATATTTGGCTAGCCCTTTGGTTTCGAGAAAGGATAAAACTCGATACGTCCATTGAATATAATTGGCACTCGTTGGCCTAGGGAGGGAACGACCCTCTTCAAAGTATGATTCCTCCATATTGTATTAAAATAAAAGAAAGAAACCACGAACCTCTGCTACCATATGTTCAGAGGGGGAAGCAAAATAAATAGAATTTAATGGGTTATACTTTAAAATAAAGAACCCCAAAACTTAAGAGTAAACGTGGCTCGTTAAAAGACTTATATTTTGGTTTAAAAATTGCGATATTTATTTATAAAATACAAAAATTTTGTACAAATGAATGTTCTATACAATATGATTTAATTGAGGAATAGGCATTGCGATCTCAATTACAAAAGAAAATATTTCTCGGAGTAAAATAAAGAAATACTTAAATGTACGTTAAATACAGCAAAACACTGTAACTAGAAATATTAATCGCTACATTGAGCGAATTGAGATTAAATATAAAAAAAATTGAGACAGACCAATTCCTTATAAAGAAAAAGAAAAAGAAATTTCAAAATTCCCATTTAATGTCTAAAGAAAGACTGCGAAATAATAATTAATTATTAATGGGGAATAAGATTAAAAATGTGCAGCATGGCGTCCCTTATGCGCGTTATTGTTGAAATAGCATTAAAAGAAATTTCATTATTACCTTATGGGTAAACCCGCAAAACAATGCTGCTCGATAAAGAATCATGGCTGCCGCGAGAAAGTGAGAAATTCAATAAGAAACTAAACATCGAACGGCAGGGTAGGAGTAATTTGCAGAGCATTGGAATGAAAATGATAAATGGAAGTTGAACGCCATGCTGCAGGCTAGGAAGGACGAGGAGAACCAGAAGGAGGGACGACTGGTCAAGCCAGAAGCTGGAAGTGGTCTGTCTTAAATAAAAAAAACAGTAACCACGGAAAGAACATCAACAATAGTGGGACAAACATCCTCGTGATCACGAAAATTATTCGCGAGGGACAATTAGCTGCAGACAGTGATAATCATGTGGAGATTTTTTAATTAACATTTATTAAAACAATATACACTCAACAATCACTGTCTGCAAAACAGTAACAAAAAACTTAAAGAATATAAAAAATAGAATAATTAATTACAAATAAAATTATATCTATTTTTACATAAAAAAATCTGAGTTTTCCCGAACATAAACCAATTCCCACTCTCATTATTTACTGCTTATATTCAGTCATGACACGTTGTTACGTGTTGTTTGATCTATTACATGCTATATCTTAGCATTGAAAGTTACAACAGTACCATATGGTACAATTAGGGCACGTCCTACTAAATTAATTTCTACTATCATAATTTACTCGTTATATTCACTCATGACACGTTGTTACGATTTGTTTGATATATTACATGCCATATCTTAGCAATTAAAGTTACAACAGTATCATATGGTACCATTATGGCACGTGCTAATAAACCAATTCCCATTATCATTACTTACTCGTTATATTCAGTTATGACACGTTGTTACGAGTTGTTTGATATATTACGTGCCATATTTTAGCATTGAAAGTTACAACAATACCATAGGGTGCCATATGGTATTATTAGGGTACGTGCTACTAAAACAATTCCCAGTATCATTATTTACGCGTTATATTCATTTATGAGACATCCTCACACGTACACGTGTCACTAGACCAATATCTGCTCTCACTAACTAGTCTTATATATTCATTCATGACACGTCGTTACAAATTGTTTGATATATTACATATCTGGATATAGGAAATTTTTAAGGGGTATCGTAATTGTACCATTAGAGCACTTACCTCGTATTATTCATGGTATCTAACGTTCGATCTTGTTCGTGCTCTGTCCCATATTAATGGATTGGTGAAAACAGAGTGTGGTAAAGTTAATTCGTTTTCAAGTTATCATACAAAATGCTGAGCACCCTACTGATAAAGAAATCCGAGTTTTCCCGAGTTTTACCGGAAAACGTTTCACTTCCGAGCGTGACTGATCAGATACTTTCACTCTCCAGCAAAATTTTCTATCCGGTGCGCCTATAGAAGTTTTCACTTCAAAAATGAAAGACTTTGCACATTGCGACTTTCACCACTTCCCAAAGAAGAAAGAGCCCCTTAAGAGACATGAGTTGGTTCTGACGGCGAGGTAAATGCTGCCCTTCAATCCTGATGTCGACAACAACTCCGGAATTCCTCTCCGACGAGTTCTAGTCACGCGTTGGCGCAATGCGTGGAAAGGGATAGGGACTATGTGGAAAACTGAATAGGGCATTACATAGAGGACAAATGTGAGTATAAAATACAAAAAGAATTTAGAATATTGGTTAACAAATAAAATATTTACAGCCATGGAGACCTTATTTATCAATCGCCCCTCGTATGAACGCTAAGGACGATTTTCAACGAATTAACTTTGTGGAATGTAAAAAACCTGATTATCATCTCCAGGGGATGTTAATGAATAAAGAACACCTGTTTTTTCTCAGGAATTCATTCTTGTATTCGGATTTCAGTTATCTATTATGGTTTACAAGCTATTAACAAAAATAGTGACACTGGACAATTGTTTGTTGCAGGTAATTGGAGATGGCACTAATGAAGGAGGAGAGGATTCAGCCAGGGAACGCCCCTACCTTACCATTGCTGCTGATTTCAATGCCCGGCACCCCGAACCAATCGTGGGCAGTATCTTCGCATATGTGATATCATATTTCAGGCAACCTCAACAGTGGTGTTGCCAACACTTGAAAAGAGTCCACAACACAGCACAAGATGGGAGCTGAGTGTATACTCAGCCAATCATTCATAGCACGGATTTTGCATACCAACAAGTGGCATCCATTCAAGGTTCAGATGCAACAAAAACTATCCGAGGATGATTCGGACAGACGTGAGGAGTTCTGTACAGGGGCTCTGGAAAACTATTGACTGGATCCTTCATTTGTAAATAACATTGTGTTCAGTGATGAGGCAAGTTTTTTTGCCCATGGTGAAGTAAACCGTCAGAACATCAGATATTGGAGGGATAGGAACTCTCTTTGGACAGCGTGATAGCAAAGTTATGGTATTGGTGGGATAATGGGCACCCGTTTCACTGGACCATTTTCATAGACGGTTTCTTAAATGCTGATGTGAATCAAGGATCAATCCAGCAAGTAATTCAATCTGAAGGCTTAATTAATATGATGATTACTCCAAATGCAATGCACAGCATATTTTAATGCTTTATGTTGTTTATTCCAAATTCAAATGCTTTATGTTGTTTATAGTTTCTGTGAATGCTACAGAACACTGTGTTCCCGTCACTGTTGACTGATGATGGCAGTTTTTCAATTTTTTCCAGCAGGATGGTACACCACCACACTACGAACTTAATATCTGTCAATCACCAGATGGGCAATTACCTGGTCATTAGATTGACTATGGGGTCCTGTGGAGTGGCCACCACATTCCCGAGACCTCACACAGCTAGATTTTTATCTGTAGGCCACTTGAATCAATTTGTGTATGCTGTGGAAATCCAAAGTAAACATGACTTTCGGCAATAATTTAATGTAATTCCACAGGCCTGTGACAGTACCATTACCGACGTTCTTGTGCGCGTGCATAATGAATGGATAAGGCACCTTGAGCTCTCTCTCCAGCAGCAGGAACAACACATTGAACATATCCTTTAGCTGCTGTAACCCTGTTTCGGTATGTGTGAATCACAACCGATAACTGAAACCCGATTGCAGGAATGAACTCCTCAGAAAAAACTGGTGTTATTTGATATTCCACATGACCCCTTTCCCATTTAAGAAAATGAACCTTGACCCAAAATGGCAGATTTCAAGATGGCGCCCAAGCTCCAAACCTGTCTCAAAAGATAGAGCACCTATCCTATTCCCTGCTAGCATGATCACATCGTTTATTTTACACATCGTTTATTTTCCGAAATACATGTGTGTACACTGGCTCATCCTGTAGATTGCCCCAAGTATCTTTCCAAAAGGCTGTGAATGTATTAGAAAGTATGAAGACGGCGCTTCCATGAGAAGACAATAGCGCAAAAAGTAGGAGCATGTGTGATATTGAGAAGGAACATTGATGTGAGTTTGGGCAAAGTAATTGGTTCTATCGGTGTTGTACAAGGTTTGAAACTGGATCCTGAGGATGAGAAACAAAGTTAAAAGGATGGTAATACAAAACCAAATAAGTAAATTGCAAGAAACTGTGAAAAACTGTAAACTGTATAAAATAAATAAAGAAACCGCTCTTTCCACAATATTATTTAATGTGCGTATGCGCATTTCGACGACGACGTCGTCTTCTTCTTTATCTATTTTTCGCTGAAGAAGACGAACTTCCTTCTTACAACGCATACGGATATTAAATAATATTGTGGAAATAGTGGTTTCTTTATTTATTTTATACAGAGAGTAATACAATTGATTAACTCATAAACTCGCTTCAGTCAGCAGTAAATTTGAAATTATTAATAGAGTACATATTCAGAGCGAACAATACCCTATACGTGTGGCGTTTGCTTTGTATAACATAAAAGCCAAATGCCTTAGTTTGAACAGCGCACTTATAGACATAGGCTCTTTGGTATTCTCGTGTGCGGTCAAGCTCACTTAGCATTGTCAAGAGTAAACCGCCTGAGCAGCTTGCATCTAATTAATATTGATTATTACAGAGGGCCAAAGTTCAAGAGTCTGCCATAACGAGGATAATCGACTCAAATAGACGTATCACGCAGATTTGCCAAAAATAAATCATTCGAAGCCACCGAGAAGGACCAATAAGGACAGGGAGTGGGCTATGCGATAACTGGTGGGTGATATCAAAAAAACGATGTCAGGGAAAGGAGGACCACTTACAAAAACAAGTGAAATCCCATCAAAAACAATTCGTGTAAAAAATGTAGGCAAGTCTCGCAATTCTTTATGGATATAAAGTTGTGAGAGCTCATGTAGAGCCAAGTCTAGTACTCTTTTAACTCTGACACTTTCATTTACAAAGCACTCAAAATTATTACATCTTTATTACGCAGCCCAGTGAATTATATAAACGTGAATATTAAAATGACAGCATCAGAAGCTTAAAATTAACATAGATGATTACAGTAGTATCAAAGCTTAAGAGTCCAGTGAAACTTACTTAGTTCTACCAAGAGTAACAAGTCTGGGCAGACTGCATCTAATTAATATTGATGATTATAGTGTCAAAGCTCAAGAGTCAGCCATAACTGAATATAATCAACTTATACTCTGTCCAACAAAAGAAAAACTGGGCGTGCCTAATTAAATTTCCAATTTCTTTTGTTAAACATTGTTGCTAAGTAAAATTAACAATGTTTAACAATTGAAATTGGAAATTTAACTGGACACGCCCAGTTTTTCTTTCGTTGAACAGAGTATAGATGCCGTACCGCGCAGACTTGCCCAAAATAATGCATTCGAAGCACAGAGAAGTTATCATATCTTAGAATGCTATGTAAAAAACTTAAATTTAATTCCACGCAATAAATAAATATACCTTCAGTTCCCATATAAATATTACTAGCTGGCCGCCCGTGCTTCGCAACGGAGTATTACAGAACCCTTATTACGATAATAGCTGGGAAACAGGATACCGGCAACACTTCCTAGAAAGCAAGTCTGTGCACGGAATGGTCATACATTGTTACAACATCAAAAAAAGTCAGAATTTAGGGCTTATTATTGGTAGATATACAATTAACACTGACTTTTTATGATGTAACAATGTATGACGTTTCCTTGTATAGGCCTTCTTTCTAGGAGGTATTGGTACCAGCCACCCTGCTGCTGAAAAGTGTAGGAATAACATTGCAATTCATTAACCAATATTTGTTGTACGTGTTTTGAATACTATTCGAAAGACATTTATTGCAACAAACCACATTATATGACAATGAATGAATTAAATTATTTGGAAAATACTTCTTTGTGAAAACTTTGTGGTCTTTCTTCAAGTTGCCTTGTTCGTCACTTGCAAACAGTTTTACCCTGACTGTCTCGAATGATGTTGTTCTTGAAAATGCAACGTAAAGTTGGCCATGACTGAATACTGGATTCACTTGGCATTTACATTATCTTGCTGAATCGAATCTCATTTTCATTCAGCTGAAAAGACTCTTGGTTTTTTGGAGTCAAGATTGCACGATTTGCTGTTATCTTCAGATTGGATGAGTTGAAGAAAGATATCATCAACAATGCATCCATTTTCAATACATACGGGAGGAATTTCGAAGTATACTTCTTCTAATCTAGGCTCTTAAAGCTGTCCATCTCCAAGTTTTAAAAGCCAGTCGGGAGAAGCCTCGGTGTTCTTCTGATACATTCTTGTCATTGGCACGCATATTTTGGTCCAACTTCAGGATCTGAACATCTTTCCAACATTTACTATTCTTCATGTATGAAATTATTTTAGTTCTAATCCCATGTGGAACAACAGGGAGAATTTGTCTAAAGTCTCCACCAAAAAGAAAGACGGCACCACCAAATGGTGTATTGGAAGGGACTTGAGCGCCTTCAGCGAAAAGTTCTCTGTACAGTATGCTAACGGCATTTATACTATGATGTGGGGCCAGGAATGCTTCATCCCAAATGATGACTTTTGCTTTCTTCAGTTATTTTGCTGCATCACTTCCACGTCGAACATTACAGATGGGTGTTTCGTTAATTGGGACAGGGAGCTTGAAGAGGGCGTGAGAAGTTTTGCATCCCTCAAGCAATGTCGCTGCTATGCCCGTAAATGCACCTTGCAAAACTAAATCGCCTGTGCTACGAACGTTATGCATAATTGTTTCTTAGAGCAAGGTTTTATCACTTTCTGCAGGCCCGTCAATAAAGAAAAGACGTTTTGCTTAATTAGGATTTTCAATTGCTTCCCTAATTTTTTTCGATTGCCCGCTTTTATCCTTGATTTAGTATTTCGTATTTTTCATCGAGTAGAGCTTTTTCGGTGTCTGTGTGGAAATATTTGTTTGAGTGGATGTGCTCGTCATAATTGCCATGTAGAACCTGAGCCCAAAATGTGCCAATGACTTTCCATGTATCTGCAACACAGATTCTATTTCTTTGAATGTCATATAGAGAGCTTTCTCTCCATCAGGAAAGCGTCTCTTTATAGTCTTCCATAAGATTGTCGTTATGTCTATCGAACAATTTGGCTGCATCAGATTGCTGACACATGATGCAGATAAATGCAAATAATTGCCTAAGCTGTATTGGCATTTCATAAGTTGCAGCCTCATTTAAGCAAATATCCCATTCCGAGTCTTCATCAGTTAGGCCCCTTGAAGCCTAAAAATCATTGTCACTCCTAAATTCACTGAGTTGAACATTTCCATTGTTTTCTCGCGCGTCTGTTTGTTCGTTTTTAAGAGCATCAGTTCTATGTTATTTGTTTCTCCGAAATTTAATTTGTCAGCCAGACAGCTAACTACTCCACGGCTCACTCCTGCCCAGAACTCTCATGGCTCAATTTCCTTCACTTTTTGCCGCTGTTAACAATAAGATTCGGAGTCTATCTTTAATACAAGTTATTGGTGCACACGCGCAAATTCCGTTATTGCCCTGAATCCAGATATTTTCTGTTCCTTGGCATTGTAACTGCAGCTGGATGCTTTTACTGAGCTCCCTGGGTCAGTCTTGGTCTTAGACTCCTTTTTGGTGAGAATTTGCACAGCTCGAACCATTACAACCGAGATGCAGTTCAGCTCCCCTTGCTTCATTTAATCCTTTGCAATGAGCAATGATTTGAAAATGACCGATAAAGTTTTCTACCTCTTTATCTTCCCCGGAGAAGGTAGGGAATTTAAGGTCCTTTAAAGCTTTGGCTTCCTGGAAGGTTGAATATGGTACAGGTTTTCCTTTAACAGTTCTTAAATCATCTTAAGAGATGGCTTCTCAAACATGTAGAAGGAGGATTCGGAGGAACCATTTCTCCCTCTCTGTGGGACTTACGGTAAACATCCTACCCATTGTAGTTTCAAACAATGCTGATATAAAAATGCCATCAAACAATGCTGATACAAACAATGTATACGTAACCTTGGCAACATAGCGATGACAGTAGTCGATTATATATATTTTATTAATAAACGTGAATATTAAAATGTAAGCAACAGCCGTCACATTCTCGTGCTGCGTAATTGCCAAGCCACAAAATGTTCTTTAACTAAAGATGTAATGATTTGGAGTGCTTTGTAAATGAAAGTGTCAATGTTAATTAGAGCACTAGATTTGGCTCTACATGAGATCTTACAACTTTTTATAGATAAAGAATCGCGAGACTTGGCTACATTTTTTACATGAAATGTTTTTGATGTGATTTCCTTTTTTGTGCACACGATGGGTTCAAAAAAAGTAAATATATAATTTAGACCATTTTATTCTACTGAGAAAAATCATTTTTAGTAAAATTATTTCTTTGCATTATCACTGACAAGGATATAGTTCACTTACTCTAATCCAATCAGCCTTTCAAGAACTCTAAACAATAAAACCTCAAAATGCTTAAATATTACAAAATACACTTTTCAAGCGCATTGTAGTGTTGTGCGCGAACGACTACTGGAACCGGGAGAGTCGATTTCTTCAAATCGTGGCACTGGAGTTAAATCGCATGTGAGGAACCGGTTCCACGAACGTCATACTCACCTAGGCGGCGACATTATCTGTATCTATCCATTGTGCAAATGTAAATATTCTTAGAAAGTCTGGAGTGTAAATAGTGATTCTAGGGTTCGTTTAAAAAAGAAAGATCAAAATTTCACAAAGTTGTCACACCCTCAATCATTAAAATGTAAATGTACTTGTTTATTTAAGAACAAGCTAAAAAGTACTAGGCCTACAAACGTTATTTGAAATGACCGAAAAAATTCTGGGAAACATTTTTAAATCTGGAAACTGAAAGAACTATCCATTTCAGAGTACATTTCAAGAATCCTGTTTTTTTGTACTAGATTAGTCATTCTTTGCATAGCTAACCTCGAACGTACTTCCTTCTGTCTGTAACCCCGCGTAATCAATTATGCCATATAAAGTTTTGTTAGTTCGATGTGCCGAAATAATTAACATTTTTCATAAAAACATGGACGCTTACTAATACGAGGGGTGATTGATAAATAAGGTCTCCATGGCTGTAACTTTTTTATTTGTTAACCGATTTTCAAAATTCTTTTTGTATCTTATACTCACATTTGTCCTCTATGTAATGCACTATTCACTTTTCGACATAGTCCCCATCCCTTTCCACGCAGTGCGCCAACGCGTGACTAGTTGGGTGAACCCATCGGAGAGGAATTCCGGAGTTGTTGTCGACACCAGGATTGAATGGCAGCTTTGGACCCTCTTCTGGAGTACGATAACGTCCGCCCGCAGACGAGCCACCACACACCAGAGGCGTTGCAGCGCCTACAGTTCAAAGATGAAAAATTGCAGTTCAAAAATGAAAGACTTTGTACATTGCGACTTTCACCACTTCCCAAAGAAGAAAGAGCCCCTTAAGGGACAAGAGTTGGTTCTGACGGCGAGGTAAACGCTGCCATTCAATCCTGGTGTCGACAACAACTCCGGAATTCCTCTCCGACGGGTTCACCCAACTGGTCACGCGTTGGCGCAATGCGTGGAAAGGGATGGGGACTATGTCGAAAAGTGAATAGTGCATTACATAGAGGACAAATTTGAGTATAAGATACAAAAAAAATTTTGAAAATCGGTTAACAAATAAAAAAGTTACAGCCATGGCGACCTTATTTATCAATCGCCCCTCGTATATTTAATTGAATATCCATAAGAATTGTATAAAAATGATAAGTTCTTATATAAGAACAGATACTTCAATGAATTGAAAATAGATGGTGCCACAGGTAAGAAGGGAACCGATTCCAGAACCGGGTTACTCGATTCTCAGGGATGAGGAATCAATCTTACCCGATTCCTTCGCTAGCATATCCCTAGCGTATTGCCTCCACATTTTTAAGATCTAAAAAGATCTTCAGGAGGCATAATGCTACACCCAACGTAAAAAAAATGGAGATATAATTTCGAATCTGCAACCCGAAACATTGAATAATGATAATGTTTTTAAGTGCAACAAATAAATGAATATTTTTTACAGTACAAAATCTTTTTTTATTTATAAATGATCGACTCTTCAGAAACAAGTACATCGTTAACAAGTACTGAGTAAGTGCTTATGAAAGTAAAGTATGAGATATAAGCACGGGTATTGAGTCTGTCAATATAACGAGTAAATACAACGTCTATACACGTACCGCCTCTTGTAGTGGAAGTGGATGGATAATTGTTCATTTGAAGATCAAATGTGTCGTGCAGAAATTCTACAAAGTTTCGGCTTTCTTCGGTTTTAAGATTTAAATTCAAATCTCCAGCAAGAATTTCAGGAATTTTGTCAAATCCATTCTCTCAAACAACTGTGAACGAAGAAGCTTTAGGACTGTAGGCCACGAGATTTAGTTCAAAGAAATTTTCAACATCATGCATCTTTGATCCAGGTATAATGTAGAAAGTTACAATGAGAGTACGCTGTCCATTTATAGCGCTTTCAACTGCACAGATATCTCCGCAATCATCAGGTGAGATAGCCATTCTTTGTACAGATGTTATGGATTTATCAAATTTGAGCAGATCATGATCAGTTGATAACAGGATGCAATCTTCTTCTATGCTTGCGCGCAGAAACATCATACGTTGTTATTACATTGTCATAAAAAGTCATAATTTAGGGCTTATTATTGGTAGAAATAGATTAAAACGAGTTTATTCCAATGCACAAGAATTCGTTAGTCTTCATTCAAAACACTGAAAGTAAAACTTCCATTATAGGAATTTGCTAGGTAAGACAGCAAAGTATAGGGCGCTATCTGTTACCACACTTTCAATATATTTCATAATATCTCTTCAATAAAGATTTAAATAAAAACTAAATGGAAACCGCTAAAATTTGACGGCAAGCAACTGTGTGGTTTCATAAACAATCTTCTCCGCAAAGGCGTCTCAATCAAGAACTATGCTAGTATTGATGATCAAATTAACAACAATTACATACAATCAGGAATAAACCATTAATGAATGATATAATCAAGTACCGAATGGCTAAATGAATACTGCTACATAAACCATTAAAGAACTGCATTGTTTATATATTCCACCCGTACAATTTCTGATTTGTAATTTGCGTATATTTGAAATGAAGGATCTGGTCGTAACGGAGGCGTGTGCAATCAATACCGCCTAGAGAGAGAGCATGCGCAAGGAAAAATCATACATTGTTACAACATCTACGGTATAGACAATTTCAGGATTAATATTGGTAGAAATACGATTCACAATACCCCACCCCCGTGCATCAAATTAGCGCCAACAATGAGTGAAATATTAAATGAAAAATTAAGTTGTATTCGTTCCTATCCGTTCATTCCTTTCACACATTATGAATTCGTCGACAAACGCACAACTCACTTCTATTGTTTGCAAATAGATGCGACGTTTATATGCATTCTGTTCAGCATTTTTCTTCCTTGTGATTGTGAATAAATTTTGAATAAATTTCAACCAACTTTTACTTATGACTAATTTTCTTTTTATAACTTTCGAAAGTATTCCTCCATCCTTTTTCATTGTTTGAAATCGAACGAACGCACGCTATCGAAGCAGACGCGAGCTAACGAACGCGCGCAAGCTAACGAAGTGTGCGCGTGATACAACAATGCCTTCGTAACGGGCGCATGTTCCAAGCTAGCGTTAACAATGCTCGAAGAGTTCAAATATTTTATTTATTTATTTATTTATTGACGGGAATACCCATTTACAAAAAAATATTAAATCTATCTATATATATAAAGAAGGATGTTTGTGGGTCTGTTTGTTTGTTTGTATGTTTTTTATATAAATCTACAGTTTTATTCCGATCTTGATAAAATTTCGCATACATGACCTTCAAAGCATGGGAAGGTCACTGTCTACCTCAGATTTCGGAAAAATAATAAATATCGATAAAAAATCGATATTCATGGTTATGGCAAGGGATATTAATGAGAAATATCTCATGACCAACAATGCAAGGCAAAGTTTGTACAACAATAGGTATCAACAACGGTATCAGCACGCAATTCACAAACACACTGCAAGAACCAACAATATATATCTCATGACCAACAATGCAAGGCAAAGTTTGTGCAACAATAGGCCCATTGTGTTCGCATCAACAATGGTATCAACGCGCAATTCACCAATAACAATGAGCACAGAATGATGATGTAATGTTAAAGCAATCTTTCCAAGAATTATAACAATGAACATTAAATGATGATGTAATATGGATAAGTTTCAATTTGTAACAATGCATAGAATTCCTGTTATTCAGGCTTTTCTTAGAAAAGAGAGTTCTTAGTACTTAACAATTTCTTGAAAATCTTTAAAAATGATCAGTAAATGGAGATAATGGAGAGTTAGCAGACTATTGAGAAAGAGTGGAAAGACGACAGAGGAAGCACTCCTTTAGCTCCGTGATGTATTGAGCAAATGGGAAGCAAGTAAATAGAAGAATCGGCGACCGCTAGACTGTACAAAGTGATGAATGCCCAAGTTTTACTTCAACACATCGAGAGAAGAGTGGAAATTGCAACAACACTAAGTATACATCTGAGGTAAGATTACGTGAGTAAGAAATTATTGGAGAGGTCCAGCCATTGTGAGCCTTTAAAAAGATTTTTTTCGAATTTTCATTAAGAATTTTTACTGTATTATTTCTAAGCATTTTCATGTGTTTATTTAATTTAATTTTTTCAGATTGTTCTGTTTACATCCAAGTGTAATTATCCCGGGCAACGCCGGGTACCTTTGCTAGTATAATCATAAATACAAAACAAAAAAAAAAGGAAAAGATAATAGTCGCGTTCACAACCTCTTAACTTTTCTCGCTTTTCTCACTTATCTTGCTTAAGTCACTTTTAGTGACTTCATTTTCGGGAAAGCGAAGTCTCAAAAGTCACTTTTCTGAAAGCAAGTCAGTACCCACTTTCCCCTCTGCTTTTCTTACTTTTCTGGCTTTACAACTATTAACTTCCGGTTTAGTGGTAGCCATATTGAATCGCCGCTTCGCTCGTTTCGATGATTGTCCACCGATAAAACTTGTAATTTAAAGGCGTAAGTAACGTATTTAACGTTGTAAATTTTGTTGGTTATAAATTAAGGAATAATAAAACCATGGAGAACAATAAAAAACCTTTTTCACAATCAATAGGTCACTTATAATTTTTCAAACAATTTTAGTATGTTCATCATGCTATTTATAGCTGACGCAGTTTTAGATGCAAAAGTAACAAAAGCAGCAAAATTGATCTTTTCACTTCCGGTTTCATTAACAATGAAACCTATTTTCTTTGCTTTTCAAAAGCAAAGACAAAGTCACTTTCCCTTAAGTGAAAGGTATTGAATGCGACTAATGATTTAAATAAAGCAATGAAATCACTAACGAAATAAATTAACAAGAATGATTTTACCGCCAAAGCGGATAAAGGGAGCACATTTTCGTATTATAGCATCATAATAATAATCTAGTACAGAGGGAGTTAACTACTCCTACGAGGGAGTTTTGTGCCATCCCAGTAAATAACGACTGCTACGAGATGGCAGTAGCAGCCGGGACCGACGGCTTAACGTGCACCTCCGAAGCACGGGGGGTTTCATGATGAAACAAACCAGTGGCTGTCACCAACTGCTGGAAAACCAGCTATGGTCACTTGGCAAATGGGTCAGACTAAAGTCCTCACACAGCCGTGCCCCAAATAGCTGTCCCGCCAGCGGTGGCTCTCAAGCCCTGGCCGTCACCCAGCCAGCAGCTGGCCGCGCCTGAAGTTGCTGACCTCCATCGATTAGCAAGCCAACCGACGAAACAACCAGGCCACGGCCACGGCCACCCCCATTATAGCATCATACATTGATATATAGAATTAACCAACATTTTAAAACACTTTAAAGAAAATATATAAACATGAAAACTAAATTGTAAATTACTATTTAAGTAAACAAATGTATAGAAAGAATTTAAACGAATAAACTTGAAGAACTGAAGGGTTAAATGGAGAGTGAAGTTATTCTTTATATATTAGAACAAATAAAAGTTCTATAATTATATTTATTTTAATTAACTTTCTTTTGAAATTCTACTGCCAAAGAAAGTCCCTATAATTCCATGAGAGCTCAAAAATTATCCTCTGCTTTATTTAATGTTCAAAATTATTTTCTTATACTTTACTGAATGGCTACCAGACATAGGTGCACGATGATAAGTGTATTTTTTTTTCCAGGCAATTCTTTAGACATGTGCCTGTGTCATCGCGCTCATACGAGGTGCATTCAAGTTCTAAGGCCTCCGATTTTTTTTCTCTGGATTGGAAAGAGATAGAAACATGCGCATTGTTTTAAAATGAGGCCGCGTTCATTGTCAATACATCCCAGAGATGGCAGCACCGTATGGCAGATGGAATTTTACCGCCAGCGGCGAGAATGAGAACTGTTTTAGATACTTAAAATGGCGACGTTTTCCTTACTTGAACAGCGTGCAATCATTCGTTTTCTGAATTTGCGTGGTGTGAAACCAATTGAAATTCATCGACAGTTGAAGGAGACATGTGGTGATGGAGTTATGGATGTGTCGAAAGTGCGTTCTTGGGTGCGACAGTTTAATGAAGGCAGAACATCGTGTGACAACAAACCGAAACAACCTCGGGCTCGCACAAGCCGGTCTGACGACATGATCGAGAAAGTGGAGAGAATTGTTTTGGGGGATCGCCGAATGACTGTTGAACAGATCGCCTCCAGAGTTGGCATTTGTGTGGGTTCTGTGCACACAATCCTGCATGACGACCTGAAAATGCGAAAAGTGTCATCCAGGTGGGTGCCACGAATGCTGACGGACGACCACAAGGTTGCCCGTGTGGCATGTTGCCAAGCAATGTTGATGAGCAACGACAGCATGAATGGGACTTTCTTTTCGTCGGTTGTGACAATGGATGAGACGTGGATACCATTTTTCAATCCAGAAACAAAGCGCCAGTCAGCTCAATGGAAGCACACAGATTCACCGCCACCAAAAAAATTTCGGGTAACTGCCAGTGCTGAAAAAATGATGGTGTCCATGTTCTGGGACAGCGAGGGCGTAATCCTTACCCATTGCGTTCCAAAGGGCACCACGGTAACAGGTGCATCCTACGAAAATGTTTTGAAGAACAAATTCCTTCCTGCACTGCAACAAAAACATCCGGGAAGGGCTGCGCGTGTGCTGTTTCACCAAGACAACGCACCCGCACATCGAGCTAATGTTACGCAACAGTTTCTTCGTGATAACAACTTTCAAGTGATTCCTCATGCTCCCTACTCACCTGATCTGGCTCCTAGTGACTTTTGGCTTTTTCCAACAATGAAAGACACTCTCCGTGGCCGCACATTCACCAGCCGTGCTGCTATTGCCTCAGCGATTTTCCAGTGGTCAAAACAGACTCCTAAAGAAGCCTTCGCCGCTGCCATGGAATCATGGCGTCAGCGTTGTGAAAAATGTGTACGTCTGCAGGGCGATTACGTCGAGAAGTAACGCCAGTTTCATCGATTTCGGGTGAGTAGTTAATTAGAAAAAAAATCGGAGGCCTTAGAACTTGAATGCACCTCGTAAAAGGCTCGATCCAGTCTTTATTGTTGTTGACATCATTGAGTGTTTCCAAAGAACGAAAAAATATTGATTGTTAAAGTCCAAGATGGAAACAATGAAGGTTACATTGTTAGTCGGACTAATATGGTCTGGTGACTTTTCCCAACACCACCTAGGGTGCGTTCACTTATTCGTTCGGAGTCATGCTCCGAGTCAATGTGATCACGTGATCAGAGCATTAGCGTCATGGCTCAGAGCGTGACCACCGAGAGAGAAGGCCTCCACAATGAAATTGAATACATTGTTACATCATCATAGATAGTGCAAAATCATAGATTGTTTTTATTATTTTTATAAAAACAAAGTTCTGGTCATAATTTTAATATTAATTTATTATCACAGAGGCTAGGTCCAATCATCAAACGGCCATATTTAAATCGTATTATTGGTAGATACACGATTAACGACAGCCGGTTTAGCGTGATGTAACAATGCATGACGTTTCTGTGCGCAGGCCTTCTGTCTAGGTGGTGTTGCCCTGGCGCGAAAAAGTCACCTGACCATAGCAGTCTGGCCAACAATTAAACCTTTACTGTTTCCAGCAAACGAAAAACTTTTGATTGTTAAAACCTAAGATGGAAATAATGAACATTTCATTGTTGCTCGGACTACTATGGTCAGGTGACTTTTCCGCACCGGGGCAAAACCTCCTTCGGTCACAATCAATAAGTTTGCTAGTATTGATGATCTACAACACAATAACAGCAATAACACATCACGGTTAACATCGCTAACAATAAACAACAATACAGGTAGTCATTAAGTCATGTTTGCACTGCATCTTTTTAAACTTAAATATTAAATTATATACTAATAAATAAAAGGCTATTGCAACTAACGATTGAAGCATGCATTGTCATCGATAAGACGTCGTTGCCGAGCTGTAAGCAGTCAGGAAATGGGCGAAATATTGATTTCAAAATTTGCGTACAAACACAGAAACAAGCGAAGTTAAATAAAATAGTGTAAAAACATTTCTGGTGAGAAAGGTGGGATAGTCATCAATTCGTCTCATCAGTTGTTCACAAAAATTTATACGGCGATCAAAGTCATCTTCATTCAACGGCGATCAGATGAATTTTTTAAGTGTTATTTTCTTTAAAATTACGTCCACAGCCATGTGATTGATGTCCAGCTTTACGGGTACTAAGATGAGGATCTTCAGTGAACGACATTGCAACGTCAAGCTGTTTTTCCTCAGAAGTCGATGATTTTGGTCCACTAAAAATTTCATGATATTTGACACTTTCCGATTACTGGAAGCGCCTCACGGTGCACCCGAGAGTGGATTATTTAGACGCGAAAAATTTCGCTTAATAGTATCCTTATTTCCGCGTACAACCATTGCGATCGCCATCCCTCACATTAAAGAATACTTATTTTTTCTTATTCAGAAAGGTTGACCATTGCGTTTGAGTAGATGTAAAACAATTTCTGATTTTTTATTTACAACATACGATAATGAGGGATATTGAAATTCAACTTAATAATAAAATCTTGTAAACATTCCAAGGAGGAGCTGTAGCAGTGAAGCAGATATACATTTATACGTTTATTAAAATGAAATTAATCCCCCCCCCCCTCCCGCCTCCCAAGTAAGATAAGGCAAGTCATCTATTTTTACCCCTTCATCTGCACTTTTTACCTCTCCCCAAGTTTTTTTTAATCAATAAATTGATTTTCTCGAACGTAATATGTA
>JAHWFO010064233.1:0-16747 GCA_023313115.1 Rhysida immarginata | reverse complement strand
TTCAGATGGCTCCGTAGAATAAGTCCCGCGTTCGAGTAAGTCATTAATGAGGTCCACCTCGACCAACCCAGTGGTCTTGATATGCTGCATTTGAAAAATACGCTGGTGCAGCATCGTGCATAATCCACATTCCTTTTCTCGTTGCCAGTAGTAGTTCCTCTAGATAGACAGGTAGAAACCCGTTTTTAGTAATCAGAATGTTGTTTAAAAAAAATCAATATTGTTTTTGTCGAAAAACCTTTATTGCCTTGTATCTTCAAAACAAAGAAGCATTCCGAAAATCATCAAAAGACAAAAGATTCTTAAAATAACCCAAAGAATCACACTTTGAATTTTTGCCAAATATTTAGTAAACATCCTGCATAACCTGCTATTTAAAAGACTCTAGAGATAACCATATAAATATGAAAACTAAATTGCCATTTCCTACATACTTAAACAATACTACTAATAGTAAAATATTTAAAAGAATATAATTGAGACATTAAAAAAATCATTTAGCTATTGACAATATTAAGCATAGTAGCAATTTGCTCTTGATAGCAATTAGCTAGGTAAAACAAAAGCTTAAGAAATTGTTACGAATTGTCTGAAATATAACAAGCAATATTTTAGCACTGAAAATTTCCAAAGGTACCGTAATAGTAACTTTAGATCAGATAGAACTGAAGTAAATTAAACTATCTTCGTACTTATTAATTACTCGACATACATATACATGACACTTCGTTACGAATTCTTTGATATATTACATGCTGAATCTTCTTAGCATTGAAAATTTCTAAGGGGATATCATAATGGTGATCTTAGAACAGGTACCATTGAAGCAATTTTGACTATCTTCGAATTTATTTATCGATAGCCGGAAATAGCACTTAAAAACGTTATATTTGTTCATAGATCGTTCGTTTCGACTTGTTTGATGTATTACCATGTTTTGCACGATACATTGTACCGATTTTGAGCATCTTCGAACTCGTCCTTGTGATGATTCATAATTTTCGACTGGCATAAATCGAGTAACAAGACAGACAGACAGATTCCCCCACGAATATCATAAAACACCTTTCGGTACTTAATAAATAATCTTAAAAATATACTTTTGTGTTTCTTCTTGGTGTACACCATATCTCCTGGGAGTCTGAGATTTAAAGCTAAAGTATTTGAGTAGTAGACTTTTTAATGAGTTCCATATATGTCTGTGTCTGAAGTATTATAAGAAACTTGTTAAAAGAAACACAAAATTCATAACGCTTTTACTTATGTAATTTATAGGTGTGTGAGGCTGATCCAAATGAAAATCACATTTTAGGTTCTTAGAAATAACTCACTAAATATAATTTAAGATTTTTTACATACAAATTTAAGAGTTTTAACAGTTAAATATAGCCACGAAATAAGACTAATTAAAAAGTAATAGGCATCTTCCTAAACATATTAGTAGAGTTCATCCTATATAGGAGTTTTAGAAGGGCGCGGCTTCATGCCTGTCCCTTCAAGCTGTTTTTCCCTCCGAATTTGCTCCATCACTTGAAAACTGCGCATTTCCTGTCCCTTTTTATTTTTTTATTAAATGTGCTTTTATTATTTAAAATTTATGATCATGATGAACATAGCGTTTCTTTGTAGATTTCATAAATCCTTCTTATAATGACAGCGTAAAATTTCATCGTTTTGATTCTGAAAGTAAATTACATAACGAGATGAATAGGGAGGGAAAACGGTCACCTTTATTACAGTAAATCTGGCAAATACGAATGCTCGACAACTTCTTGGAAAGTTTTGCCTTGGCTTAACGAAAGATTTTGAATAATCATTGGATTTTTTTTTCTTTCTTTCTTCGTTGAGGTATATTTTTCAAACTCGTTTGATTTTTCGCTGGGGTGGAAAGTGAGTGAAAATCCTTCTTTGGCCAAGTCATTGCTGTTCCTCAGGTTCTCGTCGTGTTCGTTCGTCCTACATGATCCCAAGGTTCTTAGAGCTTTCGTTCTCTGGAGATAAATCTCTCACGTCAAGACGAATCTTGCTTACATGACAAGGAATGATGCTGCTCACTTTCTTCAGATTAACCTCTCCCGAGCGGAATGGATCGTTTGAACTCAAAGTTCACGTTTCCAACACTTCTTCGTGTAGGAAGGAAAAATTTACTTACATCTGTGTTGAATGGTGATTATTTAAGCAAAAACATGCGCAATGTTCAAAGCATTTAATCACTGTAGAATCATTCGTTATAAAGAAAATGAAATTAAAGAGACCGAATAAATCAAAGAACTGAAATCCTCGAAAGAAAATTTAGAATTTATTGCTCAAGTTTTCCCCATTTTAAATTTACGTCAAATAATATGCAATTATATATGTTTAAACAAAAGATTTCCTTTTCTTAAGGCTCTCATGTAATTAAAACGCATTTACTAAATTATCTCACAGAAATGAAGAAAATTTCAAATGACAGAAATTATTTATTCCATTTAATTACTCAGGCTAACAAAAAATAACTTCTTAAAAAGCTTTTTTGACTTTAAGCGTTTTAAAAAAAGCGTTTTAACTTTAAGAGCTGATCCTTATGCTTTTTTGTGCTGAATCCGTATCTGATCTCACTTTTGTTTATCACCAAACGATTTCTTATTTTTCAATGAAACATTTTAAATAATTCAGAGTTTGAGTCCTAATAAAATTTCCTTGTGGCCCAAAATTTGGTCATTTTATATTTCAGCCGCTTCTCTTCACACCCATTGCAGTCTCTATGTGCATAACTTGGAAACGGGACGTGATAGTTAAAAATCTAAAAGGAGATATGGATTCACCACAGTAAAAACCACGAGAATAAAGCAACGTTATTTGGCCTGTGTTATTAAAAAATCTTTTCAACTAATTTTTTAAGTCTGTGAATTCCTGTTTTTCGGATTTTTCATAGAATGGATAGTCCCTTCGCTCTGTGTTGTATTGATTGAGTTATTATTTGTCACGTGGATAAGCAGAGTAAACGACAAGAGAGTGGAACGTGTAAATGCAAATAGATATTTTATTAACGAATGAAATAATAAATAAATGAATTGGAATTTCTAATTAAATTTTATGCAGTGGAATTAGTTTTAAGTTCAATAATGTCCTTGTTTGACATTAGTCGTGGGGTGACTTAGAAACTTCAAGTCACTCAAAACGATTAGACCGCACCCAACTTCGGCATACGGTAAGATTACGTTCACGGTAATTGTTCTGGCGTTATTTCAAACATTAGGGGAAGAATAGCGTCTTTTACGAAGAGATGAGCAAGTCCCTCCTGTAGCGGAAGTCGAGAGACAGCAGCTTGTTGTAACTCGTCAGTCGAACACCGCAGAAGATCTTGCGAAGATTCTTGAGGCTTTGTCGTAATACTCGACGAAGTTGATTAAAGCGTTTGGGAGGAGGCCGCCCTCTAGGCGACGCTTCTGTCGCTCACACCACTATAATTTTATGCACTTAACGCAGGGAACACTACGCTCCTGGGAATTGACTCATAACAGTAATATGATGCTTAATGTAGGACCATTCCGTAAACAAGCACTCTATTTTGACGTCACACTCGTTGCATCATCACCACTAAAATTTCGTTTACTCGTTGCATAACAAAAGTTTACATAGCTGCA
This sequence comes from Rhysida immarginata, assembly GCA_023313115.1. Taxonomy (NCBI): domain Eukaryota; kingdom Metazoa; phylum Arthropoda; class Chilopoda; order Scolopendromorpha; family Scolopendridae; genus Rhysida; species Rhysida immarginata. Next base: position 13,121 of record JAHWFO010064233.1, on the reverse strand, counting down.
CTACACTTTTTCTTTCTTTAACACCACAAATCATAACACTGTAAAACACACACACAAACTGTAAATTTCGACGTCGGGTAAATTATTAAATGAGCAAATTTTTATCGGCAGTATTCACTTTACAACTCACACATTTTTCTACCGTATTTTTAGTAGATACACTTATCACCACACACCAATGTTGATAAAAGATAGGCGCCAAATGTAAACGCCGTTAGTCGTTACGTTAGTTACGGAAAAAGAAACTGCGATAACCACAAAACGAATGCCGAGTAGACACACACTAGAACCACACTGGAAATCAGGCACAGGTGAGACAGCACTCTTTAAGACTGAGGTCTAATGCGAACTCTGTAATGTAGGGACTCCGTTGTCGGAAGCAAATTCGTCGTCCCTAAGGATTTTTATGAAGCAAGGTTTTAGTTCGAAATTTAACTATGAGGAAGAGGTAACGAGCACTTCGGAATGAGCCCTCCTGTTCCTCCCAAGCAATAACCGCATAGAGAAGACGGGAGCACTCCTAATGTGTCGTCACTTTCCGTGAGTTCGTCCGATTCATAGCGGAATAAAATATGAAAAAGTTCAGTCTGAGAGGCGGATATTTTGGCGTGAAATACTGTGACATTACGTCCTAGACGTTCTTGTCCAAACGTTAACAGAACATAAAGGTGTCGGCCTACTGTAACTGTAGAAAAGGCGTTGAAGAGTGATTTCCTCGTCCTTCTCGCGCCGTACAACTTAATCATGTGTCTAATTGCATATTACTGTATGGGTTTAAAGGAATGAACCATTATTCTGTGGTGGGTAAATTAATGTTATTCAAAACATTAAGCAATACTGTCTTTTTGCTAATGGGACTCCGAATAAGCAGGATGAAACAGTGGAATCTTTGTACTGTAGCTGACTGCACAGTCATTTTAAAATAAAACGTTATTAACAAAAGATGGTCACATTGATCCCCTCTAACATTTTGCCAAGTTTAGTGGTGTAATTTTGAAACACCCTGTATATAAAGAAGGATGTTTGTTTGTGGGTTTGTGGATTTGTTTCTTATACAAATCTACACTTTTATTCCGACCTTGATGAAATTTTGTATACTTGGCCTTCAAACCATGAGGAAGGTCACTGTCTATCTCAGATTTCGAAAAAATAATAATTAATGATAAAAAATCGATATTCATTGTTATGGCAAGGCATATTAATGAGAAATATCTCATGGCTAACAATGCAAGGCCAAGTTTGTTCAACAATAGGTATCAACATTGGTATCAACACCCAAGGCACCAACACTATGCAGGGATCAACAACATATATATTATGACCAACAATAAAAGGCAAAGTTTGTGCAATATAGATAAGGTTGAATTTGTAACAATGCATAGAATTCCTGTTATTCAAGCTTTCTTAGAAAAGAGAGTTCTTAGTACTTAACAATTTCTTGAAAATCATTAAAAATGATCAGTAACTGGAGATAATGGAAAGTTAGCAGACTATTGAGAAAGAGTGGAAAGACGACAGAGGAAGCACTCCTTTAGCTCCGTACTGTATTGAGCAAATGGTAAGTAAGTAAACAGAAGAATCGGCGACTGCTAGACTACACAAAGTGATGAATGGCCAAATTTTGATTCAAGACATCGAGAGAAGAAAGGGAATTGCAACAACATCAAGTGTACATCTAAAGTAAGATTACGTGAGTAAGAAATTACTTAGACTAGCAGTGGCATCCTTGGAGAGGTCCATCCATTCTGAGCCTTTAATAAAAAAATTTTCGAATTTTCAATAAGAATTTTTATTGTATTATTTCTAAGCGTTTTCATGTGTTTATTTTTAAGATATTGCAAAATTTAATTAAAAAAAAAGAAGAAACCATTTTAAGAGATGTTCGATATGTTTGCAAATTGCGATTCAGTTTCAAAGTTCGCTTTGCAATGTGTTTAAGAACGATAAGAACTAATTTGTCTATATTTTTGAGTATTTTGATTGACACGGCGCCATCTACCAACGAAATAGTGAACTATTTTTTTATTGCACATTTCACTATGTCATATTCTCGTTAAGATATCCTGAAAATCTCACCAAATACGGATAGGCTATTTTTGAGAAAAATTGCCCAGAGTACGAGAACTTTAAACCGGGTGATCCAAAAGTGTGTTACATTTTTTCATGAAACTAATAATAGTTTTGCCGTGACGAATTCTTTAGCAAAACAATTGTTTGCGTGTGCCTCGTGATTCTTATGAAAGCATTGAATTGCTGGAAAGCAAACACTGAAAATATCGTTAACAATGTAATAAAATGTAACACACTTTTGGATCACCCGGTATATAAACACCCTTTATATAGCTGTTTATGTTGTGGTTTAGCATGTTACCATTTCTAGAAGTAAATAGAGTTGATCAGGAAAACACGCCCACTCTTCAGTTTACTCAATTCTAGAAAGAACAAATTTCAGTGTACGGAAATATTGTTTTTGCCCATTGTTATATTAGTTAATGGTAAATAATTAGGGCCTTTCTTTCTTTCTTTCTTTGTTTTTATCAATGATGTCAACAACAATAAAGACTGGTTCGAGCTAACACCTCCTAGAGAGAAGGCCTGCGGACAAAAGGTGTATACATTGTTATATCATCATCAAGGCGGCTATTATTAATCGCATTTCTACCAATAATAAGCCCTAAATTTGGCCGCTTTATGTTGATGTAACAATGTATACACCTTTTGTCCGCAGGCCTTCTCTTTAGGAGATGTTGATCGAGCCTTCTATGAGCGCGATAACACAGGCACTTGTTTAAATGATAACACACTATCATCGTGCACCTACATCTGGTAGCCATTCAGTAAAGTATAAGAAAATAATTTCGAACATAAAAAAGCTGAAAATAATTTTTTCAGCTCTCATGGAAATAGACGGACTTTCTTTGGCAGCAGAATTTCTACAGAAAGTTATTAAAATAAATATCATAAATGGTTTGAACCACGGTCTATAGATATTCACGGTCATCGAGCTTCGGCCATTTTCCATTGTTTCGAGAAGCTAAGGAAAACAGTTCGCGCCAGATGCCGCATAGATCGCACTAAGGCCAACCGCAATTTACGATAAGAGATTTTCATTGAAACTGAATATGAAAGTAAAGTTTCTGTCTGCCGATAGGGCAGCGCTGCAGGCGCAGTTGGGCCGATTGTACATGCTGCGCCATTTTTCAATAGAGTTCCTGCCCTACCGGGAGCTAGAAACTTTAGTTTCATTTTAACAATGAAGCTCGATGACCATGAATATCTATAGACCGTGGTTTGAACGTAATCAGCTAGTTTCCACTAAAGAGGGAGATGCAAGCTGAACGAAACTGAACTGAACTAGTTTGAACGTGCGTTCACAGTATTCATCGAGAACTATGCCTGGTGCTTATCATTTTCTTAGACATCGCTTAAAAACTTCTTTCAAGAGAGCAGTTATTTTTTATATTTTACCATACAGGTAACGGTGATACGTCCACAGCTAGGATTTTTACCCTCAGTTATTTTTCATCCAAGGAATAAATTAAAACACTACATTTTTAATGTAAGTAAATAATTTTATTACAAGGATTCTGCAGGAATTAAAAGAAATAAGAAAATGTTACGATGACTGATGCAAATTGAACTTAACATCACTGTATTTTCAGTTTCACAGTTAAGACATTTTGTCACGTAGAGATGAATGTGAGTGTTTTAAAAATGCAAATAATTTGGCAGAGTGGCAGACTTAAAAGTTCATTTGTTTTTAATCAAACAAAATGAGAAATTTCTAAGGTTTAGAATAAACTCAAATATGGTTAAATTGGAATTCCATCCAAAAATTAAGAACATAATAATATCAAATGTTACAAATTAAATTGTTAATCCGCGATCTCTTCTTAATGCCACAACCCAGGCGTTGTGTCCTCCTTTTGTCGGGAGAACTGCAAGCCGAAATGATCGATGTAAGGGCACAAACAACGACGAGGGAGACGAGCCTACAGCAAAGCATAAATTAAGAATAATTATTAGCTAATGTGTAATTAATTTGCTGATTACTAATAATTTGTACAAACATCAAAACAGGAAAAATGTCATAATAATTAGCTAAGCGCCACAAAAGTTCACTGGATTCACGAAAATCTTGCGAAACGCCACGCACGGAGCACCGGTGTCGCGCGCGCGCTCGCTAATTTTGGTAGAGAAACCCAGGCTGGAGGACTGTTGAAAAGACGCAGTCATATTCACATCACCTTGCTTCATCACGACGAAATTTCCAGGACTGGCTGCTCCCCGAGTAGGCTCCTTAACTGTCACTTCGTTAGGGGCGGCATAGTTGGCGGGGTACACATAGGCATTTGGATTCTTAGTGTCCGCCTAATCCGTTCCACATGATGTCTCTAATGGCCAGGCTCGCTGACTCGCCTCGTTAAAAGTCTAAAGATCACAAGAATTAAAATTACAACAAGTGTATTTACCTTACTGGCATAAAGTCGTCCAAAAGTCGTGTTATTACTACCGGCCGCGTATTTTCAGACCTTCGTATGTTACAGACGCAGGCGGAGCTTGTGAAACTTAAAGCGCTTCGCATTGGTCCTTTTCACGCCTGGGCCATTGAAGCAATAATCAACTTTAGGTTATCCATCCAGAATGTTTTTAATAAAAAATTTGAGTAAATTATTTTAATAGAGCTAACATATTTTCAAAAATATCAGGAACAAAATCGTAGCTTTCTGCAGATCAAGAGAAAGAAATCAACTCGCTGTCGTGATCCTTGTTGGAGAGAATGGCATCGCACGGGCAGAAATTACGCTAACAAGGAGACTCTACGAATTTTGATTGCACTATTGCATATGGCTTTCACCTAATTATATAGATGCAAAACGATTCGATGCACTATTCAAAAGTTTACGACGGAAAAAAAAAAACAAAAAGTTAACACCAAACGTAAGCATTTTATAAATATCTAAATTTTGCTAATCTCTATCGGATGTCGTTGTGGCGCAGTTGATATATCAAAGGTGGTGCGAAGCGCTTTAGGTTTCACAAGCTCCGCCTCCGTCTGTAACATACGAAGATCTGAAAATACGCCTACCGGCCTTTCTGGAATAAAAAATAAATTTTATTATGATATTTACCTCCGTCTGCAAATGGCGACCTTGATGCTTATATCGTGATTTTGAATGTCTTCCGCTCAGCTCTCGATGTGGATGAAACGTCGTCCCCCATCCTCCTTCGTCCCCAGCTGTTGGCGTGAATGAGAGGACTCGCTCTCCATCCTCCTTCGTAGCTGTTGGAGCTAAGGCTGATGGCATTGCCTCAGCAGCCGCCTAAACCAGAGTCTTAGGTATGCGATAAAGTATTTATATAAACTTATACAACCTGTGACAATAAAGTTCGGTGAATGATGGCATATTGAGAGTGGATTGCTTACATGAAACAGCAGTTACTATCCTTCAAAGTAATCCCCGTCGATGGTAATACGCTTCTGGGAACGCCTGTACAAGTCCTGTAAACTCCTGGCGTAGTCGTTTTTAGGGATAGCCTTCAGTTGGGTCGTAACATTACCTTCGATGTCTGGCCACTTCAGGGGGCGTCTTCTACGGTGTTCCGGCCTCCTCGGAACCGTTTAAACCACTCATAAACACACTTCAAAGTAATAGCACTTTCTTTGTAAACTGTTGTCATCATTTCATGAGTCTCTTTCGTTCGCTGATCCAGTTTGGGTTTCGACCGCGCGTACTACGCCTTCTCTCTTCAATGTCCTATTTAAACACAATAAACACACTCGCAGCGCTGATTCTCTCAAATTTGTTTAAACATGCCTCGACCTGTCTGGGGCAGGATACGACGATGGTGCACTCTTACGACCGTTAGCAATTTGACGTCATTCACCGAACTTTATTGTCACAGGTTGTATAAACTCATCAGTATGAGGCCCATTAGCTAAATGGACGAATGTCTACATGTCAAATTGCAGCTGAGTATTGACAAAAACCAGTCACTAACTCAACAGTTTGGAGAAGCCTACAATCAAATCATTTGGTTGTCCGAGAGAAGATGAAGGCTAAGCCACCAGCTTACAGCGGTTCACAAAGCAGCACGGTTGGAATGGTGCAGAGAACGAATGCATTGGACATCAGAATGGCACAATATTGTGTTTTCTGACGAGAAAAGGTTCTGCTTAGGCGGTTCAGACGAATATTCAAACTATTGGCATGACTTACGGAAGGAAAAGCCAGAGAGACTCCGCCGTCAACCTGGTGGTTGATCTGTGATGGTGTGGAGCGCCATCGGTTATTGTGAGGAAGCTCATCTTGTCATAATACATAGATGCAATCAAAATGAATGCAGCCAAATACCAGGAAATGCTATTCGAGCATTAATTCCTTTTGGGCCACTAATTGGTGGCTAAAACTTGTGTTTCCAGCAGGGCCATGTTGCACGAACCACTAAATAGTGGTTTCAGGATCAACAAATCAAATGCATTCCATGGCCATCACGTAATCCGGAAATAAACCCTGTTGAAAATGTATGGGGCATCTTGGTTCACATCGTTTACAGACAAAACCGCAGTTTTCAAATGTGATAGAGCTTTCGGTGGCAATGGCGTGCCTGGGATGCTGTGATACTCACAGACATACAAAAGTTTATAGATTCAATGCCTGATCAGTTATTTGAAATTGAAAGACCTAATGGTGGCACAACAAATTATTGAACGGCTAAAAAATGGACAAATGTGTGGTGGCCTTATAACTTTAAAAGTGCGCAATATTTGGTTGTTTGACTAGATATTAATGCATAAACAGGTTATTTGTTCATAAACAACATTATTATGTTCTGTCACTAATACTTTGCAATAGGTGAAAATTAAAAACATTTCAGCATTTCTTCAAAATATTCAATTTCCTTCTGGCTTACAGTTTTCTCAGAGAGTATAGAAGTTACGTGGCCAATGAATAAATCTTGTTGGCCACGGATGATATTTCGTGATCTATATCTTCGTCCCCGTTTCGTTGCGTGGCCAGCGATAAATGCAGGCCGGAGCAGTTCGATAATCACGTACTCAAGTTAGATCCTGTTTAGCGTTCGCTTCGAGTTGCTTGGCCTTTGACGTTTACGCGATCAGTGTAGCCAGACTGGGTGACTTTTCACAATTTGGGCTACTTTTATTCTTATATTGCGACAAAAATTTGTAATTCGCGACTTGCGAGTTATTGGGCGATATTTCCTTTATATTTGAGAATTTTCAGCGATCGAATGTTTGAGGCTCGGGAGGAGTAAATATTAGTTAGTGAATGAGGTGCGATGAGAGGTGGCTTGTGTAACTAAACGTAACATGACTATACTCTGTCCAATGAAAGAAAAACTATGTCAATTTCGGGAAATTCAAAATTATTTAATCAAAGCGACTTAGGATGACTCGAACAACTGTGTCTGAAGTTCGTAAAGCGCTCAATAAAGAAAATATTTCTCCTCCACTTTGAAAAGCTACATGTATTATAATTCACGAGAACCTGACATATACAGGGTGATTCAGTCAATTTCTGACCATTTCACTCGAATGACGTGCATTAGGGATAAACAATTGAAAGAATATGAGCATCATATCGAGTTTCTAAATAGTTGGAGTTTGTATTGTTGCAACGGCGCTGCATGAAAATCGTATTGTTGAAAAATGGCGCCCGTTTTATCAACAGAGCAGAAATGCAAGGTTGTCGAATGGTATTTCGAGACAAAATCACCTGTAACCGTGCAAAGAAAGTTCCGGAAGGAGTATAAGTGTCGAGACGCACTAGGCAGGCAAGCAATCATGGATTTTGTCAAGCAATTTCGTGCCACTAGATGTGTTAAAGGCAAGAAAAAAGGCGGGAGCGAAGCTCGTGTTCGAACGGCCGAAGTTGTCGAAAATGTTCGCACAAGGTTGGTCGATTCCCCTACCAAAAAATCTGTTTGCCGCCTATCCATTGATTTTTATCTCTGGGGGTTCCTTAAAGACAGTGTTCACTACAGCACCAAGAAGTCTAGACTAGCTGCGACAAAGCATCATCGACTGCTGCACCCTTGTTGATGCAGAAATCCTGGATAGAGTTATGAACAACTTCACTATTCGGCTGCGAGCAGTTCAAAACGTTCGTGGTGGCCACATTGAGCATATCATCAAGACTTTTCCACGGAAATAAAAACTCCGAACTGCCTAAAATATCATACTGAAATGCTAAGTTTGTAAACATTAATGGGTCAATCAACCATAGTACTAAAATGGTCAGAAATTGACTGAATCACCCTGTATGAATTAGAAGGTATATGAATCATTGACTATAGGTGTATCGGTACAGAGGACGATGGGAGAAAAGACATTCAGTTGTTAAACTACAACTGTACGGTCACATACAAGTTTATTTAAATAGAAAGATTAGCACTTTAATATCATCCTGGCACATTTAACATTTTTTAATTCGAACCCTTAATCAGTGAAATAAAGAAAATTCGTACACAATTACCGATAGCGAGGCGTCCATCATAGTGACGCTGACGTTAATGGAGGCATGGTATTTGCTTCACTGTGTAAATTAATTCATCGCACGCAAAATTAAGCGTCATCTATAAATGCATAAATTAAATAATTTTATTTTATTTATGAATATATTGATAATGATTAATCTCCTTTGCAATATATTGAGTAAAGCAAATACCATGCCTCCGCTAACGTCACCAAAATAGAAGTCTCGCTATTGGAAATTATTCAAGGAATTTTCGTTTTTTTACGCATTTGGACTTCGAATTAAAATTTTTTAAATATGTTACGTTACTACTGCTGTGACCTTTCGATTTAACTAAAACTATATGTGACCGTAGAACGGCTCTTTAAATAAGTTTGAGAATGAAATAAAAATTTAAAATTTCCCAAGAAATATTAAAAAATATATATATATACTTTCAAAATAAATTTACTTTAAAATTTGGGAAGTGGAAGCAATAAATCGATATATTATTTATTTTACGTTTGTAATATTTTTAGCGTTTAATTGGGCGAGCTGTACGTTGGGCTACAATCCCTGTAAGTAAAAAAAAATAAAAAAGTTTTACTTACATGGATCTATATTGGGCTACGGTGGCGACAACTCGGGAAAAGAAGAAGTTTTACTTACATGGATCTATTGAATTAGCAGAAGTACAATTTACGATACTATTCAGCTTATTAAGAAGAAATGTAAAGATTGCTAATGCTGGTTAGCCTACCAAGCTTTTATTTCTATATAGGATAAAGGAGGTTAAAAAAAAGAAGCACATTAACGTTTTAATTTTCAAGCAAATTCGAGAACTGATTTTTTTAACCTTTCAGCAAAAAGCATTATATTTAGCAGTCTATACACATTTTACATTTATACAAAAATAAAAATTTGACATCTATTGCAAAAGATGAAAAAAGATTCTCAATTATCGATGATTAGTTTTAGGAAAAAATCTAGATTCCTTTTTACATTCTTTTTATTGTGGAATTGTTCTAATGTCACTTTCTTGTATTTGCAAGTTGTAAGTAAATTTAAAAATTTGAAGCAAAATTATATAGTTCTATCTAGTTGTTAAGAGACCAAAAATTGGCAAAACTTTTTTGCACGAACAACTACGCTCGACATCAGGCCTCTTAGATCACTTCAATGCAATGTCTAGCAATTAAATAACAACTGAAAAAAACTTTTTGACGCTACAAACTATCTATAAAATACTTAAATTTCAAGTTTCATTTTCCAAAACTTTTTTCCGTTGGAATATATTACATGACAAATATCTTGTTTTATTAAATGTTATTTTCACTATTGGTTTTACGGTACGTTTTAAATTTGTCAAGATAAAAATCTTGCTCGTTGGGCCCGAATGACCCTTGAATAAAAATTCCTTTTAATTATATAAATTAAAAAACATATATAAATTAAAAAAAATTTAACATTCCTTGAAATATTTATCTATTATTATATTTAAAAAATCACTTTGTTTAGTGATATTCACATTTTTATGAACAACAGGAAAACAATAAATATTTTATTATGAAAAAATATTTTCCCCGTCCCTTTTCGCCACTTCAATCATTAATTTTAAAGCGGATCTATTAAAACCACAACTTTTAAGACTTAATAATGCAATTTTATTAGCAAAAATTAAGAAACATGCACAATAAAACGAAAAACGGAATGATAACTATTATTTTCTCTGTATCCGTAATGCAAACTGCACGCTATTTTGGGAAAACTATGGCGTTCGGAGCGTTAACCAATCAAAATCCGTTCCGAGTTGTCGGCACTCTCCTTATAGGCACTCTACTTTGGGCAATATTTGGGCGACATCTATGGATGAAGCATAATAGGGATAAAATCCTTAAAATGGCAACACTGCGTTGCATGTAAAATATCGGATTTTTTTCTCATAAAATCCGCGCAACCCGCTCTAAGTTATTAAAACCCGATAAAAACCCTATTCACCTGCATCAGGTAGTTTTTTTAGCTCGGGTTGGTTGAATAAGGGGTAAATAAGGTAAATTTTTGAATAACTAAATTTAAAGATTTTATTATTGGAATTAATTATTGAAAATGCAAAATGTGAATATATTATCGATTAACAGTTAAAAACTAATATGCAGTGTTATCTTCGAAGACACTTTTGTAGACAACATTTTTGCTTATCCACTAGCATATAGAAAAAAGTGTTCTGGTAATCCAACGCGTGAGCATGCTACAGTCCTTGTGAAAAGCACGGACTCCTCCAATTGACTCCCGCTATTTTGAATGATTGTCCTTGGCGCTTTGTAGATTGCCAAGGTTTTATTTTTAATTTTAATAATGTTCAATGAATATATTATTAAATGAATTTATATAATGTTCAATTATACGTGTACTTTGAATATAGTTGTATATTTGAATTTAAAAGTAACAGAAATTCTTTACAAACTACTGGAAATATCTGAATTTCAGAAGAGAAAACTTATAATAGGAAAGTATATATAATAATCAAACATGATCTTTTGTCTTTTCCATCAAGAATCATTTTTTTTTCATAAAAAATTCTTTAATTAATGATTGTTATATGAAATATAAATAAGAATCGCATTTGCATGTTGGAAAATGTATGAAAATTTAAATAATTTAATTACGCCGAGACATTTCCCTTCTTATCCCATTTTTTTCTATTTTTTTTTTCTTGTCTTCCTTTTCGAATCCCTCAATAATGGCAATTTCTATTCTTTTCGCGTCTCTCAATATTCTAAAATTTTCGAGAAATTTTTCTGAAGTTGTTCATCTTAATGCGGATGAGCCCGTAAAAAGGCGGGCAAATTTCAATATTTATTGTCTTCCGGAGAGATGAAAGGCGGCGATGCCATTATCCCGCGGAAACATCCATTCGCATGAGTGTCTTCGCTCTCAAATGAAAAAAAAAAAGTCATTTTTACATTTGACTTAAAATTTCAATTTCCATTGAAAGAACATCTTTCCATAGCTTACGAATTCAATATCATTTCAAAGAATAACGGAGATGGGATGAGTTTAATAATGTACATACAAAGTTCGAATCATTATTTTAGTCAAAAGTTTTTATTATTATCATATATTAACTTTTTGTGATTTGGGGACGGTAACATCACACTAATGCTTCCACTAAGACATTCATGAAGCATCAAATACCGTGTGTCTCAAAAGACTCGTGCCAAATGGACAAATTGGTTGCTTTGATTTTGTAGGTGAAATAGTGAAGTAGAGGAATAATGCTCACACAGGAACAACTTACAGAGCTGATACTTCTTTGTGGAGATCACCATAGAACATCTCGAGAAGCTGCAGACGAATTTCATCATCGGCACCTTGATATTCCCAAGTCCACCAGCTATACTTTTACACGTGACAGAAGAAAATTTGGTTCGTAGTGAGACATTGTCTTCGAATGCATGGTGAACATTTTGAACATGAACGATAAGCTTGCGAAACCGTGTGAACATAACGCCAACATTCATAAACTTTTCTTCTGGCATGCGACATTTGAGACACAAGGTACTTTTCAAGTATTAATATGAAGTTTTTCATAAATAAATTCTTTATAGAGAAATATTTTATTTTCATATAACTTAATTTTCTTGTGGATTTTCATCGAAAAGACTTGACATAATCGTTATATGATATACGAGATACTAATCATAATTTCCGGAAATTTGTTGGAAAAACTGAAGATCTCAGAAAGACAAGAGAAATCGACTCAAAATCAAGTTTTGGTTATCTTTTTCACGCAAAAATACCCCAAAGTGCTGTTTTCCTTGAGTGTTCATCTACTATGAATCGCTGTTTGGCTCTTTTTGATCCAATCTGAAGATATAAAAAAATTTCCTTTACGTCCTAATTTCCACTGAGACATTCGAGGCAGTCATTTTCAGCGTGTATTCAACGATCCCAGCAAAGCTTGATGACTATCATGGCAGAAGAGGCACCTGGCTCTCAAATCGAACTATTCCTTTCTACTGCCAATATAGGATTTTTATAAATGTTTACAGCGGTTTCACAAAGGTTTGGCGGGATGGTGGAGGAAAAGACAGGGATTTTTACGAAGGAAAGTGGCGGGGCACCATCTTGTTTAAAGACAAAGTTTGCAGAGGTTGTATGAGCTAATTTTCAAATATGTTCAGATGGGTGTGCCCTTTCCCAATTTCTTCCCTCAATAGCAGGCCATAGAGTCTCTTTCTGCGCACGTGAAGAGTTGTGATGAAAACAAAATAAAGCATCATTTAATAAAATATCATAAAATTTTAAAATTATATAAACATCGTAAGTGGGTGAAATATAAAACATGCAGTCTTATAGGTTTGAAAAAATACAAATAGAAAACAATATGCAATGCCATCGTAGAAACTTCTGTATTGTTTTTACTAATGACGTTTAATGAGAGCTTACAATACATTATGGCGGAATTAATCATTCCGACCGGTTTCGTCATTTATTCCCCGCTCCTTAGGGCAAATGAAGAAGTTAACATGCCTCTTATTGTACAGAACAAAGGGGTTTACTTACAGGGTTATGATTGGTTACTGAATTTGGAGTGGTTGGTTCACTAGAAATTTAGGCGTCGACTACTAAGGTCATTTTGCG
>JAHWFO010064230.1:0-22987 GCA_023313115.1 Rhysida immarginata | reverse complement strand
TTAAAAAGTGAAATGCTTAATTTGCCCTCTGTCATTGATAAATCCATTTCACATAACATCACACTAAAAGGCGTCTATTCTGACACAATAAATTATTTTCTTCAATAATACAGAGTGTCCCGTAAATCATGGTCGTAAAGTTAATGCATATTCAATAGCAAAGAACAAAAACTCCCTAAGAACATAGGTCGAATAACGCACAGTTTCCGAGAAAGAATGACTTTATTGACAAATGGAGCAACAACCCGGACAAGTGTTCCTCTGGTGGTGTCTCGTGTTCCTTGAACTCATAGCAAATGCTCAAAATTCCCACCATGAACACGGCAGCATGCTTCAGCTCTTGTCCTCAAAGAGGCACGCAAACGTTCGCAAAGATCTGTATTCTCTCGCATGTTCTCAAAGGCGTTCTCCACGCGATGGCGCAGAGCGTCCAGAGTATCCACCCGTTGCGCATACGCGTGCTCTTTTAGATAGCCCCAGATGCAAAAATCCAATGGATTCAAGTCCGGAAATCGAGGAGGCCATGCACGTGGTCCACCCCCACCAATCCACCAGTGGTGAAAGGTGACAGTCAGGTGATTCCGCACAGCCAGTTGATAAAGAGCGAGTTTGTTGGCGAACCGCAAGAGGCACATTTTCTAATAACTCAGGGAAATTCTGATAGGCAGTTCCTGCGAGTCTCTGCGGAAGGATGAACGGTCCAATGATATAATCCCCTATTACACCTGCCCACACATTGACGGAAAATCGATCCTGATGGTGTGGTTCTCTGATGGCGTTAGCATTAGCATAAGACCACTCGCGATAGTTGTGGAAATTAAAGATCCCATCGCGAGAGAAGCAGGCTTCGTCAGTGAATAGAATGAACGTTAGAAACAGAGGACGCCCAATGCACTGTCGCAGCAACCATCTGCGGAATCGTCGTCGTGGAGGATAATCTTGTGCACGTAGGCCTTGCACCCTCTGGATATGGTATGGGTAGAGACCATTTTCGTGCAAAATTCTCCAAACAGTGTTCCGACTTACACCCTCCGCGAAGGCTATCCGTCTTGTGCTGATGTTTGGATAGTTTTCCACAAGCTGAAGTATAGCCTGTTCCCGTGCAGCAACCCCATCGGTTCGCGGACGTCTTTCGCGGGGGGGGGGGGGGGGGGTGATGTTAAATGTACCAGTGTCACGTAAACGCTAGTGAAGACCGATGAACATGCGACGATCAGAGTATCTTCAGTTTGGGTACGTGTCTCTGTAAAGACGCGCCGCGTCTGATGCATTCCCATTTGCCTGGCTGTACGTGAAATGCATATCCGCCAAATCGGCATTGCTATAACCTGTTGCAGCCATGTGTAGGATTTCGAGAATGAGTATTTAGCCAGTTTTAGAATTTAGAATTTATTAACGCTAATTATGCAAATTTAATAATTTATTCATGTTAGGATTGTTTATGGAATCGTAAGTTTAGCATTTTTGAAAGATTTAGAACGGATTCAGAGATGGTAAAGTATTAAATAATAAATAATATTTTAAATGTTTTTTCTCTGCTCGATTTTAAGAAGCCCTTAAACGGTGCCAGAATTGCTGTCAACAGCAAGGGGATTGTCAAGGATTCAATTTACACCTTATAGAATAGGATTGTTTTGACTTTTGTTCAAGGACCCAAGAGTATTGGCAGAGTTGGAAAAGTTGTTAGGATCGAATTCGAGACGGGATGAAGGAGTGTAACATGTTTTTAAGAACAAAGAGTGAACCTTGAACGATGAAGATGGCCAGATGTGACTAATTGTCACGTGAGTGATAAATTTCAAATAAGTTGAGAAATGTTACCAAGTTCTTGATTGGTTGAAGAATCACCTTTTGGTGATTGTCTAGCGTGTATTCGAACGTTTGATTGGTTAAGGAAACTGGATCTGTTTTGTCAGTAGTTCCAGAGAAAGAATCTTGAGTAGTAGAAGTTTTGATTTTAAGAGAACCGGGTGTGCGGTTCACCTACTCGCAATTTTATTATATTCAATTCGGCCTCTATCTGAAATTCAATTGAATTCAGATGGGAAATTTTAAATTAATATTTTTAACTCCTGTTTAGGTTTAGTTTTCCATTACATTTCACACCACGTAATTCTTGAGTTAGCTCGATGCCGAGGATTTTTAAGTATATTCCATCTAGCTGCGCACCAGCTCAATCAATTCAATAGCTAAGAAAGTTAATGTTGGTTTGAGAAAGAAAAGCCAGCCCAGAACGGTATAAAAAGTTCATCATGGAAGAAGGAGCCTAGCAGAGAAACCTACCAGCCATTTCTGAAGAGGAGTCCACCCCCCCTCCAGACGTTTCGACGGAACCAGAGAGCGAGTGCCATCCAAGAGCGGACAGATTCGAGAAGAGACGGTAAAGCCCAGTTCCAATTTAATGTCTCAATGGCCATTCTATTCATATTATTCATGTTTTCTTTATTTCAATTTCTATTCATTTAAAATGGGAACGGAACATTCTTATTCATAAAATTCTAGTGGGAAAGACAATTACATGTTGGAGTCAAGTTACAATTCAGTTTAATTCTATCACCCCCTTTAGCGTCAATCGCATCCGTCTGATCATTTTGTTAGCTTACATAAAGTCTTGACATTAGTTATATTATTGCCAGAAAATTGACTATCTAAGTTAAGCTCTGTCAGAAGAACCTATTTCTTTACTGTTAAACCATTTGATACAAAATTCCACAGAACAGTGTTTCTATAGTTCTATATTTTAATTAGCATTATTAAACAGTTAAGACTTACAAGTCGATTGAGAATATTTTTAGTCTTAGAAAATTGATTATTAGAATTTCCAAATTCTATTCTTGTCTTAAAGAATTATAATTACATTTATTACCCTTATCAGAAGTCAATTCTGATATTCTATTATTTATTTCTGAGATACAAATTATTGGTTCATTACAATTAAATACAAAGTTTTCCTTTTTACAAATTGAATCATTCTAGAGATATGTAATTGATACATTGGTTTACCCTTCATTGATTAAATTTTATTTCTTATTATCTCAATTTCTGTTTTATACCATTGTTGAATGTTCCTAATAAATATTCTATTTTATATGTTAAACACTGCCTCGAGTACTTTGATTTTCTCCTCACTTGGCCGGGCCTGTTTAAGCGGGAAGAAACTAGTTTGTGTGAATGGGATAAACTTTAAATTATCATAAACACTTTGTGGAAAGTATAATCCACTGGCGCAGTCCCTTTTAAATAATTAATTATTCACTCGACCACTTATTTCAATAATTATCCCCAGGAACCTCACACATGTAGTCTCACTCAAACACTGTCTAGACAACGAATCAGCCAGGTCTACTTCCTTCCATTTACATGAACAGGGCATTCCATTTACATGGAAAGAAGAAGAGGTTTAATTTCTTTACGTATCATCTTCATCATCATTTCTCGGAAACGGCGCGTTGTTCGCCCTATGTTCATAGGAAGTTTTTTGTTCCTTGCTATTGAATATGCAAACTATTAAATTAACGACCACGACTTACGGGACACCCTGTATACTGGTGTCCATAAGTTAAGGATTTTCATGAATGAAATGTTTTGTTTCTTCGACCGGGACCAAATTTGGAAGGGGTGTTCGGAAGGTCTTCTTGATACTGTAATAAGACAACAATTAAAGATATAATGATAGCAGCGCTGATGCTAACAGAAGAAATGAGAATTCCTTAAACCACGAGAGGACTGGAGCATAGGCATTTCTGTTCTCGAATCCATCGGGTTGTGGGTTCGAATCCTGCTGTTGGCATGGATGTTTGTGTTTGTCCCCGGAATGCGTAAAGAGATAACAATCATGATGAATTCTCGGATTGTGTACATATATTAGTCATGTGAAAAGGTTCAAAACGACGCGCCCATTATACGTAACGAAATAAACAAACAACCAAACAAAACCGTAATGGGATGTTGGCAACCTAGAGTACAATCCATATGTTTGAGAATTGCATAAAAGAATGTTCAATAGGTCGTATGCCGCCATCTCCGCATAGCAACGCAAATGCGCAATGTGCTGACTGTCACGTGGTAAATTCTCAAAAACGAGATCGGTGACGCACTCCAGCCGCCGTGCAGGCGAGAGGCTGCGACGTAGGAATGATGAAAATCGTCGTCAATCACGTGGATCAAGAGAAGGAAGAGAGGATTCGAACGAAAGGGAGGCAGGAAGAGGAAACGACGATGTTGGAGACGGAGGGAAAAAGCTCCTCGCTCTGGGATTAAGAGTTTTGCGAATGCCAAAGAGGAGTATAGGAGAGGAACAACGACGTCGTACGTGGC
Source organism: Rhysida immarginata (assembly GCA_023313115.1). Taxonomy (NCBI): domain Eukaryota; kingdom Metazoa; phylum Arthropoda; class Chilopoda; order Scolopendromorpha; family Scolopendridae; genus Rhysida; species Rhysida immarginata. The sequence goes on along the minus strand of JAHWFO010064230.1, from coordinate 18,670 downwards.
AACACAGCGAGACAAGAGCGACTCGCCAAGAACGGTAAAGAAAATTGCAAGGAGGATCTCCACGCCGTCTCTTCAATGCCTTCCCGCTTCGACGTAAAAAGTGTACTCGCCCCATTAAGTTCGGCGTCCTCAGGAGAACGAGCGTGTCAAGCCCGGCTTCACCGAATCTTATGGCGACGCGACATTATTTACCGACAGGTAACTTCAGAGTTTTTTACTCATATAACGCGCTTCCAGTGTTTGAGGGGAGTTCCAATTCAAAATTACCTCTTGAACATTTTTCCCGAATTAACTTCTGAACTGAATTAAATAAGTGGATGTTTTGGAATCTTTCCATTCTCTCTCGCAGGTTATTTGGAGAGAGGAGCCGCGGGTTTGACTCCACAATCTTAACCGAGGTACATTTGCAAGTGACGTCAACAAATTTCTTTTTCTGCTTAAGCAAGACGGAATAATAATCTGAACTGTGACTAACTCCCATTCCTTTATATGACGTTTTTTTCTTTTTCACTTAGTTCAATTCGTTTAACATACCTGCCCCGTGACTTTTCAACGGCCATTTGTTCATATGAGCCTCACCTCATACTTTGTCCTACAAGACAGTCATTTAATCAGTGCATATCATTAATTACCTACGCAGTCGTTCTTCCACGTCGGCGCTTCACAAGTGTCGCAGTCATTGATATGTGTGTTGTTCCATTATATCTTTATAAACAGCGCTAACAAAGTGGATTGTTTAATACAACCAAGTGTTTGTCAGATATTTGTGTTTGTGTTTTTTCCGAGAAGTGGAATAAGTCCCTTTTCTTGTTAGGTGCAGTGTTACTTCACAAGTGTTGTGTATTCTGCAGTCACGGGAAAAATAGAGTTTTTCCTTTGTGTCCAGCTACAGCAAATTTAATTTCAGCGTTCAGCCGTTTAAACGCTTCGTCTTTAATAATTAAGATTATTATGTCGTGCTACGAGAGTGTTGTGCAGTTCTCTACAGTTATTGGAGTGGAGCAAGCGAAGCGAGCATAGCTCCTTTTCAGTCACTATTGTAAAGTCATCACATCAAAACCACTAAAGCAATAGTAGCCAAATCTCGCACACAGTTTGTGTGATGCCTGAAGGTGGTTTGTGTTAAAAAAAACCGGACATATGTGATGTCGTTGAAGAATAATAAACGTTTGGGTTGAGCTCCGTGATGAGGTCCGTGATATCCATGCTATGTGGTGAAGCCGAACGCGAATTTCAAGACAATTCGTTACAAGACAATTCGCGACGTTCAATTCGTTCCGGCGACAAGTCGTATTAACGAGACCTTGTAATATTCTGAAATGTTTAAATGATTTAACCTTTGCTTTTTTGAATGTATAATTGAAGTTGTAAAAATGATTTGCTTTTAATTGTTTTAACAAAAAAGTGCATGATTTTAGGATTTCTTCTGTTATAATCTTGAACGACGCTTTATAATAGACTAATGATAGAATAAAATGACCTTACATTCGCTTTTTTATGTTAAAATATGCAAGGTTTACTGCATAAATTTATGATTAAATTTGTGGTGCATTCTGTTAATTTTAAGCTGTGAGTCTCGTAAATTCTTCGCAACGAACTGTGTTTGTCGCGAATTGTCTTGTAACGAAATGTCGGTATCCCGAATTTCAATTGACAATTTTTTGTTCTCTAAAGTCTGATGTGGTACATGAGGCGGAATTAACAACAATTGTTCAATCTGCTTTGTTAACATTCCTGCCCAACACTAACTAAAGATAAGGCCTGATAGCGGAAACGTCATACATTGTTACATCATCATTAGTCGACCATTGTTAATCCTATTTCTACCAATAATAAGCCCTAAATTTTAAACACGACAACAATGTCGATTTTGATTCCGAACTGTGAACAAATGACTTACCCGTTGCAGTTTCCTCATGGAGAAGAAGGCTAAAAGATGACATTTAGGAGCACTGAAGCGACGAAAGTCAGCACGTTAGCCTTCTACTCCTACAAACTGTACGAAGCCCAGGACTGTTTAATCCGGTGTTGCACGCGGGGAAATTTACTCAGCAGGTTAGTGTGGACACTTTTTAAAAATTGAACGAGACTGGCTACAATTGGTGAAAGAAAATCAGAAGACTTTGAGAGTGGAGCTTACCACTTGCTTAATGGATTTCGTTCACAATCAGGCTGAGAACTTCAATATGAAAGTAGGAAAGGTCTGTGTTCTACCTGCGCCATTTACCGGGAGCAAACGCGCATTGCAGCAAAACTACCAGGACGCAATGGCCAATGTGCCCAAGTTCGAGAAACCAGATCTTTTCCTCACATTTACATGCAATCCAAATTGGACTGAAATAACAGAACAGCTGGCTCCATACAAACTTTCGAATAGACTCGACATCGTCGCGACAAGCTTTGGATGAAATTGAGGGCATTTGTCGACAACCTGACTAAAATCTTGGTGCTGGGAAGTTGGCGGCATAGATGAACGTCATTGAGTTCCAGAAAAGAGGTAATAAAGTAGTTAAGACAAACCAATATAAAATGGTATGATTCTCAAAGGCAATTATTTGAATGTATCTATTTCTTCCAAGAATACCTATAATCCGCAAAATGTAAATTTTACAGGCTGTCAGTCTGCCTACTGTCACGGAAATCGATTCCTCAGAAGATTTCCGGCGACACTGGCTGTTATTACCGCTCGCGAGTATTCACCCGTTAGAAGGCGGGGGAGGAGCGGGGCAGACAGTGTCGTCATACCATCCACCACGAAAGAACCAGTAGAGTCCAGGCGAAGCTTGGTGACGTCAAATCGAAGCTTTCTTGGCGGGAAGTTTCGTCGGAAAAGAGGAGAGCAACCCGAACTTCAGGACGAAAGGACCAAAGCCAAACCGGCTCGACACCGGAGGAAAAAGGTCTCTACGCTGTCGCCCGTGAAAGACGGAAACACCAGGACCCTCAGCCGAGCGGAGGCGACGACGTGGCGAGTCGTCCGTTATCTACGCTGAGACAAGGTGTGTTCGGCGGGGAAGTCCCGCAGGCGGCGTTTTCACCGGCGAGTGTCTCCGGCAAAAGGAATGCGTCAGCGTGCCCGGGTCCATGCGGAGCAACCGTGAGATTATCGTTGTGCAGAACGCTCTCCGTTTCAACAACCGCAACTGTAAGTTCGTTTTCACTAATGTGTTATGACCCCAGTGCCTGGTCGCTAGTTTTAAACGATTTTTACGGAGGAGAATTCGACGGGCGTTCGACAATTCGAGGCTATTTTCCAGCTGGGTTGAACGCCTATCTCTCAACCCAGTATGGGTTTGCTTACTTAACGTAAGTAAGCTATTTGTGTGCTACGGAGTTCAGGCCCGACTTATTAACAAGGAAAAAAAAAAAGGTTTTAGCTAGTACCCATTGTTGTGACCAAGAGTTGAAGGGAAAGTTTATATATATTTATACCTGTTTAATTATCTTATTCCTTCTTTTAGTGCCCTGCCCACCGGGCGAGCTCACGTTAGCTACTTGAACGTAAAAATAGTAAGATAAGTCTTATTCCTTGTGGAACCTGTTTCTTGAATATTCTGATTTAGTGTGAAGTTCCGAGCGAACTTTATTCTTGTATTTATTCTGTAAAATTATGTGTGCTTCGGACTGAACTTTATTTGTGAGAACTTTTATTATTGTTCCCTTAAGACTGACTGAATTTATTCGTGTGAATCTTTACCGTAGTTCCTCTATAATTGACTGAACTTTAGGATTTATCACACGGCCGGACATGAACGTTAATATTTAATTTGTGCTGCTTATACCGTTTCATTTGTCAGTTAAAGTCTTGAACCTTATCGACTATTGCGCCCGTATTCAGGCGTAATTATTTTAAGAGACCATGTCATGTGCTATTTATAATATGTAATACCCGAAAAATGTCTTGCTATGCTTTTTGTCTAATTAGTTGTATGTTTAGACTAAGTTATTGAGGCGAATTATGAGCTACTCGTTTATATGCTTTAGAGAATCAGATTTTTAGTTGATATTCTCGTCTTGTGTAATTTCATTATTTAAGCAAGTTTTATTTAATAGTAACCTTCTGTGATTCTTAGATTATATTTATTTCTCGAAAAGGCCGGTTAGCCCGGTTTTATCATTGTAAGAATTTATAACTTGCGGATGCTCATTGGTTTTTGGTGTATAGAAATCCAATCAAGTTTTTTTGAACTCTTAGTACTTAAGATTTAGTGTTTTTAGCTTTATCGCAAAATTTACAATTGGAGTGTCCATCCTTGTTGTAATATTTGATCTTAATTGTTGTTAGTTATGATTTGATAATCATGCATCATTATTTAGAGCTGAAATTTGGCTCCTTATATTATATTTGTCTATTTTATTTCTACCTTTATTTTATTTATTGGAATTGATTGATATTAAATTGATTTTTGATTCAACCTTACCCTGTTAACGTGAATTACTTTATTTCCACTGCGTTCTCTTTTCTACTCTGCATTTACACGTTACACCTACCTTGCCTCTAGTGCAATCAGTAAAGCTAATTGTTGTTGACGAATTCTCAATGCTTGGATTGAACTTGCTGGGCAAAATAGACAACCGACTTCGTCAAGTAAATCCAGAAAAACAACATGAAATTCTTAGCGAATATGCATTGCTGCTTTCTGGCGACTTTTATTAGTTGCTTCCTGTCGGTGATACACCTATGCATAAGCAACCGAATCCATCGTCTACTTTTGCTGATCAAGGATAATTGGCCTACCAACAACTGAAAAAAGTATTTCATTTAACAACAATTATGCGCTTGGTGAAGTGTGTGAAAGTGACTTTCTTCTGTTAAAATTTAGATTTGTAAGTTACAATCTTAACGAGAAAGCCCATTTTTCTAACGCCATTACATTGATGTCTCGCAATAAGGTAATTTCGGAACACAGCGAATCATGCCTTCGTAACTTAGGTGTACCTGTTACATCATTGCTGCTGAACACAATAACAACACTGATCGGGAGGCATCACCTGAAAAAACACACGGACTCCCTTCTTATCTGCAGTTGGCAAAAGGCTGCAAGGTAATGATCCGTCAAAACCTATGGACGTTAAAAGGATTGCGCAACGGAACTGTTGGTGAAGTGAGGAAATTATAAAGGTTGAATATACAGGGTTGGGACACATTAATATGACCACCTCTCCTCGAACATGTTGGAACGTCCCGTGGTATGCAGATCAAAAATCATTGCATATCATTAAAAGCTGACAACAGCAGACGTGTAGTAGCATCCGTTAACACAGCAATTGTCGCAGTCATGAGCAGAGCAAGTGACCTGTCGGACCTCCAAAAGAGGCTGATCATTGGCTATCGGGCCAAGGGGGGCAACATTTCAGAAACGGCCACCTTTGTGAACTGCTCTAGGGCTGCCGTTGTTGAAGGTGTACCGCGACTGGACGAACCGAAGAGGTAACTGTGGGGCCCCACGGGCCATCGATCCTAGAGGCGAGCGTCGGTTACGACCCCTGGCCAATACCAACCGGCGTGCCACTGTTGAGCAACTGACACAGCAAATGTACAGTGGAGCCACTAGGCGTGTCAGCACCAAGACAGTGCAACGATCCCTCTTGAGGTTGGGGCTCCGGAGCAGGCGTATGCTAACAGCACCCATGTTGACGCCTGTGCATCGCCGAAAATGCCTCCAATTCGCAATGGACTAGCGCCATTGGACCTCGGCCGAGTAGAAAAGGGTTGCTTTCTTAGACGAGTCGCGGTTTATGGTGAAGAGAGTGGAGACGACAAGCTGGTGGGGGATGTGTGACTGTTTGGGGGATGTTTTCGTGGTATGATCTGAGTCCACTGATACCGCTGGAGGGAACACTGAATGCTCTTCGTTACCTGACGATAGTCGCAGACCAGGTACACCCCTTCATGTCGACCGTCTTTCTTCACGGTGATGGCACCTTTCAACAGGAGAATGCTCCCTGTCATACTGCCAAAATTGTCCACGACTGGTTCTAGGAGCATGAGGATGAATTCAAGCTACTGCCATGGCCACCAAACTCCCGGAACCTCAACCCCATTGAACATTTGTGGGACCATCTCCATCGCCATGTCCGCAAGCTGGACCCTCCACCACGCACGGTGATGGAATTACGGGATGCACTGACCGCAGAATGGTCCCAGATACCTGCAACCACCTTCCGAGGACTTATTGACTCCCTGCCACGTCGACTAGCTGCTGTGCTTCTCGCCAAAGGTGCATATTCCGGATACTAGCAGGTGGTCATATTAATGTGTCGTGACCCTGTATTAAATTATTGAGTGAAAAATCCCTGTTAAATTAGTTTAAAGCCTGAACTCCGCTCCAACTGCCAGCAAATAAAATTGATGGTTTCCTAGTTACTGTAGTTCTGCATGGAGAAAATCCAACATCTGCATCTTGATCTATATTGCTATGTGATAAATAGTGAGGAAAAAAGGGTCCAGGATTGGTTGGTTTATTAGATTTTTTGGCGTAGACTACTAAGGTCATTTTGCGCTTTTTACCCAAGTTATATCTGTACGCAGCCAGGGACAAACACAAACATTCATGCCCGCGCCGGGATTCGAACCCTCGACGAGGCGGACTCGAGAAGTAGAAGCCTACGCGCTAGCCCTCACGGCTACCTGGCCGGCGGTCCAAGGATGGCAATAGGTTAGCGTCCTTAATAGGCTATCGACACCGTTTCGATTATCATCTCATCTTCGGGAACTTTGACCGACTACAGAGCGGTAAGGGTACACTCACCCGATTATACAGGGTGATTCTGAAAAAATGTGTATAACTTTAAGCAATGACAGAGATGACCAGAATGAACATTTTCTTTTAATCCAATGTGGGTCTGAATTTGAACGCTAACTGAGATATGAACAGAAATAAAAATGCCGCCACCAATATCAGCAAGTTCTGTAACATCAATAACTCAGGTTCTGCAACGCCTAGAATAATGAATTTTGGTGGAATAATAGGATACATAAAACGTATATAGCGTTAAAATCTTATCGTATTCTAACGAGTAGTTTCCGAGTTACGCATTCAAGATCATAACAGTACTCACATGCGAGAACAAACCAGCACGTGTTACGATATTGAGTGCGTAACTCAGAAACTACTCGTTGGAATTCGATGAAACTTTAACAGTGTACAGAGTTATAAGTGCCCTATTATTTCTGCAAAATTTATTATTTTAGGCGTTGCAGAACCTGAGTTATTAACTTGTTGATCTTGGTGGCGGCATTTTTATTTCTGTTCACATCTCAGTTAGCGTTTAAATTCGGACCCACATTGTATTAATGTCCATTCTGGACACCTCTGTCATTGCTTACAGTAATACACACTTTTTTAGAATCATCCTGTATATGGATTGCCGACCTATCAGGTGAAGAGGAGTCTGCTATGGCTGGTGGGTAATTACTTCGAATATACACTAATGCGGTGAATTACAATGATTGGATAGCAAGATATGATCATTAAATTGAATTGAAATAAAATGAACTAAACTTAATAAATAGAAAAACAAAATTTAAAATTAATATAACGTGACATCAGTGAAGAAAGTGTTAGTTACGACTTGCATAATGTAGATAATAAGGAAATTAGTGGTGTCCATTGTCCATTTAAGGTTGATTATATTGTTGACTACATACAGTATTGGATTCTTTTCAAAGCTGAGTTGGTTGTTAAGAATCTTCTCTTTGTCCGTCATCAGGTGTCTTCTTATTATCAATATCTTCTGGTGGTCTTTGATTTGGAGTCTTTCAGACGTACGAAAGATATTGACAACTACACTACCCTACAAAAATTGAACGGACACTACACAATTACAAGAAAAGTGATATTTTCTTTCGCTGAATATCACGCTGAACTCTTTGATTGCTGGAATTACGCAATCGACCCTTTTGGGCATATATATATTTAAGTAAACAGGTGGTGGCCTTACAGTATAACAGAGGGACATCAGGAGTTCCAACTAGTTTCGCCATTTATTCCCGGCTTTGTCAAGGATATATACAGCAAGACAATCAATCGACAGTCGAACAGTGAAGTGTACATTTGTTAGGATGGGACGAAAGCAGCGCTTTCACAAAGCTCATCCAACCAGAATAAACACCAAATGAAATACACTGAGGTAGTCAAGAAGCCTAACCAACCCAAGCGGTCTTCCATATTATACAAAAAAGAAAATAAGATTGACGATTGTCTAAAACAAAAAAAACAGACAAAATAAAAAATACAAGGAAAAAAAATAAATAAGGTCTGGGAAAGAGACGTTGCTAATATCTTCAAAATTGATGTCAAGAACGTGCCTCGGTTTACGATACTTCGTATGCCAGTTCATATTCATTGAGTTCTCCAGTATCCCTTTCACAAGCTTATTGTCGTGAGTCTTCATCTTCTGTATCATAATCAAAAGGAGATCCTGTATAAACTTACCGATATGGGCCATGTTTAAATCGAGGTGGATGGATTGGTTTTTCACCGTCCTTCTGTCCAGCTGGGCAATGGTCCTCAGGGTAACATTCTGGAATGACTGTAGTTCACTCCATCTGCTTTTACAGATAGTCGCCCACGCAGGCATGCCATAGAGGAGTATGGTCCGGATAATCGATTTGTACAGAAGTAGCTTGTTGTCAATGCTGAGGGCGCTGTTGCGACCCATAAGAGCTATGATACTGTACTTAGCCCTCTTCGCTTTGTTCAGAGCATAGGACATATGCTGGTTCCATGAGAGTAATGAGTCAATGATAACTCCCAGGTACTTGTAGTTGTCCACCCAGTCCAGTTTCTTATTAAACAGAACAAGAGAATCTGGGGGATGCTTGAGCTTCCTATTGAGGTACAAAGCCTTGCACTTTCCGACGTTAAGGTTCAACTTCCAGCAGTTAAACCAGTCTTCGAACTGCTTCAAGGCGCACTGCAGCCGAGTGATAACGTGAGCCGGCTGGTGTGCCCATGTCATAATGGCAGTGTCATCCGCATAAAAATACAGATTACAATTATCGGGTTTTGGGAAATCATGTACAAAGTAATTAAATAGCATAGGCCCGAGGACCGAACCCTGAGGGACACCGGCCTTTACAACACGGGGTGTGGAAAGATTTTCTCCAACCTTGGCTTGATAGGATCTGCCGTCAAGAAAGGATTTCACCATCAAGATCAAATCGGCAGGGAACCCGTCTCTGATCATTTTGTAGACAAGGCCCTCATGCCACACTTGGTCAAAAGCTTTACTGACATCGAGAAATACCACCCCACAGTACCTGGATAGGTTCAGGGGGGTGCTCAGGTCTTCAACGAGCCTCCATATCTGCATCGGACAAGAGTGGGCAGCACGAAAGCCAAACTGCTCTTCCCGTAAAAGGTCATTTGCTAGACAGTGATCTTGGAATCTGACAAGGATCGTTCTCTCCAACACCTTGGACATCGAGGGTAGCAAGCTAATAGGTCGATAGCTCGCGGGAATTGCAGGATTTTGTCCCTGCTTTGGGATACTCAACACAATAGATTTCTTCCAAGCCACAGGGAAGTAAGAAAATTTCCAGCAGTCGCTAATGATATTGGTGAGAAATTCAATAAAGTTCTTTGGGAGATTCATAAGGGCGTTATTACTCACCTTGTCTTTTCCTGGAGCCTTCTTCTTTTTCGGTTTATTTATGATGTTGGCGATCTCACCAGCCTCGATGTTGTACTTCGTAAAATGCTTCGGGACTTCATCAAAGTTGTAAATACCTTCTTCCACACGCCGAGACATGATTTGGTTCTCGGGCTTATCGTTGGTAGGAGTAACAAACTGCAGTTCCAGTGAATCTGCAATGACTTGGGCCTTGTCCTGATCAGTTTGCACATAGTTACCTTGTGGTGTACGGAGTGGAGGAAGCATAACATTCTTCTTCTTCTGTAAAGCTCTAACCATACTCCAAATGGAATTGTCGCGAGCCGACAAGCTTTTGAGTTTTTCATTCCATCTAGCGTCGCGAAGCTCTTTTATCTCCTCTTGAACTCTTCGCACTAACCTGTTATACTTGGTTTTGAGCCAAGGTTCACGATAGCGTTGCCAAAGTCTACGGGTCCTGTTTCTTTCAGCAATTAGGCGTTGGATTCCAGGAGAGAGTTGGATTCGATGAGAAGGTTTTTTCTCTGATGGGTACTTACTGACTTCCATGGCACTGTTAATACATCTGGTGATGTCATCAACAAGTTGATCGATGTCCTCTGTACAGTAAGCAACGTCGGGATGGTAGCCATAGTCCTTAAGAATATCTTTGTAGAGCCTCCAGTCTTGATGATGTACGAGTTCCTCTCGGAAATTTATGTCAACATTGTCAAAGTACAACGCCACAGGCTTGTGGTCAGAAGAAAGGTCATCAATCGTGAAGATATTGTACGATTTGAAGAAACCCTTCAAGAGCGAGATGTCCAAAACGTCACTACTAGGGGAGTGGTCGCAGTAGTAGGTGTCCTCCACAGGTCCAGCAGCGATGATATCATCTCTACCTTGTATGTACCTATAGAGAATCATGCCGTTGTAATTCTGCGTTCTGGAGTTCCAGCTTGGATGCTTGGCATTTAGGTCACCAGCCAGGACGACTGGAGTGTCACCACTGAAGAGTTCATCAAGCTCGCAAATGTCAAGATAATGTTTAGGTGAATTGTAGAGCGCTACGAACTTCACTTCACCACAGGAGACGTCATTGATAATGATGGAGGCTGATTCCATACCTGCATAAGACTTGGATACTAATTCTTGGTGTTGAATTCCCCTCTTAATGATGATCGCAGCGCCCCCAGACGCACATCTTGCAGCATTTGAAGCCATTCGATCCTTACGGTACACACAATAGCCAGGTAGCTTGAAGTCTTGGCTTGGTTTGAGGTGAGTTTCACAGAGGAAAGCCACGTCAATTTCGTGATTTATCAGAAAGTTGTGAAACTCGATACGCTTTCGGGGAATGCCCCTAGCGTTCCATATCACGCACCGAAGTTCACCTAATTGCTTATACATACCTGGTAGGTCGTTGATGTTGAGGCCTTTATCTTCCGGCGTAGACACAGCGGCAGCATAGGATTTGCCTGCTGTCACTTTAGAACTAGACATCCTTTGAACCTGGGGGTACTTTGTACATTTCGTGTAGCTTGATGTGTGCTGTCCACCACATCTGATGCACTTTGGGGGGTCTTGTCCTTTGATCTTGGGGCAATCTCTTGACTGGTGCCCCTCAGCACATTTATTACAACGAGGATCTTCCGTGCAGCCCATGGATACGTGTCCGAAGCGCAGGCAGTTGTAACACTGTAGTGGCTTCTTGTTCCCTCGAAAGGCCTCCACTGAAACTGCCAGCGGCCCAATACGTGTTACGTTTTTCAATGATTGGTTGTGTTCGGTGTTCGGGAGTAGAACCAAAACCATTGGCATATCAATGGATCCTTTGGCTTTCCTCAATCGAATAAGTTTTTCCGGGAAGTAGTTGGTTCTTTTTAGGTCTTCTTGGAAGTCATCGAGGTCATACGTAACATCCACATTACGAATTACGTATTTCAAGACCTTCTCCGACTTCAGTTGATGATGCTGAATTTTTAAAATATTATCAGATTTAATGCCAGAGACTAACCTGTTGTGTGTTTCTTCATCTTCACATTTAACCTTGATGGTTTCAGCTCTGCCCGTATGAACGGCGATCTTTTCGACTGGAACATGCTTCTCGAGCTCAGTTAAAATCGTCCTAAACGGGACGCCATGAGTCCGCACGATAATTGGCGGTACATACCTCTTCGTGATCCTATGGTCTTTATTAGCCGAGCGACCTTGTACATTTGTCACAAAGTATTGTGAGCAGCTGCGAGCGCGATCGCAGAGTTGCCAAGGGAGCGTCTGCTTGTAAGTCTCCGCCTCAGGCGTCATCTGTTGACAGTGCCGATATTAATACGTTTATTAATATTTCGAAGGATCGTATTCGGCGTAGTACTGTCAACAGATGGCGGCCTAAAAGACCAAGTTCCGGAAGAGGCGGGGATTTGCGCGAGAGCGCGATTTTTGAGAGGCGGACGCAGGAGAAAAGTGTTTCTAGGAGAAAGCACGAGCCAGCGGACCAAGCAACACGTCAGAAAGGTCCTCCTGACATCGAGTGTGAGCTCTCGGTCATTCAGGGCTCTAAAGACGCCGTTCCGGAGAATGCCATGTTCATCGGTAAAACCGACAGCCTTCCCCGCGACCTCAACTCTAACGTCAGGGCCGACTCCGAGTCCGAAAGCAAGAGTGTTAAAAATGTGTTGTTGCCTGCCTCTGATATAAGTAACTGTGACTGTTTTAATTTATTTCCGATAGCTTCTTCAGCTCCACCCGACCGGCTGGCGCGAGGGGAGCTTCTCGTGCCCAGCCACAGAAAAGATATATCCCTCCGTGCATTCTACGGTCAAGTGAAGCCTCATTTGCTGTGTTCGTCGTGGGACGAAACATACCTGGATATTTTGGTGACAGAGTTTCGTCGAAGGAGCAACTGGCAAATTGTGAAACCGCCGTCGCAGGTCAGCGTTTCCAATCTGGTATTAGTATCGGGCTTCCCCAGTTCGTCGCCGACCAGGTCTGCTACGTGGGACGAGGACCCGACCCAGCAAGTGCGAGTCTTCGGGACCTTAATCGCCCCGTGGGGCTTAACGGCGTACCTGGACGATGATTTAGGCGCCTACTATAACAGTCTAAGGTAAGCTGGCTCTCGTGTATATTTTATCTAAGGAATTACTTTTCTCCCAAGCTTTCTGACGCGTCACGTCCTCTCGTGCTGCGTTTCTTTTAGTTTTGCGCTCAACTTTGTTTTTTTTGTCGCTAAGTTCCTGTTTTCTTTGATTATTTTGCAGGTTCAGCGTTAGCTGGCCTCCCAACAAACGAGGTGCGACCCCGCCATAATTGCAAGAGTTTGCATCGTACGGGCCCCTCGTTGTCAACCCGTAAATCAATCTAGGAAGGCCGGGCTCTAAGTAGGTCCGGTGTCCTTCCGCTCCTTTAATGCACGTAAAGTGCTTACACCCGGTTATCTTGTTTTCAGATAACTCAATGTGTGGCTTTGATTTATTGGCCGGCTATAGCCCGTTTTGAAGTAGAGCTACCGGCAGAAACTCCGGAACTTTTCAGTTTGTTACAATCAAATTTGTAAGGAGGTATTCCCTCCGTTTTAGGGATGATTCCTCGTGTTAGAGGACGCCCTATTCTTTTGTTTGTTACATTGCATTCATCATGCTGTAACTTTTGTTCTTTGTTTTATTAAATCTATCAAATTAATATGACTACATTGCTGTTTATGTTATTCACTCAGTTTACTTCCACTGCATAGTTATTTTACACGTGACAGCGTTGTAGCCATATTATTTTTTGACCCCCATTTTGGTCGCAGAGCGTTTCGATCCCCATATTGGAAGCAGAGCGTTTCGTTCTTATCGGATAGTTTCTTGCTTACGTCATTAGTAGCGAGCATTGTATATTTTTTTTTTTTCCCTTCAACTCTGGGTTTATCGGCGTCTGGCACGTTCATTGTGTTGTGTACGTGATTTATTCACGGCGTGCGAGACATAAGTCCGCGCTCGGCGGTCTCCGCGCGCGTCGTATTTTTTTTTTTTTGAGTAGGAATTGGAACAATCCTTTATTTACATTGATATATACATATATGTAATATTTTTTTTTTTCCTCCCCTAAGGGTTACTGCTCTCCTCCCTTTTAAGTATTCGTTATTAAAAGGAGGGCACGACGCTTTCTTGTGTTGCGTCGAGTTTTCGTTCCTAGGAGAAAAAAAAAAAAAAAAAATAAAGATAAAGAAAAAGGAAACAAGTAGCCTTTCTGAAACACTACGTTTTTGTTTTTGTGTACAGACGGGGTCTGTTAGTTGTTTGTGGCTTATCAAGTGTGCGTTGCTAGTCTAGGCGCTTTGTAGCCATATTATTTTTTGACCCCCATTTAGCACAATTTTTGGCGTAGTGTTTTCTGAGGACGGTTTTGTCGTTCTTATATTCGAGCGCTTGGAGTTTAAGTATTTTGTTTTAAGCACTTTTGCTCTGCTAGTCTTTTATTCATTTTCAGATTGGCAAGATGGACGGACAATTTCAGATGCCGCCGCATTTCGGCTTGCTTATCCAAGCAGTGTCGCAGTTAAATCACTCACCTTACCAGTCTACAGTCAATAACCTACAGTTCCCCTATTTTACGGGTGAACCCAAGGAAGACCCTGAGGCCTTCCTCAAACAGTTTGAGTTGGTCGCTTCATGCAAAAATATGCCGTTAGATTTGGCTGTCCAAGTCGTTCCAGCCTATCTAACAAAAGCGGCAGCCAATTGGATATCGGCAGTTTTACCGGCCCAGCAACCTTTAACCTGGCAGCGGTTCTCTCAATTATTGCTAAGTGCTTTTGCAGGAGGACAAACGCAACAAACGCGACGCACGGAATTAAATAGGCTAAGGCTTAAAGGTAACAAGGTGAATGAATTCATTACAAAATTTCGGCACTTAGTTAACGGACTAACTGACTCGACTCGCTCCGAGCAATTATATTTCCTTATCCAGGCTCTCCCCGAACATTTAGCAGCTCAGCTTCGTATGAAGAGCGAGTTGTCTGTAGAAGAAGCGATAATATTTGTAGAAACCTGGTATAAAGCGCACGAAACTGCAGAGGTACCTAAATTTGAGCCTATGCAGGTTGACGTTTTGGAAGCCAGTACGAGTAAGGCCCAAGGGGCCAAACGGAAAAATAAAAACGTCAAGTGCTATCGTTGCGGCCGTATTGGTCATATGATTCGAGAATGCAAAGTCAAAAATATTAACCCCAAAAGAAATTCTCAAGTTAATATCATTAACAAAACAACGGGCAAGGAGCTTTGTGTAGTTAAGGTCGTCATAAAGGGGCGTCAGTGCAAGGCATTGGTTGACACTGGCGCCATTGAAAACTATGTTGACGAAAAGCTGGTACGGCAGTTAGAGCTAAAATTATCTGATATTGCCCATCAGAATAAATCGGCAACGAGCGCTACGGGAGACGCCACGCCCATTAAAAAGACTGCGTCCTATGTGCCTATATCCAGTGGCAAATACCAAGCCAAATTGAACTTTAACGTCATCCCCATGCAGAACTATCAGCTAATATTGGGGATGCAGTGGATCAAGGCTAATCATATTATTTGTGACTGGAATTCGATGAGGTGTGCAGTTGTGAGCAGAGGAAAGAAGATTTGGCTTCCACAATGGCAACAGGACGATCTTAATCTGATATCCTCCACCGAACTCTGCCACATTCTGCTTCAGCAGCCTCAGGTACCCGTTTACGCTATCTTTGTTAAGACCAAAGAAAATAAAGAAAGGTCTTCTAATCAATCTCATTCTTCTTTCCAGCAGCTACTCACGGAATTCCAGAATCTCTTTCGTGAAGAGCTCCCTATTGGGCTGCCACCTAGGCGAGGAACTCAACACGAGATTCCTCTCGAGCAGTCGTTCACCCCATTTAATTCGCCGCTATACCCTCTATCTAAGGACGAGGAACAAGAATTGGAAAAGACCATCAATCAATTGTTGGGTAAGCGCCTTATCAAACCCTCCACTTCCTCGTTTGCGTCACCCGTTCTTTTTGTTGTTAAGAAAGATGGGAGTTTGCGTATGTGCATAGATTATCGTAAATTAAATAAAATGACTCACGGTAACAACTATGCCATACCGCGTACGGATGCCCTCTTTGATCATTTAAAAGGGGCCAAGTACTTTACGAAATTAGATGTGCTTCAGGCATATCACCAAATTAGGGTGAAGCCTTCCCACGTACGCTATACGGCTTTTAAAACCCCGATCGGCTCCTTTGAATTCAAAGTCATGCCATTTGGGCTCAAGGGAGCTGCATCGACTTTCACCAAAGCCATGAATGAGGCGTTATGGGGTTTATTAAATAAACAGGCCATCGTTTACTTCGATGACGTCCTAGTATTTGGCCGCACGTTAAAAGAGCTGTATAAAAGAACACGACGGGTTCTACAGCGCTTGCAACAGCACCGATTCTTTTTAAAAAAAGACAAGTGCGTATTCGGAGTTAAAGAAGTAAATTACTTAGGCTTTACTTTCTCCGAACGCGGTAAAAGTTGCGAGACACGGCTAGTGCGAGCCATCAGCGAATGGCCGCGTCCCAAAGACACGAGGCAACTTCGCGCCTTTTTAGGGACGGCGCAGTTTTACCGGTCCTTTATAGACGGATATGCGCAGATATCGGCGCCCCTATTTGAACTGCTTCGTAAAGATATACGTTTCTATTGGGGGCCGCAGCAGCGCAAAGCGTTTCATACCCTCAAGCAAAAATTTATGCAGCCTCCTATACTGAAAATTTTTGACTCCAACAAAGCCCTTCATATACTGTGCGACGCGTCTGATGAAGCCATAGGGGCCGTTGCTATGCAGCAGTATGGTAATAAATTGTTACCCATCGCCTATGAGTCAAGGCGCTTCAGGCCCGAAGAGCGGCACCACTCGACTTACGCCAAGGAGCTTTTGGCGGTGGCTCATGTGGCGCGTTGTTGGAGACAATATTTGCAACAGGTGCCGACAACCATCTACAGTGACAATCAAGCTGTATGTAGACTGTTGACTCAGCCCAAGCTTTCGCGCTTGCAGGCCTCGGTGCTACAGTTTATACTGGACTTCGATGTGGTGCTCAAATATGTCAAGGCAGCTGACAATGTCGTAGCGGATGCTCTTTCGCGGTACTTCCCAGCTCTAAAAGCCAGAAAAACTGACAATGTAGTATCGCAGGTTAAACAGCGATCGGCTGGTGCGAGCATGTCACAAAGTATTGTGAGCAGCTGCGAGCGCGATCGCAGAGTTGCCAAGGGAGCGTCTGCTTGTAAGTCTCCGCCTCAGGCGTCATCTGTTGACAGTGCCGATATTAATACGTTTATTAATATTTCGAAGGATCGTATTCGGCGTAGTACTGTCAACAGATGGCGGCCTAAAAGACCAAGTTCCGGAAGAGGCGGGGATTTGCGCGAGAGCGCGATTTTTGAGAGGCGGACGCAGGAGAAAAGTGTTTCTAGGAGAAAGCACGAGCCAGCGGACCAAGCAACACGTCAGAAAGGTCCTCCTGACATCGAGTGTGAGCTCTCGGTCATTCAGGGCTCTAAAGACGCCGTTCCGGAGAATGCCATGTTCATCGGTAAAACCGACAGCCTTCCCCGCGACCTCAACTCTAACGTCAGGGCCGACTCCGAGTCCGAAAGCAAGAGTGTTAAAAAATGTGTTGTTGCCTGCCTCTGATATAAGTAACTGTGACTGTTTTATTTTATTTCCGATAGCTTCTTCAGCTCCACCCGACCGGCTGGCGCGAGGGGAGCTTCTCGTGCCCAGCCACAGAAAAGATATATCCCTCCGTGCATTCTACGGTCAAGTGAAGCCTCATTTGCTGTGTTCGTCGTGGGACGAAACATACCTGGATATTTTGGTGACAGAGTTTCGTCGAAGGAGCAACTGGCAAATTGTGAAACCGCCGTCGCAGGTCAGCGTTTCCAATCTGGTATTAGTATCGGGCTTCCCCAGTTCGTCGCCGACCAGGTCTGCTACGTGGGACGAGGACCCGACCCAGCAAGTGCGAGTCTTCGGGACCTTAATCGCCCCGTGGGGCTTAACGGCGTACCTGGACGATGATTTAGGCGCCTACTATAACAGTCTAAGGTAAGCTGGCTCTCGTGTATATTTTATCTAAGGAATTACTTTTCTCCCAAGCTTTCTGACGCGTCACGTCCTCTCGTGCTGCGTTTCTTTTAGTTTTGCGCTCAACTTTGTTTTTTTTGTCGCTAAGTTCCTGTTTTCTTTGATTATTTTGCAGGTTCAGCGTTAGCTGGCCTCCCAACAAACGAGGTGCGACCCCGCCATAATTGCAAGAGTTTGCATCGTACGGGCCCCTCGTTGTCAACCCGTAAATCAATCTAGGAAGGCCGGGCTCTAAGTAGGTCCGGTGTCCTTCCGCTCCTTTAATGCACGTAAAGTGCTTACACCCGGTTATCTTGTTTTCAGATAACTCAATGTGTGGCTTTGATTTATTGGCCGGCTATAGCCCGTTTTGAAGTAGAGCTACCGGCAGAAACTCCGGAACTTTTCAGTTTGTTACAATCAAATTTGTAAGGAGGTATTCCCTCCGTTTTAGGGATGAATCCTCGTGTTAGAGGACGCCCTATTCTTTTGTTTGTTACATTGCATTCATCATGCTGTAACTTTTGTTCTTTGTTTTATTAAATCTATCAAATTAATATGACTACATTGCTGTTTATGTTATTCACTCAGTTTACTTCCACTGCATAGTTATTTTACACGTGACAGCGTTCTTCGGATTCCTCATTCTAGTCGCGCTGACGACTTCTTCATTTACTCTGGAGACGGTCTTTAGGTTATCGATCCTCGTGCCTTTTCTGAATTTTTTATTAGTGACACCAATCCAGGGACTGTCGTCCACTTCTTCATCAGTTCCGTCAGAGTGACTTCTCTTACAGCCACCGTTTGTCGAACAGTCACTATTTTCTATTATAACCATAGACTCCATACTAATAGAAGAGGAAATAGTTTTTAAGACATTACTTACCTTGCTGTTATCAACTGGATTATCTTCCGTGGAGTTACTTGCCTTCGGAGTCCCGGAGCATTTCCCAAAGGCTTCCTTAAG
>JAHWFO010064228.1:60080-88151 GCA_023313115.1 Rhysida immarginata | reverse complement strand
AAAGATTGGCTATCACGGATGGTCACCCACCCAGTGGCGAGCCGTGCCTGATGTAGCTTAACTTCACAGAAGTTGTGTTCAGTGAAAGCCCACCAGGCCACGGCCTCCCCCAATTGGAAATAAATGAAAATGCATGGAAAAGCTTATTAAAAGTATATTTTAGTGAAAATAAGTGAAACGTGAAAAAGTACCTTTATTTGGTTCGGGCTTGAAAAGGTCTATTGTTTCTTTTAAAAACGGCTGGCTTTTGCTGGGTTTCCTTTTTCTTCCACAGCTGATCAATGGATCTGATGTGAGAAGAAGCCTATTTAAGACGTCTTCGTTACATCGTAACCGCGAAAACTTCCTTCAAAACCGCAAAAAAAATCCTGTTTCTGATCAAAATTTTCCCGACCTTAAAGGGTTAAAGTCCTTTAATTCAAAGTCGTGGAAAGATGTGGAAAATGTTTTTACTGTTATAGCAGGGCAATATCCTATAGAATACTATAAAAAATAAAATTTTACTCGATCTTCCTCGACACTATAACATAAACACCTTTTAAATTCCGTGAGGTCGGTTCTCTTTTAAATTAAGTACATACCTTGTTCCAAAGGATCCATAACTCAAACTTGTCACTTTAACTCCAAAAAAATATACTTTAACTACAAAACAATGATAGAGCGTATCGAGAATGTAGGCGTGCGTTCTGAACGATGCATCGCGATGTCTAGATTCAGACTACCTGTGCAGCGGGGGGGTGCGGAAAGGGTCTACTTCAAACCCTTTCCCGGATAGTACGTTAACTCAGGTACAAAATAACTATGGTCTTGGTGTCATTAGCTACATTTGGATTTTTTTACTTGTGTCCGATTTTGAAAGCAAAATGCTCGTTAGTGCGACGTGTCATGAATGAGTATAATGAATAATTACTGACACTCGAAACTGGTTTAGTAGTATCTCTTCTATGTTATACCATATGGTACCATTAGAACTTTCAATGCTAAAGCATGGCATGTAATACCAGGTAACCACAAAAAGTTCTTGTCGTTTTTAATTCCGGAAAACAAAATTTACACAAAAAGTAGCGTATCACTAGTCCCCAAAGTAATCCCCATTGGCATCTAGCACCTCCTGCCAACGTGTCTCCAGTTGATCACTTTCCTGGCTGTAAAACTTGCCGGTCTTGGACTCAAAGAACTCCGTGAGTGCCTTTCGCAGATCTGTATCATTGGTGTAGGTTTTTCCACGCAGATGGTTGTCCAGAGAATAGAAAAGGTGATAATCCGTTAGAGCAAGATCTGGTGAGTAAGGTGGATGACACAAAGTGGATCACTCCCAGCCAAGCCGCTCTATGGTTTTCCACACGTGGCCGGGCATTGTCATGAAGGAAAATTACCCCTTTGCGATTCACATGTGGCGCGGGTGGCCAGGGAAACCATAAAGCGGCTTGGCTGGGAGTGATCCACTCTGTTGCACACGTTCCAACTGCTGGGAGTACAGGTCCCCAGTGATGGTTTGGGTAGTTGATAGCAGCTCGTAGTGAACCATTTGGCGTCTAGTCCATCTTGGTGGGTGTAGGGGTACCTTTGAGGTGTGACGCTTGGTGTCCCGGGGTATGGGGAGTGTCATAGAGGACCCACTTTTCGTCACTGGTAAGTATTCGCTTAAATATGGGTGCGTTGCGATGTCGAGAAAGCAACGAAATGCAGGCTGTCACTCGTTGATTCTTGTTAGATTCCGACAATGTGTGGGGTACCCATTTGCTCAACTTGTACGTCTTTCCTAGGCTGTGCAGGTGACGTCTAACTGCTTCATCAGAAACCTGATACGGTCTGGAAAATTCACCACATGTTAAACTGCTGTCCTCCTCTATGGCCGTTTTCAGGGCCTGCTCATCTAAGCCTTGTGGTCGACCACTGCGGGGTTCATCAGAAATGGCAAATTCTCCCGACCTGAATTTCTGGAACGGTGTGTTGCGATGCTGCTGCTGACAAGCCCACCTTGGAGTCATAAAGCAAACACCTAACCATCTCTTTCGAGACCTCAATTTGTCTTCACTTCTGCACGAGATGTGATTGATGTGAATGCCCAACAGCCCTGTACTTATACAGGCTAACCTTCCTGCTTCCCCCTTGCATATCTTCTATCACTTCCTTATATGGCAACATAAAAACGGCAAGAACTTTTGTGGTAACCTGCTACTTCCATCATTAAAGATGTTTATTTATGGGTAATGTCTGATGTCTCGCTGCTGTAACACTAAAATGTGCTACTTTGATCCTCCCTGGCGGTAAAATCATTCTTGTTTTTTTTGTTAGTGCATTTTCATGTTGAAATTAAACACTTTCGGTATGAAATGCAACTGTTTTAAGTTCAATATAACAGATAATCATGTATCCTGAAGAAGATGGGAACGTCTCTGTCTGTTTGTAATTCGATCTTGTCAAAATTTTTTTTTCGCCAATCGATCAATACGAGTCATCACACCAACTAATGTGAAGATGGTCAAAATTGATGCAATGGCACGAGCTCTAATGGTACCATTATGAAACCCCATTAGAAATTTTCAAGCCATGATGTAGCAAGTAGAACATCAAACAACTCATAATGGCAAGCTAAAAGCGAATGTAACGTTATTAGGCACGCCTTTGCCAACTGAAAACGTCGAAATTTTCTCAGTGGTACCTGTTTTAATGATATCAATATGGTACCATTGAAAATTTTCAAAGCTTAGACATGGCATGTAATATATCAAACAATTTGTAATATGCTGCCATGAATGAATATAATGTTGTTAAGTACTGTTCCGTCAAATGATAAATTTAATTCGAAGATGGTCGAAACTGGTTCAATGGTTCAATGCCATGTCATAAATCAATCTACAGGGTGAGTCAAAAGTCGCAGTACACCCTGTTATTTCGAAAACCTTGTAGGAGGTGGTCTATCTTTTACGGTATGTACCGAACATGACCGCCATCTTGAAATCGGCCTTCTTGAATCTAAGTCAATTTTTTTTAAATGGACAGGGGGTCGTGTGATATATCAAATAACATGAGCATTTTCTGACAATTTCATTCCTGTAAACAGATTTGAAGTAGCAGTTATGGTTCAAAAGTTACAACACATTTGTTTGGAATTACAGGCTGGACTGTTCTCCATAAAGGTTTACAGTCATTTAATGTGTTCAACATGGTGTCCCTCTTGGTCAAGGCACGTTTGAAGGCGCTGAATCCAATCGTCATGCACTCGCAGAAGGATTTCCACAGAAATGCTGGCACACGCTTCTTCAATGCGTTGCTGGAGATGGTGTCTGATTATGATTTTCTCTTTATATACGAGTTGCTTTAAATGACTCCACAGATAAAAGTCAAGTGGTGTGAGATCAAGTGATCTAGGTGGCCATTCCATAGCACCACGTCGGCCAATCCAATGACATAAAAGTTTGCCTCATCACTGAACAAGATACCTTGTGCAAAAGAGGGATCTTGTCGATGTTGCTCTAGGGCCCACGTGCAAAACTGCATACGTCTGTCTGGGTCACCCTCTGCTAGGTGCTGGAGTATCTGAATCTTGAATGGATGCGACTGATGAGCGTCATGTGCTGCGTTGTGGGCTCTTGACGAAGGACGCCGAAACCATTGTTGAGATTGTCTCGTCAGTAGCACTTATTGGACGGCCACTCCGTGCCATATCAACCTCAGTCCCAGTTTCTCGGAATTTCTTAATTAAGCACCTGACTGTGTTCTGTGAAATTGGAGGTCTTTCTGGATGCCGGTTGTTAAAATCTGCAGCTATGACACGGAAACTTCGTTCTGAAGACATCAAAATGACCTCAATTCTCTCCTCCGTGGTCGAAGCCATCTTCAGTTACCAGCTACAAAATGAAACAAAATGTGTTTAACTTTTGAACCGTAACTGCTACTTCAAATCTGTTTACAGGAATGAAATTGTCAGAAAATGCGGATGTTGTTTGATATATCATACGACTATCTTTCCATTGAAAAAAAAACTGACTTAGATTCAAGATGGCCGATTTCAAGATGTCGGCCAGGTTCGGTACATACCGTAAAAGATAGACCACCTCACCCATACCTTACCGGAATATTCAGATGACCCAATTCCTGCAAGGTTTTCGAAAAAACAGGGTGTACCGCGATCTTTGACTCGCCCTGTATTCGTAGCAAGTAGTCAAGAATGAACATCATGTGTCTAATTATGCAGTGATGCAAGACTAGTTTTCTACATCCGGGAAAATGTCGCCATTGTTGCCGCTCATTGCTCTCAGCTTATTGATAATAATAATTAATCTCAGTAGCTAATTGCTGTTAGGCCTAATGCTATCCAGTGACGTCTCTCTTTGCACCTTTGCAATCTCCTCGCCGCAGGTCTGCCATGATAACCCAGTGAATGCAGTTCCCTTGGAAACGCCCTTCGGTCTCTGGCCGACATAACCTTTGAACACTTTTCGTAAACTTTCCACACCCGGACGACATTTTAAACGGATGATATGGAGATGTTTAGCAGGGTTGACGTTTCTCGAAGACTTTTGCCTGCAAGATGGCACCCAACGATTGTATCCCTCTCGAAGTCCGAAAGCTGCTTTCTTTGAGCCATTTGTAAGGCATACAAGGGACCTATGTTCGTAGTATTGGGATGAACCCTTACTTTTTAATTTAATAGGTCCATACAATAAACTTCCACTAAACCCAGTTTACGATAACTTTAACACACTGCAACTGCTGCCTTCCTAGCCTATATTAAACCATCATTTGAAGTTCAAACGTACGAATGGGTTATTATATCTCCCCAACACTCTCTTTATTAGATTCTGGTCTCCCCTGTAATTCGTCGCCGGAGGAAGTGGCAGACAGATTTCGCAGACTGAAATTATTACTGCGAGAATGCAGTGAAACAACAGGTGGCTCCATTAATATATTTGCAAATTTTATCCAAATAAACCCGAGGGGACCAAGTTTTAAAAATCAATTACTCCCACTTTGTCCTTATTTTCATTCCTGAACACTCGGGATGAAACCTGGATAATAGGATGCAGATTAGCATTTATCGACCTAAATTTCATTTAGAAGGAAGTATATGCTAGACATTACAAAAATCATATGAACCCTTCCATTAAAAAAAAAAAAATATTAAATGAGAAGTATAACACATCACATACGAGGAGGAAATGGGGCCTTTTACAAACGATGAAAGGCAATCAGAAATATTAGAATTTCTCATTTTTAGTGAACCGCCTCCAGAGGGCGAGAACAAAAGATAGTAGTCGTTTTGAAATTCCTTAGGTAATTCAAATCTAAGGGCTAAATTTGCACGTTCTGCAGAAGAAATGGTCAGCATCTATGATAATTCATGAAATAATTAACGAAGAAGGAGACTTAAGACCTTGGGGGGGGGGGGGAAGGGAAGGATGGCAAAATCCGAAAGTGATCCAATTTATCATGCCAAAAAGCTAAATAAGCCTAAGGCATTTTATTGTACCACCTTGGAAATCTGTTTACAGGAATGAAATTGTCAGAAAATTCTGATGTTATTTGATATATCACTGACCCCCTTTCCATTTAAAAAAAATTGACTTAGATTCAAGATGACCGATTTCAAGATGGCGGCCTTGTTCTGTTCATACCGTAAAAGATAGACCATTCACATATACGAGTACATGCTATATCTTTGCAATGAAATTATCCAAAGGTGCCATATGAATACGTTCAACTATACCAGTTACTACTGTAATTAATTATTATTAATTATCATTCTTGACAAACCATTGTTTCGTGTTATTTGTACTGTGGATCGACGCGCCATCTTGCTGAAAAATGTGGGTTTCTCCAGAAGGTTTTACTAAGTTTGCAATGTCTCGATGTAACTAAAGTTATTTTGTGGTCCTTCAAGAAACGCCAATTCGAGCTTTCCATCCTGCCAACGCCATGAGTGAGCACTTCCTTGTTAAGCTTTTCTAATAATCATGCCAGTAGGAAGGGATATGCCGTCTGGACCATCCAAATTAACTTTAAATTTGGAGTGGATTTACTCATCCAGCCAGGGAGGGTGTTCAGATCCAACTTAGAATGTAAGGTTGAATGCTGCGACTAGCTACTAGCAATTAGCTTTGCCAACAATATGCCTAACAGAATTCAGATATTGATAATCTTAAGCCTAACAGGAGTTTGCTCTTCACAGCAATTAGCTATGGATTACAATTGCTATGGATATTAGATATACGAGGCCTGTGAGAAAAGTATCCGACCTTTTTTTTTTTTTTTTGCGTAAACCTGATGGATTTGGATTGCGCGCGCTTGCATGAGCCGACCTTGAACCTTTGTGCGTATGCGTGAATTTTTTTCCCGCCTCTCAATAGCGTCAGTTGCTGGCAATCAGCATTAGAGGGAGGTAGTGTGTTGTGCTCTCGTCGGTTTTTGATTTAGAGGCTTTCGGTGACGATGCTATGGTCGTACCCGTACACCTAGGACTCGTCACCAGTGATTGTGGTGTTCATGAAGTCGCGGTCAATGTTTGCTCCGCCGTCAGCAACTTCGGCACGAATTTCGCCGCCACTCTTTTCGTGGCCAAATCTTCGGTCAGAATGGAATGTGCCGAAAACGTACTGATGCCCACGTCTTCCGCAACTTCTCGGATAGTCACACGACGGTCCCGCATCACCACAGCGCTCACTTTGGCAATGACCTGGTCATTTCGGCATGCTGATGGCTGACCGGTTGTACCAATCCTTAATCTGTGTGATGCCCATAGCATCGTCACCGAAAGCCGTCTGAATCTTCCGGACGGTTTCCACCTGGCTGTCGCCCAGTTTCTGGCCAAATTTGATGCAGTAACGCTGCTCCAGTCGTTCCGTCATTTTCCTTCAAATCAAAAACCGACGAGAGCACAACACACTACCTCCCTCTAATGCTCATTGCCAGCAACTGACGCTATCGAGAGGCGGGAAAAAATTCACGCATACGCACAAAGGTTCAAGGTCGGCTCATGCAAGCGCGCGCGATCCAAATCCATCAGGTTTTCGCAAAAAAAAATAAGGTCGGATACTTTTCTCACAGGCCTCGTATTACATGCCATATCTTAGCATTCAAAGTTACCAATGGTACTTTGCCCATCATTAATTACGCGTTGTATTCATTCAAGCCAGGTCGTTACGAGTTGTTTGATATATTACATGCCATATCTTAGCATTGAAAGTTTCCAGTGGCACTGTATTGTACCATTAGAACATGTAATACTAAACCAATTCCAAGTACTTTATGAACGTTGGAACCACATCTGGATAAGAGGACCTTTCGCTGGCCAATGCACAGTCTAGTTCATAAAGGTTTAGACCTAAGTCATAGTTGAGCACGTGAATAGCACATCTCAAGCGTATACCTGCTACCCTATTTTCATTCAGAAGGGACAGGTCGAGTCTAATCTGCCTTGACTCTCAGTAATAGTAATGTATCCAACTATTGTTGCAGGTGGAGGTCCCCAAACTCTATGGAGATGAGAGTCGGCTGCTGTGGTCTCATCATGATCAAGGAACCCCACCCCCCCGCCAAAAAAAAAACTATTGTTAGACCAGGGTGGGCCAAAAGTTTGGACTGACCTAAATAATACCTAAACGTTATTGGTGGAGTTAATAATCTCGATTGGGGATACTATTAAGAGTGGCAGGAAAACTTCTATTCAGGTGTCCAAGATGTGACCTCCATCTTGAATGCAACTCCAAGTTTTCAAATGAGAAGGGGTCATGTGATATATGAAATGCATGTGGACAGAGTAGCGCAAACAACCAAGTAATTGAAGACGCGCTTTTAATGTGACGAAGTGAATGTGACGAAAGGAGCCGCTTCTCCTCACCTGCTCTGTATCGAGTGGGAGTGTTCCAGTGGCCCACCTGGCTGAGTGCCAATCCCAACAGCTATTTGCAGATGTCGTTGGCCCTCGTCGATGACAAGATGGCGTCGTTTGGAGAAAGGGATGGAGCGGGGGGTGGAGGGGGGTTGAAAGTCCTCTAAATGGCCCTCTTTGTAATCTCGCGGCGCTACCGTTCGTCACGCACTTTTAACCCTTTCATCGCCGTTTGCCTCTTATTTATTTGCATATTTCACGGGTTTGGTCTCTTTTAAAAACCGTTTTGCATTTTTGCCAACGTGAGTTGAGAGAGAAAGAGGAGCCAACGGGAGGAGGTCCTTTAAACGAGTTTTCAGGGGAAAGGAAATGGGTTACAAAGGAAATCAATGGCCTCGTTTTAAGTTGGATTAAGTGAATAGGCGTATGCTTTTTGAGTTTTCAATATTCTTGGCTTTAAGAATACGTTATCGAGGTCCCTAAATGCACGTTAGTTACGCACGAATTGACATGAGTTTAACATTGGAAAAAGTTTCCATGGGATATGCTGATGATTTAAATTTGTTGGGAAGATCAGTGAACTTTGTGAAGGAAGCGGATGGAAGCATCGGATACAGCTGGAAAGGAAGTTTATTCAAAAATCAATGCCTCAAACACTAAGTTCCGGTTGGTTAGAAATAGTATACAGGGTGGTTATAAAATAAGTTCTCCTACTCAGAGCCCTCTAGAGCCCAATCTAATGAACCGATTGTGATGCAAATTGAAATGTAGGCTATTCAGAACATGGGGGAGAGAATTCCGGAAAGAAAATAATTAATGCAAATTTTCACCACCAGGTGAAAATATGGCGCTGCGGAATAACAAATGGAGATTTAAAACTAATTTTATTGTTTGGAGGCGTAGCACAGCATGATCAAGTGTTGTATGAAGCGTCTAATGCTGGCTTTCAGCTCAGGGACAGTCCGTACGCTTTGTTGATAGACCCGATCTTTCAAATATCCCCACGGGTTCAAATCCGGAGAACGTGGAGGCCACGCATCTGGAAAATTTCCAAACATCGTCGTTCTCGCAAGGCAGAAATCACATGCTGTGAAAGAAGTTCACAATACCGTGCACTTGTCACAGAACATCTTACAGGACCTCGTTGTATCACTTCCTCAAAGAAAAGGGGGCTGAAATAAAATCAGCAGTGAATCCATACCACACAGTCATGTTTTCAGAATGCAAGGGATTTTCATGCACGACATGGGGGAGTGAAGCACCCCATATGCGGCAGTTCTGCGTGTTCATTGCTTCGTCTGACCATAGCCACAGGTCATCAACAATCATCCTCTCCAGAAAGCGATAAGCAAAGTCAACGCGTTGAGTGGGGTCTTGAGGTTTTAGCTGTTGTGCCAGATGAATCTTGTAAGGGTACCAATGCAGAATGGACCGCAAGACCTTTCGCACCCTGGACAATGGGGTGGACAATTCGCGTGCTGTAGCTCGAGCACTGCAACAGCCACGCCCTCAACAACTTCGTCTGCTATCTTGCGCTGTCCTCTTCCTGGTGCGACAGCCAAATCGCCAGTCGATTCCAATTTCTTTATCATCTTTCGCTATCCAGTGTCTGACATGGGCCCTTTTCACAGTCCTTTTAGACGACAGTATGCTCGCAATGCAGCTAGACTACTGCTATCATTCTGGTAAAACAACTTTACCAACCATGATGTTTCGTGAAAGCTTTTCGCTAAACATAATGAATGAATGTATCATTCTGAGTATGTTGACATCCTAATTTGCATAAAGTTTCTGCTAATAAGGCCGATGTTGAGAACGAACATACGCTATAATCAAACAAAAACTTGCCTGCTTGTTTAAAACAATAAAACTAGTTTTAAAATCCCCATTTGTCATTTCCAAAGCGCCACATATTCACCTGGTGGTGAAAATTTGCACTATTTTTTTTCTTTCCAGAATTCTCTCCCCCTTGGTCTGGATAGCCTACATTTGAATTTGCATCACAATCGGGTCATTAGATTGGGCTGTAGAGGGCTCTGAGTAGGCGGACTTATTTTATAACCACCCTGTAGATTAGACTCGATTAGCAAACTCTCCATTATCTCCAGTTACTGCTCATTTTTAAAGATCCTTAAGATCTGCATTGCCACAAATTCAATTTTGTTTTATAATTCGCAGAGGTGAGGTTAGGTTGATACTAATATGACGGGCCTATTGTTGCACAAAATTTACCTTGCATTGTTAGTCTTGAGATACCTCTTATTAGTATGCCTTGCCATCATTATGAATATCGAAATACAGCGCGCCTTCATTGGTGCACGTCCTGGAAGACTCGTCAGCGAGGCAGAGTGCCTTAAATGCACCGTCTGTTCTTGTTGTCCTGGAAGTTTCAGATCTCCATCTTAGAATTGATAGTTATTAGAACATAACATTTTTTTGGAATAATGAGCAGTAACTGGAGATAATGGAGAATTAGCAGCAGTGGAAGAAGTTTCTTCGCTCGGCGCTGTATTGTTTTCACCACAGAGTGCGAATTACAAAATTTGTTAGACAACTGAAAAGAGACACGTGTTCGGTTGCCAAGCATGAAACTATTGTTGCATCATAATCACTTTCAGCAAGTGAAACCCCGGAAAAGCGTGACGCTTACAGGCACAGAGCAGGAAACTGTTTTTTTATATTCCAGATACTGCGTCGATTCTTCTTGGCATGGGCGATAATCAGATTTGTGGGGGTCTGAGATCATGCATTCTTGTGTGAGATTTGATAGCTGTCTTTTTTCAACTACGTCCCACAAACACTCAATGGAATTGAGATCTGGAGATTGTGGGGGTCACCTAAGCAAAGTGCGAGGGGTGGTCATAAAGTCATTAGAATCGACATGAAAGAACAATTGCTTTTGAAAATGTGTGATGCCAAAAGGGAGCGAATCAACGTCGAAAACAACAAGGAGCAGCCAGTCGGAAAATGGAGGTGCGAGCCGTGATAAGATTCCTGCAGCTTCCGAGCTTTTCAACTTGTGTCAGGCTCCTATATATCATGGCATCGAGTCCACAGTTAATTGGAGTACCATTGACGAGTAGCTTCAGATTTTCAGCATGCGAAATTTTACTTTTTCTAAAACTAAGTGGTTGCTCGTTTAAGTTTTATTATTATAACTGCAGGCTTTGTTCTCAAGTGGATTCGACAGCGGCGCACATATTCCCTAACTACTCACCTAAGCTGATTATGAAATTAAACTAATAAAGTAGCCTATTACTAGTAAGTTGACTTCTGCTTCTTATTTATTCCCATTTCGCGGAGCCTTAAAAGTTTCTTTCTAACTTTCTAATCCTATTAACGTTGAATGAAGAGAAAAGTTTTTGATACCAAAGACGTAGCTTCCAAACTTCAAGAGTAATTAGCATCCGAGTCTTAACTCGTGTCTAGTTTATAGTTATTACCATCGCCTCGCGAGGGTGTTTGAATAAATACCGCTTAATGTTATCAGGAAGGTCAAAGAACGCGAATATTGATATTGTTAATGGTAATGAACTTGAATTTAAATTTCATGGTTTCAGCGATTCATAATACAAGGTGATTATAATTAAAGTTCCTTTGTAAAAATGCTATAAAAAAACAACCATGAGTCCGAATGACTTCAAATTTGGACTGAGCATTCTTGAAGAAGGGGCATTTGATATGGGATAAGAAAAAAATAGTTCCAAAATTTATCACTAGATGGCGCTGTAAGCGGCATATTATGTACTGTATAATAAAAAAAAATCATGTTTAACTTGTTTTAGTGTCAATTGCATTCCTTGACCAACTTTAATGTAAAAACATCATGCCATAAACAACTCATGCCAAAGCCGTCGTATTTCAATTCAAAATGTCACTTCTAGCTGAATCCGCTTCCGTTATGCCGCCTACAGCGCCATCTAGTGATAAATTTTGGAACTATTTTTTTCTTATCCCATATCAAATGCCCCTTCTTCAAGAATGCTCAGTCCAAATTTGAAGTCATTCGGACTCATGGTTGTTTTTTTATAGCATTTTTACAAAGGGACTTTAATTATAATCACCTTGTATTATGAATTGTGTATGTATTGCACCGATGACAAACAGCAAGTTAACATCAATTAGTACTTGGTACAACCAGCGTTGTTAACGATGACTTCATGCTTCTTATCTGGCATGGAATGATACATTTTTGTACGTAATCTTGAGATATTTCCTCCCATGACTGCAAAACAGCACTTTTAAGTTTATTTATAGTTTAATATTGCTTTCCTTCAGCATACACCTTAAGTGTGAGCATTCCCCATACATTTTCGATGGGGTTAAGGTCCGGTGAAAGGGCTGGCCAAGATAACAGTTGGATTTTTTTGGAAGCAAACCATTTAGTCACAGCCCCAAATCATAAGTGATCTTCCACCCAACTACCTGTGGTTGAATATTTTTTCTTCTTTGCGCAGATCGTGGAAATGGTTGCTGAAGCTATCAGATCCGTCTAAATTTAGTTTTGTCTCATCGGAAAAAACAACCTTTTCCCACTCAGATGTCCAAGACATGTGCTTCTTTGCGAACTCCAAACGGGCTTGTTTGTGTCGTTCAAGTAGCTTCGGCTTTCGCAGTGTTTTTTTTTTTCCTTTTCAAATGCCGTGTGTCTTTCAGAAACTGCTGAACAGTTCTTAAAACTTGCATCTACACCTGTTTCAGCCATTATTTGGCTGGCAGAAAGATGAGAATTGGATGCTGTCCGCAAGATCCTGCGTTTGTCACGAGCTGACAACACCTTCGGTCTTCCAGATTTCGTAGTTTTACCATATGCATCTTGATTGCTGAGGTTATTGTTTATCACCTTTGCATTTCTAGTAAGCCTGCGTGCTATTTCTCTATTGGAAATACCTTCATTGTGAAGTGCAGTTATCTGTCCAATTTCATATTCACCGAGTTATGTTCCTCGACACGAACTGTGGCGATCCGTGGTAACGAAACGAGCTGGGTAACAAAGCCAAGCTCTCCGTCTTCAAATCTATCTTTGTCCCCATTCTCACCATTCATGAGGCTTGGGTAATGACCGAAAGAGTGCGATCGCGGGTACAAGCGGCCGAAATGAGATTTCTGAGAGGTGTGGCAGGTGTTACACTCCCTACTAGATAGAGTGTACAGCAGCACAATAAGGGAATCTTTAGGTGTTGAGCCGCTACTTCTCCGCATTGAGAGATCTCAGTTGCGCTGGTATGGCCACGTGCTACGCATGCCTCAAACTGGTCTTCCTAGGCAGTTATTTTCCAAGCCGGTGGGTAAGAGACCAAGGGGTCGGCCTAGAACCAGGTGGCTAGACTACATGGAGAATCTGCGTTCCAGTCGCTTGGATATTACCAGGGAGGACATGCACCTGATGGCGGAAGATCGCGATCGCTGGAAATCCTCCATAGGGCTGCTGCCTCCGCGACCCTAACGGATAAGCGGGTTTGAAAAGAAAGTAAGTAAGTAAGTGTTCCTCGACTCATTTTTTCTAATCCAACGGAACGTACAGCACACATACACACACGCTTACGACAGCTGAATAACTATCCATTCTAATTTTGAATAGTGGGGGTGAGGCTACATTTTTGCGCATGTGAAATGACATTTCTTCACAAAAATGGTCTCTAAATCTAAAATATTAACAGAATGAGGGCGTGTAATAATAGGTTTTAGTTTGTTATTACACTAATACTGGTTGCAGCCATTTATGGTTGTCTATGTTTTCTGTAGTCACAAATAATGCGTGAGGCTATTCTTTCTGCGCGGACTGTACCTTATATAGTCACCTAACCAATTCCCAACACGTGACATAGTTCCTCGGCTGGGCAACTCCGATGACAAACGTAGGCGGTGGTCATAATAATGTGACTCGACCCTGTAGTATTAAATCATATTGCTGAGGAGCACTTTTTACCATATTACTCGATCATAGATACAATCTCCCACCATCTGCTTTAATATTCTATAACTTAATAGTGGAAATATTTGACAGCCGTTAGCTATGTTGTAACAGCCTTTCAGCAAAGTAAACGTTGTCGTTTGTTTATTTGTCCGTTGTAAATAGATACTTAGCAAATATATCGTATATTGTTAGCATAGACGTAACGGAAACTTTATTTGCTCGCAATGTTGGGATCCACGCTTTTATGGTATTTCCGCCAAATTCTCGCTCGGTCATGGTCATCTGATTAATGTAACTTAAAAGTGAGTCATTGGCCCACCTAATACACTAAGTGACATTGAAAATGCAACACCATGAAGGAATGGGGAGAGAAATATGCAATTTGCAGAGATATGCAAATGATGCGAATTGCGCAGCCTTTTTTTTCTGGTTGCTGAAGAAACGTTTATTTTTAGAGAAGGCCAGGACGTTGTCAACCAAGGCAGTTCCAGTTGCAGATAAACGATTTCTCGAGGGGTATGGTGATCGGACTCAGTATGGCAAAGTGGTCCTTACATCGAATCGCAGCAGACTGCAACCTAAACGCGTCCACGCGGCGAAGATGGTTGGAACTCAGGAATGTGGCACGTTTGAGAGACTCATATCCGCTGGCAAGCTATAGCGAACCCCAGCCAATTCCGTTGACCTCTTGCAGCATGTTCAAGACACGTTAGATGCTCCCATATCATTCAGGACCATTATTCGTCGGTTGCTCGTGGATGAGGTGCTGCGTCCGGTGACACTACCCTTCCTTCAGCAAGTGGCCAATGCCATTGACTAGCAGGATATCGCCCAACCCCATACGGAACGCATTAGCCAACATCCCCTGCAAGGTACCCAGGTGGTTCTCTGGCCAGCAGTCTACCCTGATCTCACACCCTGATGGAACACTTCTGCGTTCAGAAAACGAACTTTGGAAAATGGTTGACAGGGAATGGACATTCATCCCTCGGGACACAATCCGCACGCTCATTGACTCTGTACCTAGATCTATCCCCGCCCACGGTGCTGTCGCTCAACGTGTATCATGTTGTAATAAACATCACTTATTGCTGTCTCTTTCTGTTTGCTGATTTTTATCACTTTCTATGAACGCGTTCATGGTGTTGCATTTTCAATTTTCGACTGTGCGAAACGTAGACGTTTTCCCTTTTTACGGTTTCTCCAGATAGGAAAGGTGTTCGAATAAGCCTTTGGCTTCCATATCCCATGCGACGCGATGCAGGGCGAACTGTGCCTTCAGAGATTGTTTGAGAGGAAACTGGATTAAAACATGCTGATGCAACTTACTGCACTATCTTATCTTGAGCCGTCCCAGTAACTGACGACTGCTACAAGAAAACAGTAGCAGACGGGACCGCGGCTTAACGTGCCCTGCGAAGCACGGGGAGGTCATGATGGAAGAGCTGCTGGCGGACGAACAAACCAGTGGCTATCACCCCAGCACTAGTCACTCAGCAAATGGATCAGACTAAAGTCCCCCAACAGCTGTGCCCCAAATAGCCATCCCACCCAGAAGTGGTCCTGAAGCCACTGAATGTCACCCAGCCAGTAGCTGGCCGCGCCTGAAGTTGCTTAACTCCATCGATCAGCAGGCTACGACCACCCCCTACTGCACTATTGCCTTTCTTTTGTCTTTTATAAATTTTAATGAGTTTCTTAGTATATTAGATTTCAAAATACACGAAGAGTCCCGAAATATAACGGTCCAACTAAAGCAATCTGGTGTTGACATCAAGACCAGAGGGCGAGCTATCTTCATTGTCTGACTGAAAAGTGATATCTTCAATCCTTGATCGAAAGGAAGTGAGAAATGACAAAAGTTTCCTGAAGATGTCATCTGAAAAGAAAGCAGCTCTGAAGAAGAAGAAGGGAGAAAATTTCACATTTTTCTCGAAGAAAGAAATAAAAAAAGGAAGTTTGTGGAAGCCAAGCAGTTGGATAAGTCTCACCCAGCCAAATGACGCCATTCGTTCTGAGAAGCGACAACAAATCACTGAAGGAAGATAATCCCAAGAATGGATGGAATTTCCCACTCAGAAGAATGAAGACGATATGATTTAGGGGACCTTTTCCCTGAACTTATCTCAGGGTTGTCCCGAAAGAAAGGGGCATTTGAAAAATATCCGATAAAATCTCTATTAAAGTGTTCATCTTCAACGAGTCAAATTGCAATTACCTAGTGGGCGATTTGCCAATCGTCAATCAATCCAAACATACAAAACTCAAGGGATAAAAGAAATTTAAAGAGGGATGACCAAATATGGGTTCTGCGGGATTCCTTAATCCTTCTCAAGAGGCCCGATTTAGTTTAAAAATAAAATCTATAAGTCATCAATGAATGACATACTCAAGTGTCTATTGCTAAGGTTTCTACATAAGCTTCTGTTCTCGAAACGAAGCAAGTCGTTAATTTCTATCTCGTATATCAAACATTTTGTATCGACATGTCATGTACACTGGTGGACAAAAGTTTGGGAAGTCGTTGTTTTCCATGAAATTTCAACAGTAGAAACTTAATTTTTTCTATGAGTTTACATGTAATAACAAACATTTATATGCAAGGAACAAAGTAAGGAAAAGTTGATTTGCCTATTACTTACAAGCAAACTACCTAAACTCCCCTGGTCAAAAGTTTGGGATATGCGATAGATTTGGATATTCTATCATGATAAAAATTTTCTATTCGATTTCCTTCCATTGCTGGTGGTAAATGAAGCTTCAAAATGTTGACTGAGGCAGAAAGAGAAAAAATTAAGACACTGTACGAAGAGCACAAGAATTTAAAGTCGTGGCTAAACTGTGTCATGTTGGCTACAATACGCTTGTCCGGATTGTCAAACATTTGAACAGACAAACGGGGAAGAAAATGGGTCGCCCTTCTGCTCTAAGTCGCAGGGAAAAATCGCGCATTAAACGCTACTCCAGAGCAGAAATTGCATCAGGCCACCTGGTCAACGGTTCTCGGATCCAACTCGGGCTCCAACTAGATGCTTCTAGGAGAACTATACGAAGTGAACTTCAACGTCAGAAGTAATTGCGAAGAAAATTCCGTTAACAAAGGTACAACAACAACAAGCCAGGCTGCAATTTGCAGAGAAGCATATTCGGGAGAGCACCAACTTTGAAACCGTCATTTTTTCCGATGAAAAACGTTTCAGTTTTGACGGGCCAGACAACACATGCAGTTCTGTGGAACATCGTGGTACAAAAACGTCTGAACCTAAACGTGTGAAGCGTCAAATGGGAGGTGGAGGTGTGATGGTATTGGGGGCAGTCTGCAGCACTGGATGGTTGAAGGCACTTATACTACTGCCAAGTACTTGCAAGATCTTCAGGATGTATTTATACCATGGTGCAAGCAAAAATTTCGTAGAAAGCCCTGGATATGGCAACAGGACAACGCCTCTATCCATAAAGCACGCATCATTTCCAAGTTTTTTCAGGAAAACAACATCACTACTCTTGACTGGCCGGCTCGGAGTCCAGACTTGAACATAATTGAAAACATTTGGCACCTTATGAGCAAGGAGATTTACGCTGAACAGCAGTATTATTGTCGGGATGCTTTGATCATAGCTGTCCAGAATGCAGCGAAGAAAATTAATGCAAATGTAATCCTTAGTTTATTTAAATCATTTCCAGATCGGCTGTTAGACGTAGTTAAGTCAATTGGAGCACAGATTGCTTGTTAATTCACTATTTATTTTCTGGTTTTGCTTTATTTTGTGATGATACCCCAAACGTTTGACCAGGGTAATGTATGTAATATGCTTGTAGTTATAAGCAAATATACTTTTCTTTATTTTGTCACTTGCATATAAATGTTTGTTATTACATATAAACTCATATAAAAAATTAAGTTTCTACTGTTGAAATTTCATGGAAAACAACGACTTCCCAAACTTTTGTCCACCAGTGTATATAAAAGTAGTTAAAAAGTTCTAAGATGGTCGAATTTGATTCATTTGAACATGTCTTAAGGTTTCCAAAGTTGATTCAAAAATTTTGGAAATATGTTTCAAATGGTTTATGTGACGGCGACTAGTTTGGTCTTTCGATACTTGACTATGAATCTTTAATGGTTTCTTTAAATAGCATCACGCACCTTCAGACACATACCTGCTTCGTATTATTATACGCTGGTGGCCAAAAGTTTGGTCCAACCAGCAAAATCGAGAAAAAATGAATTTATACTAAAAATATTTTACACCTACAACTCTAAGTAAATATAAAACAATATTCAAGGTAGAATCAAATTTATTTCTGCGACGTTGCTTTTTTCTTACCTTAAATCAAAATAAGACTGGCCAAAAGTTTGAACCAACATCACAAACATGCAAATAATTTGCATATTACAAGTCATCGCTTATTGTGTGGTGGGCACTAAAACCATATTATGTATTGTACAATGTTAACTGAAGGCCAACGAGAGCGAATTAGCAATTTTAATAAGCGATTTACAAACTTCAAAAAAGTTGCTGAAATCTTCTATGCGAGCTACAAGTCTTTATCAGAATTGTTAAAAATGTTAATTGGAAAATAGGACGGAAATAGGTCGACCTTGTGCACTGACGCAAAGAGACAAATCAGGAATTAAGAGACATGTTAGACATGATATTACATCTGGGCATGTAGTCAACACCACACAAGTCAAACTTAATCTGCAACTTGCTGTCTCAAGAAGAACAATTCGCAGCGAACTACGTGCTCAGAACTTTGCCGATGGAATTATACCCAAAAAGTTGCCACTACCACAGAAACACATGCAGGAGAAACTGGAGTTTGTTAAGACATATCTGCGTGAAAACACAGACTTCCAATTGGTTGTGTTTTCTGATGAAAAACGAATCAGTTTGGATGGTCCTGATAATATAGCTTCTTATGAAGAGCATCGTGATAAAGAAACACTTGTTCCACTTCGAATTAAGCGCCAAATGGGTGGTAGTGGAGTGATGAGTCTGGGTGCCATTGGAAGCAACGGAAAATTGAAGATTCACGTTAAAGATGGACAATGCACAACAGCTCAATATAAAAATGAATTTCAAAATGTGTTCATCCCATTGTGCAAAGTCTGGTTTAAGCAAAAACCATGGATTTAGCAGCAGGACAGTCCTGCGATCTATACTGCACAAGTTGTGAAAGCCTATTTTGAGAGCAACAACATTTCCACTTTTGCTTGGACTGCTCGAAATCGAGATCTCAATATTATTAAGAATGTGTGGCATCTCACGGAACAAAAAATTTACCAAAACACTCAGTACAAATCTCGTGAACAACTAATAGCAGCCATTCAGAAAGCTGTTAAGCCAAATGTTATTAAAAGCTTATTTAATTCTATTTTGTCAAATACGAGGTCTGTTCAAAAAATACGTAGACTGACGTCATAAAACAAAATATACTTTATTCAGAAGTTACACATCTGGGCCCCCTTCAAAATACTCTCCTCCCCGACGCGCACACTTATCCCAACGGTGTTTCCACTTTTGGAAACAGTCCTGGAACGCTTCTTTTGTGATGTCCTTCAGCGCCTTCGTCGCATTTGCCTTTATGTCGGGAATCGTCTCAAATCTCCTTCCTTTCAAAGGTCTTTTGAGTTTGGGAAAGAAGAAGAAGTCACAAGGAGCGAGGTCAGGTGAGTAGGGTGGGTGAGGAAGAACAGTGATCGAGTGTTTGGCCAAAAACTCTCGAGTTCTGAGGGCTGAATGGGCTGGAGCGTTGTCGTGATGAAACAACCAGTCACCTCTCGTCCACATTTCTGGCCTTTTCCACTCGTCCAGTGGCAGTTTTTCCGAGTTTAACACAAAATTTCACAGCAACTCACTCTTTGCTCGTTCAAGTCACTCATTCTAAAAATCCGCCAAACGAAAAAAAACACACTTCACAAACAACCGCGTAGCTAATCAACCAATACTGATATTTGCAATCAAAAAACTGCCTTGTAATCAGAGGATCTGTCAGAAGATGGCGACACCAAGCGATTTTGATTGGGACCAACAAGGCCCGCGCAATTCAAACAGTCTACGTATTTTTTGAACAGACCTCGTATTGTAGAGTCAAAATGATCTCAAATATCAAAATAATTCCTTAGTTGATGATGTAATACTTTTTTCCCTTTATGTGTTACAAATGTGGTCCAAACTTTTGGCCAGTCTTATTTTGATTTTAGGTAATAAGAAACCAACAACGCAGAAATAAATTTGTTTCATCCCTGAATATTGTTTCATATTTACTTAGAGTTGTAGGTGTAAAACAGTTTTCGTATACATTCAATTTTTCTTGACATTGCTGGTTGGTCCAAACTTTTGGCCACCAGTGTATGCTGAAAATTATGTATTGGTTTCGCTCTGTTTGTGTATCCCTTGTTCGTCTGTAATCCATATGGCCAACGATTACTCGAGAATGCCTTAACTTTTTCAAATTCTGCTTTCGCTCTTCGATAGAGACCCTTCCTGAGCTCACCTGGTTAGTTCCTCATTGAAATCGGTCTAACAGTCACGTGACTATTAAGACCCAACCCCCCGCCCTCATTAAATTTTTTTATTGGCAATATAAAGCATGTAATATGTCATTCGAACGGGAATGACGAGCACAAGACGAAAAGGACATTCTTTTCGATTTTCGAAATGCTACGTCCGAGAAAATGACCCCCAAAAGGTACTTCAATGACCCCTTATTACGAGCTTTAACTAAAGCTGTTACGTATAAGAATACAATCTTAATCGGTAACTTTATGTATCCAGCCGGCCGTCGTTTGCACGAGAACGTGAAAATGGAAGAACTTAACTGCGATATATCAACTTTTGATGAGCTCTCGTGGACCCTTTCAAGCACGTGCACTAATGTTAAGAATATGAACTTAGGGCATGTCACGTGTCAATCGATTCGTACTGACGAGTCATAAGTGAATACAGTGTTACTTTTTGTTTATCACTTAAGCATTGTTGATGGCAGCTTGGAGCACGTGCCCGTTATGAAGCTTTGTCGATGCGCGTGCTCATTTCGTTTTAAAATTCAGTTTTGTTAGTCTTGTTAAATGTTAGGCCTGTTGTTAAAATGGCTAAATAATAATAGGGCCGTTGTTAAAAATGGGTCATTAATGTTAGGTCTATAGTTAAAAATGACTAAATAATTGTAGGCCTATAGACAATTTGCCGCACGTAGTTCATGTATTTATCCGCTTATTGGCGCTAGTACTAAGACGCCATTACAGTCATTATAAGGAGACGATTTTTGAAGGAAACACTGATCTGCTTACCTCTATTAGCATGCTCACTGAAAGATCTTTCCCCGTGTTTTATTCCTCGTGGTCTTCGTGTTTAATTAAATATAGAAGGAATTATACCGATAGTGTGCTAATCAATGTAAATAAGCGAGAATTTTCCGTATTTTTATTTAATCACTTACAAATCAGCTGTTACAGTGTGTTCAACTATTATAAGACACCCTCATTGTTTGCTGTAAAACCTTACTGAGTGAATAGTTTACAATAATATTTGTCCCCATGAAAACGAGCAACAAAAGAAACATAAAATTAGACATTTTTTTTATTATAATATGCATTTATTTTGTCAACATTTAATAATGCATCAAAATGAACTGTTCAAAAATTATAAGACACGTACAGAGATTGAATGCATAGTGTTAACATACCAGTTTGTTTTG
This sequence comes from Rhysida immarginata, assembly GCA_023313115.1. NCBI lineage: Eukaryota > Metazoa > Arthropoda > Chilopoda > Scolopendromorpha > Scolopendridae > Rhysida > Rhysida immarginata. Next base: position 66,696 of record JAHWFO010064228.1, on the reverse strand, counting down.
AAGTCTAATATTTTGTGTGATTACCCCTGTTCCGGATAACCTCAAACACGCGAGTTTTCATTGATTGGAGAAGACTGATATTGTTCCATTCACGTATGATCGAAGCTTTCAATTCTTGTTTGCTGACATATTGTCTTCCATGCTTGTACACAGATCTAGAAAATTGACCCCACACATTCTCCATAGGATTCAAGTCCGGACTTTTTGATGGCCAATCCAAAAGACGGACTTTCTTGGCTGTGAACCATGCCTTAGTGGAGGCAGATGTTTCTTGCTGATATATCCAGCCTCGTCCACCAATTTGCTGTGCTCTAGGAATCAAATAGTGTGACAACAGTTCCTGATATGCTTTTGAGTCCATGGTTGAACGGATGAACATAATTTCAGACTTGCCTTTACCACCAAATGCCCCCCATACCAACACTGATCCACCACCTGAGCATAATGAAAACGAAATGCGATGTCATTAATATAATCAAACTGAATTACATGTAATGGATAATTTGCACTTACCAGATTGCCTCTTGCTTAGGATTTCCTCATTCTTACGGAGGTCATACCAATAGTACGAGCATCCATCTGGCCCATCCAGATTGAATTTTTTTCTCATCTGAGAAAATCACTTTCCGCCACTCCTTGTCCCATGTTTGGTGTTCCTTAGCAAATTCTAAGCGCTTCTCTTTATGCATACACGTCAAAACTGGCTTTTTCTTCCTCTTCACCAATTTCACGTTCTTATTCTTTGATATAACATTCTGTATTGTGCTCCGGGAGACTTGTACTGGAATGGACCGTTGTATTTCCCTTAAAGAGTATTCGCCACTGGTTAACTTTCGAACAATGTCCCTTTTACAATACTCATTTCCAAAAAAGTTGGGACAGTGCAACATATAAGAAGAACTCCAACACATTTGTTTGGATTATTGTATTGCCGTTTATTTCAACGCATTACAATACATAAACGATAAATTAGGCATGGGATCACACATCTTATATGCTTAAAGAAAGATACAGTTGGTTTTCCTGTTTGGCACGTGCAACACACTCCCAAAAAAGTTGGGACAGCACGGCGTTTACCACGGTGTGGCGTCACCTCTCCTCTTGATGACACACTGTAATCTTCTGGGCATCGATGACACCAATCTTTCTAACACCGTAACCGGAATTCTGTCCCATTCCTGTTGGATATAGGTTTTCAGCTGTTCAACTGTCCGGGGTCGTCGCTGTCGTAGTTTTCGTTTAATAATACGCCAAACGTTTTCTATAGGCGACAGATCCGGGCTGCAAGGGGGCCAATCCAACATACGAATGTTCTGCCGACGTAGCCATGCAGAAGTTATGCGCGCTGTATGCGGTCTGGCGTTGTCTTGTTGAAATATACACTGACGTCGTCCAAACAGGCGCCTCTTAGATGGCACCATAGCTTGTTCCAGGATCTGTATATACGCTTCAGCATTGACGGTGCCATTGCAGATGTGCAAGTCTCCCATTCCATCGCCACTAATACAGCCCCAGACCATGACAGACGGTGGTTTCTGTACCGAACGCCTGTAGCACGCGGGAATATCCTTTTCGTCTTTGGTCCGGAGTGTACGGCGTCCATTATTTCCGTAAACAATCGTAAAGGCTGATTCATCGGACCACAATATGTTCTTCCAGCGTGCTTGGGACCAATTGCGATGGGCTCGAGCCCATATCAGACGGCAACATTGCTGTCGTTTGTTGATGTATGGCTTCTGTTGTGCACAGTACAACTTAAGTTTGCATTTGTGGATGCACCGGCGTACAGTTTTCAACGATAATGGCTTCCCGAAGAAATCGCGGGCCCACGTGTCTATGTCCGTAATCGCAGCATTCCTATGCGTGACGCAGTGATGTTGGAGGATCCGAAGAGCTCGAGCATTCAGAATAGGTTTTCTACCTTGGCCTTTCCGAACTGTGATCTCACCACTATCTCGGTAGCGCTTGATAATATTATGTACTGTAGATGATGACAGGTTAAATCTTCTGGCTATTGCACGCTGAGAAACGTTGTTTGTGAATTCTTGAATGATTCGAACACGAAGATCTTCGCTAACTGGCTTCACTGACCCATCGTTCCGAATAAGTTACCTGAACGACAGATGGCAACTGTTATTTATACGGAATGTAGTACGATGTCATCATTCTAGATTATTCCCGAACAATTCGGAAGGTTCCACTACTAACGGCGCTTTCTACAACGTATGTCCCTACTATTTTGGAACGTGTTGCAACACCCCCATTCAAAATGAACGTCCCGGCCACGATACAAAATGTTTTGGTGCACACAGTATATTTATGGCATTTCATAAACGTATCTGCTATTTTGTATTCGCGAGAAAGTTTTGTTACATCATCCCATTTTGTTTTTTCTATATATTTTGCACTGTCCCAACTTTTTTGGAAATGAGTATTGTATTTCTAGGACTTAGGAGAGGTTTGCGTCCTCTATGATGGTTTTTAGTCCCATAATTGTGTTTTAATTTCAAATAATTTCGAACGACACATCTGGACCTTTGAATTTTACGAGATATGGAAGCCAATGATAGTTTTTGATCGTAAAGTGAGTCGATCTGGCCCTTCTCATATTCAGATAAGCTGCTACCCCTTGGAGGAAGACAAATAGCAGTTGACAAGCCAAAAACGATGTCTTATAATTTTTGAACACCTGATTTTTAGCATATTTTTGCATAGATATGAAGTACATGCGCATTCTGGTTGAAGGGGTGATGGTTGTACTAGTGCCCTTTTTCACGGGAACAGAAATTATAGCTAAATATTCACTCATTTTAGGCTTTAAAGCAAAAAATGAGGGTGTCTTATAATAGTTGAATACACTGTAATCAGGCCTGACAAACTCAGGAAATCAAATGATGTAAAAATTGCCTCTTGTTTACATTAATTTGCACACTGAGGTTGGCATTTTACATACTATTTCGGCGTCTCTTAACGCATTGTCTCATCAAGAATAGACTTGTGTTAAGATAGATGGAAGTAAGATACTTTGATGAAAAATAAATTTAAACATCTGAGATTTGACGTGAGAAAGATCCTCTTAGACCATTCTTTACTTACTTTAAGATTCTTTGTATCGGGCCCAGCCGTATGGCTGGTCTGGGAAGAAGATCGTGTAGCCATCGGAAGATCTTGCAATTTGTTTAAAGTTGAATATACTGAAAGAAAAGGGTTGTTTGAGGCCGCTTGTACAGATTTAGCAAAGCAATGGAATATGGGCACTAAATACCGTGTTCTACCAAATACACTGAAAGACGCATAAACAAATCCAAGATAACAGGAGGTCCCGCAAGATTAAGCAGCTACTTCGAGCAACAATTCCTTACCTCCCAAATTTGAAGACCATAAACAAATGAAATCGCATTTGGAATCAAAAACGGACCGCGTGGTTACTATAGTACTTGCAATGCCAATTATAACTTTATTGCACAAAACGAGACCTTTGCTGTTTTCTTGAATTGACAAATGACAAAATGAAAACTCGTCTGCATACGATATGATAGTGAGTACATCGATAAACCTGTTAGTCGTTTGAGGTAATTTTATTTTAAATGTATGTTACCATGTATTGTAGCAGATTTTCATCGAGGAAAATTATTTTTTAAATGTTTTTGAAAATTATTTTTTTATTCATATTGGAAATGTTTGAAGCATGAAGGAGGCTAAATGTTTTAATGCCACCCGGGAGTCAGTCATTCTTCAATTTTCCTTAAGCGTGGTTCCCACTGGCAGAAAACAAAAGAGCAGAAACCAGGGCGTATTTTTTTCTGCCTTTTGACTTTCTGCTCCTGCAGGTGTCCCACATGGCAGAAACTCAAAAGGATAAGATAGCAGAAGTTTTGCCCAACACAAATGCACGACACCGAAGCCGTCGATCGATCTAAACGGTTGGCTTCGACTGCACACAGTACGTACACAGTTCGTTCATTCCTCATCAATCATCACATCGAATTTTTGCATTCAATTGTTGTCTATTCAATTTAATTTGATTAGTAAATATATATTCCGCACCTCTTCTATTAGCGCTTCTACATTAATTTTCTTTCTCGGCTTCTTCACCTTTATGAGCTGAGTGTCCGACATTTTTATTTTGTGTGAGAGAGAGGACTTCACTGCAGAGATCGTTTTCTATTGGCTGAGCAATCGTTTCTGCCCTGCTTGTGCCACAAAAGTTGAAGTCAACCCAACTCTAAAACAGAAAACTCTAAAGCAGAAATTTTCAGTCGGGCAGAAGAGACGAAAACAGGAAGTGGCATCATAAAATTTTTCTGCTTTGTGGTTTCTGCCGTTGTTTTTTCGCAGGTGGGAACCACGCTTTACTACCGCACATATATTACCTGGACTCTTTTGAAAAGGCATTTGAGCAGAAAGCAAAACTTACAAGCTGTGTAAAACTGAAACCTTGCACTGACATCAGCTACTGAGTACACAAAAGTCAAATGACTGTAATGGCGGACAGTGCAGCAGATATAGCGCCGCTCCGTGGCAAAAGCGATCAGCGGCACATTCTCTATAGTTAAAAATGGCTAAATAATTTTAGGCCTACAGTTAAAAATGACTGAATAATATTAGGCCTATTGTTAGAAATGGCTAATAAGTTACATCTGCGTCACAGGTAACGGTCCTTGGAATGCTTACAAGATTTTTCCCGACAATGCTTTGCAACAATGATTTTTCTTTTCTAACGTTTCTAGTAACTTTGACTAAGAAGGGATGAATGACTCTAGTAGTGGAAAGAACATAGGCGCAGTAGTTTAAAACATTTCGACGTACGAGCATTTCATTTCTCATTTCGCGCGTGTTTGGAAAGATTCGTGTGAACGCTGCAATCGAATACGTAAATTTACATGCAGTTTTCGCCATTGCTGTATATAAAATATTACTGTAATATTAAACAAATAATTTTTATAGTCTTCTTTTCAGCATATTTGAAAATCGTTTTATGAATTATATTCTTGTTAAGATATGAGACGTAGAAAAGAGCTCAGCGACTGCCAACGCGGAACCATCATAAGATGCCATTTGCGCAACAAGTCAGTCCTTGAGATTTCCACCATTCTACAAATACCGCATTGCACAGCTATAGGCAATGACATTATCAAGTGGAAGCTCTTGTTCCTTCATTGTTATTACAAAATAACGTTTTTGTTTGTTTCTGTTATGTTAATAATATCCTCATCATATTCGATGAGAAAAATATTTTATGATACATTACCAAAAGCTCTACTCTCATACATATTGAATGGATAGTTTTCTAGTTGGTGCATTACTTTCAGGCCATTCAAGAGGAGAAGACGTTATCTTGTACACAGTTTGTCACTTGGTACAAGTTAAAAACAAGACTATAAAACTATAAATCGGCCCATTATGCAAAACGATCGTGACCACGTACTTTGCAAGCCGTGATTTAAGACTAAATCTTATCGAACAGTGCGACGAGAGGGTAAAGGCTTTAACAAACACTCCTTTCAGCAAATGCAAACAAGTATCGCCAACAGCAACCCAGCAGCAGTAGCAGCAACAACAACAACAACAACAACATGGACGACGACATAAAATCGTCAGCGCAGATATTTCAAACTCTGAAGTGAGCAAACAATTCCGTGATCGCTTCGATGGTCGGTTCCGAGAGGAATTCAATGATTCGCGAATCTATTGAAACACATTGGGAAGAGAGTCGTCCTCGTTCATTCGTTCGTCGCTAATTAAGAGAAAAGAGAGCGGCTCGTTTGCAAAAGCCATGGAATAGAAGAGGTAGAAGAAGAAGACGAAGACTTAATGGATTCCAATAGAAAGGAGATTCACGCGATCGCTAAGGTTGGAGGGTGTTGGCGAGATATTCACTTGGAATTCGACTGCTGGCATTCTCTCTCTCTCTCTCTCACTCTCTCTCTCTCTTCTTTGGAAGGAATCAATTCATTGATGGAATTAGATCCTAAAGCGGAATAGTTTGATGGCATTCTTTTGATAATAGGAGAGGGGGCGATTCCGCGCACCATTCACGTGCTTGCTCTCCTCTGTTTTATAAACGAGAGCCCGTTTGAAAATGGAGGGCGATTAAATTAAAAACAAACCCTTTTTCGGGTTGAATGGCTTCGAAAGGAGAAAATTTGCGGAGTGAATAGTCAAAGAAGGCTTTTGACGGCCTTGTTTGTCGTCCTCATTAGAAGGAGAACTGTGGTGACAACGAAATTCGTGAAGAAAAGTATTTTCGGAATTTGAATTGTTTTTCTTTTTTTAAACAGATTTAATATAAAAATTAACGGCCCTAATTAGGTTAATAAAGATCCTGCTTGGCAAGCACTGACTTGAAGACGTAGTGAGAGCTCATGGTACTACACAACTGTGTTAACAAACTAGGGTGATTCAGAATGAGTGTAACAAACAAATCCCTGAATCCAATTTGGCTAGTTTTGGCGTGACGTATGTATCTCGCATAACTCAAAAAACAATTAGCCCATAGGATGTTGAAATTTTGTGTTTAGGACACCCCTCACAGATCATCGATTGACCCAATGTCACATGATAATGAATTGCACATCATTTAAATAGCTTCCCACACCTTCAGACACAACTCTGC
>JAHWFO010064228.1:31728-59680 GCA_023313115.1 Rhysida immarginata | reverse complement strand
CAAACGTGCATGTGTCCGGATATTTGTGATCATATAGTGTAGTTGTGCACCTCTCCTTTTGATTGCAATCCTGGTCCTAAACTGTGTATATGTGGTGTCCAGAATAGATTTTCTTATATATCTATGTAGTTTTGTTAGCGTGGAGCAGTTTGTGACGTCAGAGTTTGACCGTTTCTACTCACAAGACCACCGCATCACGGATTTGGTTAAAATTTTAGGAGGTCAGTCTACAACATTAATACACAGGTTGGTTATAATTAAAGTGACACTATTTAGACCCTTCTAATGGCCGTTCTAGTAATCAAGATTTTGGCGAAACTTGAGATATACAGACCACGGGGAAAAGAATTTGGCAATCAAAACAAATTACTTCAAATTTTGACCGCTGCGTAAATATGGCGCGTGAATAATAACAAAAACAAGTTAGAAGCAGAGGAATTTATAAAATCAGAGCATTTGTTCAATGTACATTATTGCATGTTCCGCAGTAGAGCGAAGGGTTTGCTGAGGAATCGCAGTGCTATGGCGTGTTATGCTTGCTTTCAATTCAGGAACAGTCCGTATTCTTCCTCCAATGACATTATCTTTCAAATATCCTCACAACCAGAAGTCACAAGGGTTTAAGTCCGGTGAACGAGGCAGCCAGGCAGTTGGAAAAGTTCTCGAAATCACCCGTCATCTCCAAAAATGATCAGGAAGCAGTTCCTTCACTTGTCGTGCAATGTGGGGTGTTGCACCATCCTGCATTAAGACAGGAGTGTCTAAATATTTTCTTTCTTGTAATGCAGGAATGACTTTCTGCTGCAGAAGTTCGTGGTAACGAGCACCAGTGCCTTAAAGAGTGTTCTCTTCAAAGAAAAAGGGGCCAAGAGTGAAATGTGAAGGGAATCCTGACCATACAGTCACGTAATCAGAGTGCAAAAGCTTTACATGCACAACCGTCGGCTTTTCAGTATCCCAGACAGTGTGAAATGCGCTTCATCTGACCACAAAATGTTCCATGGCCATGCATTAGCGACAGAAACTGGCAAGCAAAATCGGTGCGTTTTTCCGGATCTTCATGAAGCAACTTTTGAACCATCTGGATCTTGTATGGATACCACTTTAAAATGGAACGCAAAACTTTTTGTACCGTAGATCACGGAATATACAAATCACGTGATACGGCTCGAGCACTTGCTGAAGAATATTGGGAACTTGAAGCACTCTCCACGTCTTCCACAGTCTCATTTGCAATTCGTTTCCGTCCTCTCCCTGGCAGCACACCCAACTCACCAGTTTCTTCAAATTTCTTAATCATCTTTTTTAAACCATTAATGGACATAGGCCCATTTCGCAAGTCGATATTCTCTTAGTGCACCAGAAGCATTATTGCAGTTCTGGTAAAACAACTTGACCAATAAAGCTCGTTCCTTTTTAGCTAAAGCTATCGTTAAGAATGACTTTACATTTAATTTCACTGTCATTTTAAAGCTTTTCTAATTTTACATCTCATTTGCATAACGTCTCTGATTGAGTAAAAATTCTCAGATAGTTTCTTACGTGACCAGCGCCATATTTTGACGTAGCGGTCAAAATGTGAACTAATTTTTTTATTGCAAAATTCTCTTCTTCATGGTCTGTATAACATATGTCTCAAGTTTCGTCAAAATCTGATTAACAGAATGGCCGCTAGAAGGGTCTAAATGGTGTAACTTTAATTGTAACCACCCTGCACCTTTTGTATAAATGGATTTGAATCAATGGCCTTAGTTTCGGAGAAAAATTATAAAATTTTTTGTTCTCCATCCCTCCCCTCCCCCAAACCCGTTTCCATAGTAACCGAAATTTGGCCTGTGAAATGAATAAGAAACGATAAACATATATTCGCACTATCGACGGTCTATGCGCATATCGTACCTTTAATGTTATAGATTGACCGTTCTAAAATTTCAACCAAATCCATGATGTCATGTCCGTGCGGCCCCTTGTAAGAGGGAAGCAATGAAAATAAGAAATTGTTGCATAAAACGATTGTGAAAATTTTTAAGTACCGAAAGGTTAAACTAAACCATTCGCGGAGCCATATTTTTAACCGCCTTATGTTAACATTGTAAGTTTCTAATGGACCATAATGATACTATTAAACCATGTACCTTTGAACCAATTGGGATTGTCATTAATTTTACCTTGTATTCATTATGGCACACCATTTCAAGTTGTTTGATATATTACATGCCATATCTTAGCATTGAAAGTTCCAATGAACTATAATGGATCCACTAAACCAGGTTCCTTGAAACCAATTTGAACTATCAATAATTTTGCGTTATATTCAATCATGAGACATCATCCCAATTTGTTTGATATATTACATGCTGTATCTTATTTGAGGATGTCGTAAGGGTACCATTAGAGTATGTGCCATTGTTTCGATTACATCCATTTTTAAAATGGTTCATTCCCCGAACTATATTTATCAATTGACGAAAACAGTAATTTATATCCGCTTCTATTTCGTCATTACGATTTGTTTGATATATTACATAATATATCTTCCCATTGAAAATTGCTAGGTGGGAAAATTGAGGTACCATTTGTGCACGTGCAATGAACCGATTTAGATAATATTTGCGATTGGTTCGTGCCATGTACCATATTCAACGACTGACGAAAACAGATTTTGAAAAATCTCCTGTTGTTCGGGCTTTTCTTAGAATAGATAGCTCTTAGAAAAATGAGCAGTAACTGGAGGTAATGGAGAATTAGTAGACTATTGAGCAAAGGCGATACAGGAAGCAATCCCTTCGTTCGGGCGACAGTTGACGACATAACCGATAACAAAGCATACATCAACTCGACTGTACAAAGCAATAAGCATACATCTATCGAAATGCCACCAAAGAATGAATGAGTATTGGTCAGATAAGACCAAAAGTTATCCGGGCGTCGGAAACGTGAGTTAGCAGACTATTGAGAGACTGAGCAAGTGGTAAGTGATCATCGAAGTTCCCAGGCGGCCATCATGTAGACATTTAATCTTAAATTTTAAAATGAAAATACTACATAATGAAAAAGATGATGAGGCAACAATACTGTTCAGTTGTCTAACGAACATAGCAATTCGCAGTCTGTATTGAAAACGATACAGTGCCGAGCGAAGGGACTGCTTCCTGTGCTGCCTTTTTCACTGTATCTCAGTAGACTGCTAACTCTCCATAACCTCCAGTTACTGCTCATTTTTAATGTTACTCCAAGAAAATGTTATATTCTAATAACTGTTCATTCTAAGGAGGACGTCCGAAAGTGACCCCTTGTGTCGAGCTCGGGAAGCCCTCTGACCCTAGTAACAATGCTTCAGAGGACCGGGACAACAGCGCATTCACTGCTTTGCGCGTATTGTAAATTTCACGTACATTCCTTCATGGTGTTGCATTTTTCACAAACAGTGTTCTACTTTATTTGCTATGACTTGATTCTTACATATGAGACGAAGATACTTTTCATAACCAAATGACTTCCAAAGCATATTCACCAAAGGGCGAAGACTATTTGTAATGCTCTTCCTTAAAACTGGCCTTCCCGCCTTTCCATTTATTTACAAATTACCCTCCACTTTGTGTTCTTTTCCCTTTGTGTTTTAATTTCCGGAAATGCGATCGCTGAGCCTCTTTCCTCTGTCTTCCTGGCTCCATTGAACCCATTTAGCTCTTCAACCCTGTTTCACTTTGAAGATGGTGAAATTAATTAAATCCCAGACGAGTCGGTTCTCTGGAGGAACCAAAGGGTTGAAGGGGCGCCAGTTTTTTTTTTCTTTCCGGTCTCCTCTTTTATTGGAGAGAGATTCGTATTCGTCAACTTTCTAGAGAGTGATTCGTCTTCTTTCTTTCTTCTTAATTTGTTGCTCTTCTTCTATTCTAGGGCTCTTTGGGGCTTCCATTAGGGTAAGGGGTAGTTTAACTACCCGTGTTTCTGATTGTTTTGCTGATTCCATTAAGTAATTGTAGGTTGGTAATGTCTTTGAGTTTAAGAAAAATGGTGAGTGAATTCAAAGAGTAAAGGTGAGGTTTCCTTGAAAAGGACCAGAAGTAGTCTAGACGATGCTCTACCATGCTAAATTGTGCACCCTCAGCTTACCAGGAGCACTATGGGTCGATTTATTTGAAATTTTGCACACATGTAGCATTGGTGGCATACAAGAAATGATTAAAATTGCAAGACAATACGTCCAGAGGAATGATGTATAGGGTGGCTCCCCTGTGCAAATAGATCGTATGACCGCCGCGAGCATCAATGCCTCGACTCTTGCATGCATACGGTCATAAAGATGCTGGATGACGTTTTGGGGTAGGTTGTTCGAAGCCTCCTGAACATGCTGGCGCAATTGTGGATCATGTTCCACACAAGCTCAGTTAACGACAAGTCAGGAGATCGTGCTGGCCAGGAAAGTAGTGCCACATGCTGTAAGGCCTGCAAGATAATACGGACAGTGTGTGAACGGGTGTTATCCTGCGGGAAATATACGTTACCGTTCTTTTGCAAGAAGGGCAGAAGAACAGGTTCCACAGTCTGCTGGGCGTACCGAATGCTGTTCAGCGTTCCATCCACAAACACTAAGGGATGATCGCGAGTTTTAATTTATCGCACCCCACACCAAAATAGAGAATTTAAGACCCTATCCGGAAACCATCAAAAGCTCGTGCTTCGGAGGGCACGTAAAGTAGTCGATGTCGGTTGCTTCTACCATCTTACATCAGACATTAATAACATCGCCCCTAGGGGTTGGCGTCAGGAAGGGCATCCGGCCGTAAAAGTCATCGCGATATCTAATAACACCCACCCCATGCGATAATGGGAACAGCTAAGGACGATGATATTGGTTCAAAGGTACGTGATTTAGTGATAGCATTATGGTTCATTAGATAGTTTCAATGCTAAGATATGGCATGTAATATATCAAACAGTTCGGAATGACGTATAATGCGAAGTTATGGCATGTAATATACACTGAGTTAGCAAAACTTATGGGATAGCAAACACATTGATTGATGGGCATGGCTCACGAATTCACAGGGGTAACGGATTCTGGGAATGTACCATTAGACGTTGTGGGAAGAGCTTGGATAAATGATTAATCAGAAATGGCACGTCGTCGCGAGTTGACGTCCTTAGAACAAGGTATGATAGTAGGTGCGCGACGCATGGGATATTCCTTTTCGGCAATGGTATAGGAATTTGGCTTTCCCTGCTCAACTGTCTGCAGGGTGTATCGGGAATGGCTGGATGAAGGCATCACAGTCCACAACAGGCACCATACCGGGCGTCCAGCTGCCCTGAATGATCGTGACCGGCGACACCTGGGACGAATGATTCAGAGAGACAGGAGCGCAACAGTGCAGCAAATCACAGACCAGTTCAATACTGGCCGCACTAGAAACATCTCTCAGTGGACAATCCGTCGGAATCTGCATGCCCTCGGGTTTGACAGCCGTCGCCCTACACGGGTGCCAATGCTTACCCAGCGTCATCGGACACTCCGGCGTGCATTTGCCACCAACCATCTGGGCGTAACAGTGGCGTAACTAAATATGGTCAGATGCGTCACGATATCAACTGCACCATGCTGATGGGAGGCACCGTGTGTGGCGTAGACCTCACGAAACGATGGATCCCGCATGCCAACAGTTGGTGGTGCAGGATGGTGGGGCGCCAGTGACGGTCTGGGGTGCATTTTTTTGGTTTGGAATGGGCCCTCTGGTTATCCTGGACCAAACGTTGAATGGTCCACGGTATCGTCAATTCATCGGAGACCATCTGCCCCCTTTTTTGACATTTCAACAGCCTGACGACGTAGCAGTTTTCAAGATGACAATGCTCCACCACATCGCTCCAATGTCGTACGCAAATGGTTCGAGGAGCATGCAGGAGACGTCCAACGACTGAGTTGGCCAGCCCGGAGCCCTGACATGAATCCCATCGAGCATATCTGGGATGCTGTTGAAGTCAGGCTCCGGGCACTGGATCATCCGCCCACGAACGGGCAGCAACTATCTTTGGCTCTGCAGACTGTCTGGTGTCAACTGCCTCCAGAAGTGTACCAGGGACTTGCAGACTCACAACCACGCCGTATTGCTGCACTCCACAGGGCCAGAGGTGGCCCGACCAGATATTAAGTAACTATCCCATGAGTTTTGCTACACTGCATGACCAAAGCAAAGTCGTCGTCTAGATTTTAAGCAAATACTAAGCGCCACTGATTGGCTCGTTTACTGTACTGATTTGCATATTTTTGGCTAAGGTCAAAAACTCTCACCGGTGAGAAGAGTTAGCGCTTCGTCGGTCAGAAAACCCAGTGAGAAATTTGTGACGTCATTTTAACGCGGTCAGAAACGCCAGTTAGTGCTGCTATGCCTAACCGGTTAGTCTCACCGTCCTCACCGAGAAAAAGACGGTTAGCCCAGTGAGAAATTACGTCATCATTCTCTCACCGGTGAGGGTTTTTGACCTTAGCCCTAGCATATAGCACGCCTGTTAGGTTATTGTTTTCTGTAGCTTATCACTTTCTAATCATGTCAGAAACTGTTGTATACGGGTCGTACAAATGAAAACGAAAACTTGTGTGGGAAAAAAAGACGACGTGTAGGATCGTAAGTTTTTGTTTTCAATTGAACAATAAGTTGCAAGTGGTGCATCACGTGAGAAAGAACGATAGCTCAGGCTTTGAAGCTCTGCGCGTGATCGCTTCGTCCAAACAACAATATGGAGTCAACGAAACAGGAACAGGGAGCAGTAATTTGTTTTTTGACATGTGAAGGAGTTTCAGTTTCAGTTGACCATGTTTTTTTGATCGCAGAGGCCCGATTTTACTGGACTTTCTCGATAAAGACGCCACAGTTAATGTTGCACTGCGCGCGGCCATCAAATGCAAGCGTCCTGGACTTCTTACAGAAAAGGTGCTTCTTCTCCACGATAACGCGCGTCCTCACACCTCGAAAGCAACGGTAGACCTCATCAAAAAGTTCAACTGGGAAGCCATGCAGCATCCACCTTACAGCCCTGACTTATCCCCATGTGACTTTCACGTGTTTGGAAAGGATCTCAAGAAACATCTGAAAGGCCCAGGTTTCAGTCGGACGATGAAGTGAAGGAAGAAGTTTTGGAATGGTTCCACACGCAACCGAAAGACTTCTTCCATAAAGGAATTACACGAAGCCTTGTTACACAGTGGGATAAAGGCCTTAACGCATTTGGAGAGTAGTTTTCAATCCCTTGCTTACGACTTACATTATCAATAGGAATGCTTACAAATTACAGGACTCTTATCTGTTCGACTATATAGAGAATTACTGATCTCTCCATTTAATCTTCCGGATACACTATTCATTTTGAATTATACATTTCCTTTAGAAGAACGCAATCTCATCTAATCTAATGGCGAGATATGGCGTTTTATTGTTAAAAAGAATGGAGACGTTTAATTGTTGATCCCTTAATTCTTGTCCACGTTTTAATTGATTCACGTTTTAATTGATCCACGTGTTTGTTTGTTTGTGGATTTGTGGGTTTGTTTCTTATACCCGATCTTGATGAAATTCTTCATACTTGACCTACAAACCATGAGGAAGGCCACTGTCTACCTCAGATTTCGAAAAAGTAATAATTATTGATAAAAAATCGATATTCATGGTTATGGCAAGGCATATTAATGAGAAATATCTCAAGACCAACAATGCAAGGCAAAGTTTGTGCAACAGTAGGTATCAACAATGGTATCAACATGCAATGCACCAACACTATGCAGGGATCAACAAAGTTTGTTCAATATAGATAAGGTTGAATCTGTAACAATGCATAGAATTCCTGTTATTCAGGCTTTTCATAGAAAAGAGAATTCTTAGTACTTAACAATTTCTTGAAAATCTTTAAAAATGATCAGTAACTGGAGATAATGGAGAGTTAGCAGACTACTGAGAGAGAGTGGAAAAACGACAGAGGAAGCACTCATTCAGCTCCGTGCTGTATTGAGCAAATGGTAAGCAAGTGAATAGAAGAATCGGCGATGCTAGACTACCCAAAGTGATGAATGGCGAAGTTTTGCTTCAAGACATCGAAAGAAAAGTGGAATTGCAACAACATCAAGTCTGCATCTGAAGTAAGATTACGTGAGTAAGAAAATATTCATTATTGATCTAAGGAGTTTAAATGATTAAATTTAAATTTAAATGTGGGTAGTCTCCTTTTAATGGGGAAAATCGTAAAATTTAAATTTAATAAACACAAAAACATAAAGTCACCAATCTTGAAAAACGAGGAAGAATCTTGTGAGATGGAAGAAAACTTAAACGATGTAGTCTATTGAAGATGTTGTTGATACTTAGTCTATTGAGAATGTAGATGAAGTGTTGTGAAGATAGTAGAAAACGATATTCTTGAAGGAAGTGTTGCTTTTGAAATACAGATGAAATTTTGAAGAGGGTGATCCAAATATTTGGGATACAATTTATATAGAACGTTTTCGAGAATATTTCTCATCAGTTGGATAAAACATTTTTGAATGGTGAAAACAGTTGAAATAAGAATTTAACAATTGATATAAAGATGATGAAGCTAAGTTGGTTGTAACTAGTGATGTCAAGATCCAGGTAATTCAAGATCCGGATATCCGGATCTTTTTTTCGGACCTAGGTCCGAGATCTGAGAACCGGATCTTGGATCCGAGATCCGAAAATCGGATCCTAGACAGGAAATTGTGTATATGCAAGCTTTTTCTGAAAGCAGTTTATAAAAGCTTTTATTAAGTGATAGCCTAGTCCTCTTAAGTCCTAATTAGTCTGAATACGCATCCAGCGAAAGGATCCGAAATCCGGATCCCATATCCGAGATCCGAAATCTGGATCCGATATCAGAGATCCGAAATCCGAATCCGATATCCGAGATCCGGATACGGACCCGGATCCAGATATTTCTAGATCCGAATCCGGATATTATCAGAACCGAATCAGAGATCCGGATCCAACGGACATCACTAGTTTTAACTGTTGGCTATTGTATACTAGGGTAATTGTTGTTTAAAAGTAGTGTCCATTTATTGTTTATCTCTATTGTAGTGTCCATCTGTATTTCAAACCCAACACTTCCTTCAAGATTGTCGTTTTCTACTATCTTCACAAGACTTCATCTACATCCTCAATAGACTAAATTTATTTCTACTATCAACAACATCTTCAATAGACTACATCGTTTAAGTTTTCTTCCATATCACAAGTTTCTTCATCGTTTTTCAAGATTGGTGACTTTATTTTTTTTGGTTTTATTAAATTTTTTATTTTACGATTTTCCCCATTAAAAGGAGACTACCCACATTTAAATCTAAAAAGAAATTATTTAGACTAGCAGTGGCATCCTTGGAGAGGTCGTCCATCCATTGTGAGCCTTATTAAAAAAAATTTCGAATTTTCATTAAGAATTTTTACTGTATTAATTCTAAGCGTTTTCATGTGTTTATTTTTAAGATATTGCAAAATTTAATCAAAAAAAAAAGTCCGAGCCACGCCGGGGTTATCACCTAGCTTATTTGGTAGCACATCAGATCCAAACGTTTCCTAAAAATACATTTTGACTATATTCTATATTGATTGAGTTATTATTTAACCAATTAGGAGTGTAATTAGCCCGGGTAACTCTGCTAGTATTATATTATGAGCTATAAATAGCGTCTCCAAAGAGAAGAAACGTTTTGAATACGCAAACGTGTAGAAATGGTTGAAAGCTTCCTCTTCCTGACACTGGAGGGCGCGGCGAGGACATTGACGAAAGCGAAGTCGGCTTGTTACTGATTCCTCCGTTGATTTGGCCGCGAGGCAAATGGGGAGCTATCGACCTCTTTCCCAGTCGCCATCCGTCCCGTCCGTCAGTGTCACTTTCTCCTCTTCCTTTACGCGGGGAATCGAGTGACAATATTGGATGAACAGTACCGGTGTCAGCGTTTTCCTACCTTATGCCTCGAGACGAGATAAGGGCTCTGAGCCGTACTCTCTCCGTGATTGGTTTCTCCTTTCTTTCAAGGGTTCTCCCAGGGTTTGCAGGTGGAAATTTATTAAATTTGGTGCGCTTCTAAGATCTTCTAAGTTACAAATGTTATTGTCTTAGTTTTTTCAGTGGTTCCTTGACGTTTTTATTTTTCTCACGTCATTCTCTTCTCTTTCTTCAGAGAGGCGGATCTGGAAGTTGCTATTTCTCAAAGCAAAGAATGAATAAATGCAAATTTAAGATTTTTTTTTTTTGTTCATGGAATGAGAGTAGGGGAGTTTCTTAGTATTTTTGCTGCTAAAACAAAATAAGTATTTATGTGGATCGTACTAATGAACAGATTAAAAGCACAACTAAAAAAAGGCGTTAAACAAGAAATAAAACAAAAAGAATGAAAAAAACAATACAACCTGTAAACGTCTTTCAGCAGACAAGGAGAACCTCAAGAGATCCTTGAAAGAACTGACTTGTTTATTGAATTAGCAAGGTATATATAGTGAACAATAACCAATAGAAACAAAAAAAACCCTTAAAACGTGATCCTGGGTAACTGGGCCACCCATTGGATCAAACTAGATTCACCAATGGGGGGCCCTGTCCGAATTTAACAGTAACTGCTTATCCGTTTTATTTATAGCTAAGCTTTCGTAAGAATCTAACAAGTATTTTTTATTGACCGATTTTATTAATTTCACACTATGGAATTCATGGTCCGTATCCAGGGAATTCTTCGCGATGGCTGACTGGTTGCTTCTTCCAAATCTTGTGTGGTTCAAATGCTCCTTAGATCTTGTTTCTATGCTTCGGAACGTCTGGTCTTTGTACATCATAGGGCATTGGTTACATTGAGCCTGGTAGATGCCTGATTTTTGCAGTGGTGGGATCTGGTCCTTAGGACTGCCCAGTAGTTGCTTCATTTGACCTGGATTGCTGAAAGCGAGAGAGACATCAAGAGCCTTGTTGTAGGGCAAGGAAATGATTTTCCGGTTATTTATGTTCCTTTTAAAAGTAGTGACTCCTGCTATGAACTTTTTAAACCTTCTTCTTCTAACTAAATCCAAAATAAGCTTGGACCTATACCCGTTTTTGTTGGCCGTGTTTTGAATATTGGCTGAAATCCAGGTCAGCAATCCAAGTCAACTGAAGCAACTGCTGGGCAATCCTAAGGACCAGATCCCACCACTGCAAAAATCAGGCATCTACCAGGCTTAATGTAACCAATGCCCTATGATGTACAAAGGGCAGACGTTCCGAAGCATAGAAACGAGATTGGCAGTGGCTACGTACAGTCATGGATGAAGAAAAGATGGATGGGACACTCCATTGCCTTCCTTAGTGAGTTTGATTTTGGGGCGACATCTGGAGCTTTGCGTAGCACTAAATATAATTGTCTGCTTAGATTAGGTTAATAAAATTAAAAATAGACTAAAAACAAAAAATTAAAAAATATAAAAAAACTTCCTAAGCACACTTTTATCTTAAAAAGCTACTTAATATATGAATTTCTTTTTAAAATAAATTCTAGTATTACGCAAATCGAAACGATGGTGGTGAAGTTTCGGTTTAGTAGTACGCAAAGCAGAAACTGAAACTGTTCTTCTTTATTTCCCAGACAGATTTGATTTAGTACTACGCAAATCCACAGAGAGCGCCACTGAAAAAAAACTCACGCTCAGCGCATAGGAGTGTCCCATCCATCTTTTCATCATCCATGGTACAGTGCAACCTTGTGCGTCTTCCTTTCAATGCAACGGAAGTGGCTAGCTATACCGCCATCTACCAACAGTTTCAGACTCCAAACTTTCTCTAATTTCGAAACAAGCAATATGGCAGATTCCCATCGCTCAGTGGAAAAATGCAACGTTTCAAACAATTTTATCTTAGCTTCAAGCAGCTAATATGGGACAGAATGAATATTGTTAATTGGGAAAAACTTTACCATCTTCCCTATCTGGTTAAATTGAACTATCTGACCACGACGCAATACTAGCCGCCACTTCTACAATACTAGTACGTGGACGCTAACGCTTCGATCACGGCGACGTCGATTTATATACGTACCCAACCTATTTGTTTACAGGGGGCAGTTGGTTTCCCCTCGGCCGGTTACAGGGGCAGTTGGTTTCCCCTTCTACAATACTAGTACGCGGACGCCATCGCTCCGCTCCAGCGTCCCCTGCCCAGAGAGTTACGGGACCTCATTTTATGGCTAAACCTAAGTTAACCTCAGTTAACCTAACCTAACCCAACACTAGAACGCTCAAAAAATGCTGGCTTACCTTTAAGGCATGGTTCCTTTTGACAATGGCTAATCCTCCAGAAAGCAGAAAAAAAGAAAATCTGAAATCCACACGACCGTGACATGCCAATTGTGTGGTTGCTATAACAACAGCTAGCCAAAACACGCCCTCTAACCTCGGAATCCATACAACACTGTTTTGATTCTGTCGGCAGATGGCGGTACAGCTTGCCACTTCCATTGCATTGAACGGAAGGCGTACAAGGTTGTACTGTACGTAGCCACTGCGAACAAGATTTACGGAGCATTTGAACCACACAAGATTTGGCAGAAGCAACCAGTCAGCCAACGCGAAGCATTCCCTGGATACGGGCCACGAATTCCATAGTGTGAAATTAATAAAATCGGTCAATAAAAACTATTTGTTAGATTCTTACGAAAGCTTAGCTATAAATAAAACGGATAAGCAGTTACTGTTAAATTCGGACAGGGGCCCCATTGGTGAATCTAGTTTGATCCAATGGGTGGCCCGGTTACCAAAACGGTGATCACGTTTTCGGGTGTTTTTTTTGTTTCTATTGGGTATTGTTCACCTTGCTAATTCAATAAACAAGTCAGTTCTCTCAAGAATCTCTTGAGGTTCTCCTTGTCTGCTGAAGATGAAAGCAAAGCTTTCGACAGACGTTTACAGGTTGTATTGTTTTTTTCATTCTTTTTGTTTTATTTCTTGTTTAGTTGTGGTTAAAGAGTGTTGTGTGCTTTTAATCAGTTCATTTTTGCTGCTGATTACGAATTGGCTTATAATTTAGAAATTTCTTTAGCAAGCTCTGTTTCTGAGATAAAGCGAATTGAAATTCGTATTGGTCAGGACAAAAGGTATTTTTATGAAGACGTGAAGGTCATTGAGCTGCTTTTAGGAAAATGCTGCGGTTTCATTTATGAGTCCAATAGCCATTGAACGCTAGAGCACTAACAGACAGAAGAACGCACATTGTGAGAACATAAATACATATCGATCCTAATAATTTATTTAAGAAGATACTTTTATCAAAGAAATAGGTGCGAGGATGCAAATCAAGTAGGACAGAGCCATAAAAACGTAAAGCATAACTTCTTGAGCAACCCTCATAAATTCTAAACCTTTAACGTGACATCCAAAATCCTCTCTTCAATAACTTCAGAACAACCGAAGTTCGGGTGTATGAGTTATTAAGATGTCAAGTCAACGAGCATTTTTCACAGTCAATCCATTTGCATAAACATTCAATTCACTTTTGAGGGAAAAGCTCCCTATAGTGATTCGACAGCCACGTGCAATCCATCAAGCCCGATAGCGCTCGAATTTGAAGAATAATTGTTATTATCAGATCTTATTCGCGTTGATTTAGTAGAGCATATGCATTCTGTAAGGACAAATTTATAACTGTCCTTGGACAGAGAGCTCATAGGGAACACCATGCACAGTTAATGGGTTCGCGTTCCAGTCAACCTCGCGAAACTGTGTAACCAAGGTAATTAGGTAGAAAGGGGAGATTGTTAGGGATCTATGATAATGACAGCCCTTTCCGGAGTCAAATTCAGCTATTTCGAACTTATGAAGGAATACATGAAGCGAGTCTTCGTATTTTCCAAGAAAGGGATATCAAGTGTACTAAACAGGCCAATCCTAGCCGTAATCCTGACGTCGTTCGGGCCAACACCAGAACCCACCAACACCACGGCCAACAATGATTAACCGTGATTTACAATGGAGAAGCGACACAAGAGCCACTTTCCAGGACGATGGGTTGGAAGGGATGGGCCAATTTGAACGCTAACTGAGATATGAACAGAAATAACAATGCTGCCACCAAGATCAGATTCAAAGCCTGGAATAATGAATTTTGGAGGAGTACATAAAACTGTGTATACCGTTAAAATTTGATCGTATTCCAACAAGTAGTTTCCGAGTTACGCAATTCAAAATCGTAACAGCGCTCCCGTGCGAGTACTAACCAGCACGTGTCACGATGTAATCGGACCTTTCTTTTTCGCTGAAGGCACCATTACCGCTGCAACTTACTTAGATATGCTGGAGAACTGCAGCCCAACATAGTCTACGAACAAGATGGAGCACCTTCTCACTGGAGACTGCAAGTTAGTCAGTGCCTTGATCACCCGATGCGAACCCTCTGGATTTTTTTCTTCTGGGGGACATGTGAAAGAAGACAGAGTGTACAAGACCAACGTTGATGACATTGAAACTCTCAAGAACAGAATAAGTATGAAATCACCCCCGAAATGCTATCCCGAACATGGGAGCAAATCGAGTTTCGCTTTGACGTCCTTCACGACATAAATGGGGGGGGGGGGGGGCACATTGAAATTTATTAAGGGACATGCTAAAAAACTTTTTGAGTTTTTCTTCGTGAATAAAAAAATACAAATGTAAATATCTGTAATAGTTTTTGAGTAATAAACACGTAGAATACGGGAGATAATTTACAAATTATATATCCAATAATGACTATAAATAAATT
The DNA here is from genome assembly GCA_023313115.1 of Rhysida immarginata. Taxonomy (NCBI): domain Eukaryota; kingdom Metazoa; phylum Arthropoda; class Chilopoda; order Scolopendromorpha; family Scolopendridae; genus Rhysida; species Rhysida immarginata. The sequence goes on along the minus strand of JAHWFO010064228.1, from coordinate 44,914 downwards.
ATGGGCCAAGGAATATGAACCTTAAATGCATGAATGCGGGGTGTAGACGAAATTCAAGGTGAGTGATTTTTTATGTTAAGTAGCAGCTTGCACTAAAAGAGCTCAAATTCCTTTTTCTGCTTAATTGCCTGCTGCTATGGCTGCGCCGACACCCGTTTCTACCTTAGTTCACTCTTCTACTCTAGTTACTGCAGGTGTTTATTTATTAGTTCGTTTTGGAAATTTTGGGTTAGCTTATAATGGTATATCTACAGGTATTGGACATTGAAACTGAAACACCTGGTAGAAATCCAAAATCTTTATTTAATAAGGTGTTGGGGCACCATGGGCAGCCAGCACAGCAGCAACACGTCTTGGGAAGGATCGGTAGACGTCCTGCACAGTTTACACCCCAGACCATTACTGATCCACCTCCGTGTTTGACTGTGGCTGCCAAGCAGTCTGGGTTGTAGGCATCAGAGGGGCTCCTCCAGACGAATACCCTCCCTGTTGTTTGGAAGACAGTGTAGCTGGACTCATCCGAGAATATGACGCGTTTGAGGTCATCCAACGTCCAGGTTTTATGCGTCCGGCACCACTAAACCCGCTTGGAGGCATTTATACTACTGATGAAAGGTTTCGGTATAGCAACCCTGCCATGGATGTTGGATTTATGCAGGTAACGACGGATTGTCTTCGTGCACACAAGTTCCTGGAGGTGTGTATTCATTTCTGCGGTGATTTCTGCTGCAGTGGTTTTCCGCTTTCGTGCACCAATCCTGGTCAATGTCCTGACGTCTCTTTCCGACAACTTCCGTTTTCTCCTGCAGTTGCTCCTCCTGGACGTGCTTCGTCCTTCCTGTTCATAGGCACACATCACCCTGGATACTGTAGCACGTGAGACATCACAAAGTGTGGCAGTTTTGGACACAGATGCTCCTGCTAGACGCGCGCCAACAATCTGCCCTCTTTTGAAGTCGGATATGTCTCCCATTATAGCGCTCTGCACAGACAATTTGAAGCTTACTATCGAACTTTTCTACTGGAGTGACTACCAAGACCTCTGACACGTGATTCATTGATATTCATACGATTAATTACCTAGCAGAAGGTTCTATTCAGCCCTGGGGGTATCCAGTGCTATTTGCGAAGGTGTTTCAGTTTCAATGTCCAACACCTGTAGTATATTGTGCTTATTATCTTTACTAACTATACTTATAGCTGGTATTGGGGCTAATTTTGAGTATGATTTGAAGAAGATTATTGCTTTATCTACCCTAAGTCAATTAGGATTAATGATGTTCATTTTATCTGTGGGGTTTGTCAAATTAGCTTTTTTTCATCTTTTAACACAAAGCTTTATTGTTTTTATGTGCTGGGTCATTTATTCACGTTATATTAGATAATCAAGATATTCGTATAATAGGTGGTTTAATTTACTATTCTCCTGTGGTTAGAACTAGACTTGCAGTAGCTAACTATGCCTTATTAGGATTTCCTTTTTTAGCTGGATTTTATTCTAAGGATTTGATTGCTGAAATATATTTTTTGGGCACAATAGTTTTTTTTTATTTTCTTAGTTTTTCCTGATTTCTATTGGTCTAACTTCTTTATGAAAAAATATCAATTGAAGGCCTGCTGATTGGGTTAGAGTAATACTTAAGCCTATTTTAATATTAACTACTATGGCTGTTTTTTGTGGTAGTTTTATAATATGGTTATTATTACGCTTGCCTTATGTTTTAGTTTGGGACCAACTTTAAAATTATCAACTATTACAAGAGTTTTTTTTTGGCATTTGGTTAGGTATAACTATTTCTTGAGGTAGGACTTTTAATAACAGCGAATATGCTGATTTTTATATCTATGTGGTTTTTAAGAAGTTTAAGTGGTCAGTTTGTATCAAATAGTATTTTAAAGTTAGGTGATTATGTCACTAATTATTGTGATAAGGGTTGGTTAGAATATTATGGTGGGTATGGAATAGTGATGTCCGTTGGATTTCGGATCTCGGATCCGGATTTCGCTTTTCGAATATCGGATCCGAATTTCGGATCTCGGATATCGGATCCGGTTTTCGGATCTCGGATATCTGATCCGGATTTCGGATCCTTTCGCTGGATGCGTATTAAGACTAATTAGGACTTCAGAGAACTAGGCTATCACTTAATAAAAGCATTTATAAACTGCTTTCAGAAAAAGTTTGCATATACACAATTTCCTGATGTAGGATCCGAATTTCGGAACTCGGATCCAAGATCCGGATCTCACATCTCGGACCCAAGATCCGGATCTCAGATCTCGGATTTCTGACCAAGATCCGGATCTCGGATCTCGGACCTAGGTCCGGAAAAAAGATCCGGATATCCGGATCTTGACATCACTAGTATGGAATAAACAGGGTGAATACAAAAGTCTGAACCCCCCTTTTATTTTTTGAACCGAAGCAGATATGTCAATTTTGATGAATCCAATGAATAGGAAGTTGTGGATGGCCTATCCCATGGTGCACTTTTCATCATCCCAAATGTGCAAATTAGGACACATTCAAAATTTATCTCAAAAACCGTAAGGGGTAGAAAAAAAAACCCAATTGCAAACTTGTTCAGTATAAAAAAACAAACAAAACAAAAAATTCATCCAAATCGGACCCACCAATCACCCATAATCACAATCTGAAGCAGAAGATCGTTGACCATTTCCGGAACAGTGTAGCTTGCAATCCTGGAATTGTTCTGTCTTCCGATTCCACTAGAAAACTAAGCAGACCTCCCGAGGAAGATTATAATCTTAAGTTTAAAGTTTGGTCTCGATAGCTTTAGCCATTTGGACGCTGTCGTGGATACACAGACAGACACACAGACAGACAGACACAGACATTTTCCAAAAATCACTTTTTCGTAATCTACCTACCTGAAAACGTGAAGATCAGTGAAAATTTCGAGATCACAATACTTCCTTTAATATTTTCTACATTTTTTAAAGATAATGAGAGATTTTAGTCTATGCCGCATCTCGTATGCTTAGGGTTTTTATGAAAACCAGAAAAGAAATCTATATTAGAGTATTACGAAGTTCGGACCGATAACATTCAGTGGGACCGGTTACCTGGTCTTTAGAACTGTTAACGTTTTCAAACGGCAACATACAGGGTGAATACAAAAGTCTGAACCCCCCTTTAATTTTTTGAACCGAAGCAGATATGTCAATTTTGATGAATCCAATGAATAGGAAGTTGTGGGTGGCCTATCCCATGGTGCACTTTCCATCATCCCAAATATGCAAATTAGGACACATTCAAAATATATCTCAAAAACCCTAAGGGATAGAGAAAACAACCCAATTGCAAACTTGTTCAGCATAAAAAAACAAACAAAACTAAAAAAAACCATCTAAATCGGACCAACCAATCACCCACAATCACGTGGTGAACTGTTTGTAGCTTACACAAGGTAAACTGAATGTTGATATTTCCACCATGTAAAGCATGCAGATCAAAAAATTAACATAAATTACCATACTCACATTCACTTTTATGCGGAAAAGCAAATAAAAGGCATGTTTTGGCGTCAGTTCGTTTCCGTGCCCAATTGTGTTATGTTGATTGTGAGTGATTGGTTGGTCCGATTTAGATGATTTTTTTTTGTTTTGTTTGCTTTTTTTATGCTGAACAAGTTTGCAATTGGGTTTTTTTCTCTAGCCCTTACGGTTTTTGAGATAAATTTTGAATGTGTCCTAATTTGCATATTTGGGATAGGCCACCCACAACCTCCTATTCACTGGATTCATCAAAATTGACATATCTGCTTCGGTTCAAAAAATAAAAGGGGGGTTCACCCACATATCTGCTTCGGTATTCACCCTGTATAGTAATTTTATGTTACTGAGTTCTCTAATTCTTTTAAAGTTTATTTGTTCTTTTCACTAGCCTGGATTTTTATGTTTGTGATTATTTGTGAATGTAACTTATTAAGAGCATAATTTTGAAGAGATTAGGGTGTATAATCTGATAGCCTAGGCTTTTTAACATTGAAGATGTTATGTGAATATTATACAGTATAGAAATGACCTGTAAGATGATAGTATCAAGTTAGCAGCTTTATTCAATCATCTGTAAGAAGCAAACTTCATGCGTTTATTAACAGTAAACTACCTATTAGGTTATTATGAATGGATGAAATCTTCTTTCAAGTCGAAATTGAATACATAAATATGATTCAGTTTGCCAATTTTTGATTGCAATTCTAATTTTATATTTTAAATATAATCCTAATTTGTTCATTCTAAGGCTTATATTGACAAAATTTAGTTATACCTAACCAAATGCCAAATTTCATTGAAAGATTGTTCTAGGGTAGATTATGAGAATTCGAAAGAAATGCAGTGTCTGTTGCGCATGACATGTGCGCATAATTTTAAAATAGTGTTCTTGAACCAGCGTTGGCTTCATTTTATTAAACAGATTTGAGTACAATTGTTAGTGATGCTAAATTTTTCTGACTGACTGATAACGGTATCGGTAACGGAACCTCACGTATCCCAGTATTAATCAGTATTTGGCTTCCCTTTTCAACACGAATTATTCTAGTTCCACCAATACAAGACCAACTATCGCAATCATGAATTGGATCTGTTTATTCTCAACCCTCAAACAAGGAATCGTGGGGGGAAACATTTGCGTTATCGGTTGATCGGCTTACCATACTCACACACAGACACGCGCGCGACACAGCAATTTTCCTTCGTTTCGCTTAATTTTCTTTCTTTCTTTCTTCAATTTCCCAGACCTATCGATAGGAGTCGTCGTATCTTCCTTTTTCGTATGGGTAGACGAAAGCCAGTCCCTCTGCCGCTTATCTCTCTTTCATTACCCCCTGTTACTGTGCGTCTGTCTCTCTCTCTCTCTCTCTCTTCCTCCCAACTGCCTGCCACCATTATTTAAGCCTCACTTCTGCGCAACTTCATCGACTTGCGACGACGGAAATTAAGCGAAGGGGGAAGAGAAACGACGTGAATAAATCTAGTCATGTCCCTCGGACAATCATTTCATATCGGTCCCTTTTCCAATGGATAGACAGCCAGCCCCTCCTCTTCTTCTCTCTTTTCCTCCCTGCTCCCAATTTTATTTTGAATTTATAGTCCCTGCCCTCCCCCACCCAAAACGGATCCCATTATTATAACGTTATTATTCTTATTGGAATTTCCTTCCCCCTCCCGTCATATCAATTTTGGCGTCGTATTGTGGTGGAATCTATAGGAGCCAAGGAACTTACTAATTCCACAGGACTGAGAGCCTCAGTTGATGAAAATCTAATTCTTCTGCAATCAATAGGAGACTTAATCACTTCAAAAGGCTTTGGCACAAAGTTGGATTTGACGCGGCTGTCGTCGGAACGTTCATTCTTTCAAATTTATGATGGGATACTTATATGACAATTGTTTTTAATAATTTCACAATAGAATTTGTATCGTTTGAGCAGACAATTTTTTATTATTTCAAATTAATTATATAATATTGATGATTGTATTAATATAAAATACGTTTCTATAATGACCAACAATGCATAGAATGCATTTTCTTGAAAATCTTTAAAAATGAGCACTAACTGGAAATAATGGAGAGTTAGCAGACTATTGAGAAACAGTAGACAGGCGAAATAAAGATGCAGTCCGATAATAACACAAAATCAGTACAGCAGGCGATATACGGGGTGAGCCAAAAGTTGCAGTACACCCTGTTTTTTCGAAATAACATGGCCGCCATCTTGAATCTAAGTCAATTCTTTTAAATGGAAAGGGGGTCGTGTGATATATCAAATAACATCAGCATTTTCTGACAATTTCATTCCACTAATCAGATTTGAAGTAGCAGTTATGGTTCAAAAGTTACAACACATTTTGTTTCATTTAATGTGTTCAACATGGTGTCCCTCTTGACGAAGGATGCCAAAACCATTGTTGGGGTTGTCTCGTCAGTAGCACTTATTGAACGGCCACTCCGTGCCTTGTCAACCACAGTCCCAGTTTCTCGGAATTTCTTAATTAAGCACCTGACAGTGTTGTGTGAAATTGGAGGTCTTTCTGGGGGCTGGTTGTTAAAATCTGGGGCCATGACACGGAAACTTCGTTCTCCAGAAATCAAAATGATCTCAATTCTCTCCTCCGTGGTCAAAGCTATCTTCAGTTACCTGCTACAAAATGAAACAAAATGTATTGTAACTTTTGAGCCATAACTGCTACTTCAAATCTGTTTTCAGGAATGAAATTGTCAGAAAATGCTGATGTTATTTGGTATATCACACGACCCCCTTTCCATTTAAAAAAAATTGACTTAGATTCAAAGATGGTGGCCATGTTCGGTACATGCCATAAAAGATAGACCACCTCACTATACCTTACTGGAATATTCAGATTTCTCAATTCCTGCAAGGTTTTTGAAAAAACAGGGTGTATTGCGACTTTTGACTCACCCTTTAGATAGGTCAGTGTCTGTCGAGGGATCAAACTCTCAGTACAATGCTACCATAATCTCCAGTTACTGCTCATTTTCTCAAAGAAAACATTATGTTCTAATAACTATCAATACTAAAAAGGAGGTTCGGGGTTTTCATTAGTTTAAAGTGACCCCCTGTGTCGCGATAGAGAAGCCCTCTGTCCCTAGTAAGAATGCTTCAGAGGAAGTTTCCGGGACAAGAAAAACAGACGGCGAATTTATCATGGGATTGGCTCGCTGACGATTCCTACAGGACGTGAACATTCTGTACTTCGATATTCATACTAATAAGAAGTATCTCGTGACCAACAATGTAAGGGAAAATTTGTGGACCTTTAACGCCTGCCTTAATTAATGGTAGCGTTCTTTCTTTAGAATCGCTCACCCATTTGTGGACCGTTTCCATTGGACTTAGAAATTTTCAGTGGCGAGTTTTTTTTTTGGCCCACCCTGTATATCTAATGAACAACAGTGCAAGGCAAAGTTTGTGAATATAAATAAGTTTCATCAAGGTATGTAATGTAGATTCCATTCTAACTACGTATTCCTGTTTTTCGGGCTTTTCTCGAAATTAGAAGCTAATGTTTTCTGGAAAATCTTTAAAAATGAGCAATAACTGGAGATAATGGAGAGTTAGCAGACTATTGAGAAACAGTAGAAAGGCGGCAGAGGAAGCAGTCTCTTCGCTCGGCGCTGTATGAGTTTCACCAGAGTGCGAATTGTATGTCTGCATGTCATTCAATGGAACAGGGGAAAAATCAAAGCGAGAAAATAAAAAAAATAGGAAAGAGCGAGTCAAGAAATAAAAAAACCAAAAAGTCAAAAAAGGAAAAAAGTTCACCCCTCTAACTAATTTGGAAAAACTTCTTTTTCTTTGATTGTAGATTGTTTTGTAGTAAATCTTTTGTTGTCTTATGTAGAATATTTTATTGAGCGAATATCTGATCAAATTACTCCAACTATGGCACAGCTAGACCAAATAAATTCTTACTTTAGATCAAACTCGCCTCTGTTATATGGTGAACTTCAACGATACAAAGGATACCCATATTCACCGTTATAGGTGTTCGACTTCCGGCTTCAATTTCTGCCATCATCTCTTGCTCAGTCGCAGCAGTGCGCTGGCGAAACCGATGCAGTGCCTGGCAAAGGGACTGCTTCCTCTGACGCCTTTTCAATATTTCTCAATAGTCTGCTAACTCTCCATTATCTCAAGTCATTGCTCATTTTCAAGCAATTCAAGAAAATGTTAAATTCCATAACTAGCAATTCTAAGAAAAGCCTTAACTAAAGAAATCCTATGGACTCTTGAAAAAGCTTGATTTTCACCAGGGCAAAATTATTCTGTAACTAACTTTGCAGTATGAATGGCAGCATTGTCGTGTCAGACCTGCTATTTTGGTCCTGCCATCGTTCTTCCTAGACGAGGGAGAACTAGTGAGAGTAATTCTATATAATCATTTGATGTTATAAACTGTCCATAAACTGCAGTTTACACTGTTCACGATAACCAATAGCGCACCAGATCATTAGGAAACCTCCATCTGGTTGACGTCGTGATAGGAGTGTCTCTTCTTTCTTTAAATCTTAAAAGTAGTATCTGAATCCATCAGGACCGTCTACATTGGCTGAGAAGATAACGGTTTTCCATTCGGTGATCCAACTCATGTGTGATATCCGAATTGGTTTTCGGCACAGTTTTTTTTGCGAGCAATGTTGAGACGTTGAACAGTTCGTGCACTGGAGTCCAGTCCAACTTGAAGTTTCAAATCTTTGACTATGCTTTCAGAATTTGATTGCCTCGGAGGAGACTATGCAAGATTTTCAAAATCTTTATTCGTCAGTCGATGAATATGGTTCATGGCACGAACCAGTCACAAATATTTTCTAAATCGGTTGATGTGCACGTGCGCAAATGGTACCTCTATTGTCCCACCTAGCAATTTTCAGTGGAGAGAGATATATTAAGTAATACATCAAACAAATCGTAATAACGAGAAAGAAGCGCGTATAAATTTTCCGATTGATAAATATGGTTCCGGGAATGAAATCGAAACAATGGTACGTGCTCTAATGACCATTATGACAGGGTCAAAAATTTTCAATGTTAAGGTATGGCATGTAATATATCAAACAAATTGGGATGATGTGTCATGAATGAATATAACCTAAAATTAATGATAGTTGAAATTGGTTTCAAGGAACCTGGTTTAGTGGAACCATTATGGTTCATTGGAACTTTCAATGCTAAAATACGGCATGTAATATATCAAACAACTTGGAATGATGTGTCATATTAGAAATTTACAATGTTAATATAGGGCGGTTAAAAATATGGTTCCGCGAATGGTTTAGTTTAACCTTTCGGTACTTGGTTATGCCATTCCTTAATGGTTTGTTCTCTGAGCACTAATCATCAAATGTTGATAATCCTCTCTCTTAGAATGGTACTGTCCAGATGCAACTATTTTATGTATACGGGGGCTTTTTTGATATAAAACAATTGATTCTCAACAAGTTTCTATACTTTTGTCACTGACTGTATTTAATTTCAGAAGTGGATTTGGTTTATACAGAATTTTTGCTACAAAATTCTCTTTGTTTCTATTTTCTCTTGTTGCGGAGGGGAAGTTTTGGGGGAAGGACCCATCAGCCAGGACTCATTCGAATCCCCCTGAGAGAATTCACCACCAAAGCCATTTCCATGCAAAGCTATTCCATGCGCCGCCCCCCTTCTCTTCTTTCGCTCTTTGTAAAACTGGATGATGGTTGGAGTAATTTAATTTTCGAAGAACATCAATTATTTACGGCAATAGCGATCGTAAATAATTCATCGTTGTTGAAACGAGTTTTTCTCTCTCTCTCTGCCTATCCTCGCAATCGAATGTGTGTTTATCGAATTGTTATAAATGGGAATGTTGTTTTTTTTTATTGTTTTTGTGTAATTGTGTTTGAACGGAATTTTTTACTTTTCTTAGTTAAGAGGGAATTTGCTCTGTTGCTGACTGCGGGTTGAGAGATCGGGAATACGTTTAGAAAAATTAAGTTTTTAATAAGGTGGACTCGTTTCTAATTTTGGGAATCATTTGAATTTCTATGAACCTCTTTCTCCATTTCCCTCCTCCCCAGTATCGATCTGCATATTCGCCTGCTTCCTTCTGTTAATCAAATGCTAAAATTAAACAATTATATTATTGTTTCTACTTTAGTCCTGAGCAAATCTCCATTTCTTCTCAAGGGAGATGGCAATGCTAAGTTCATTCAACAATTTTTAGAAAATGACAGATCTCACCCCCTAGTACTGTGTTGCTATAACAGCACGAATTCGCCGAGGGATGGATTCAGTTAGCCGCTGGAAGCATTGTTCCGTGATGTTTGTCCATGACTCGAGTAACCCCTTCAGCTCATCCCAAAGATGTTAGATTGGGTTCAAATCCGGCGACTGTGTTGGCTAGAGGAGTCTTTTGAATTCATTATCGTGTTCCTTTAACCATTCCATGACGATACGAGCTTTGTGACACGGAGCATTGCTCAGAGGACCAAGAGTATGCCAGGAAAATATTCCCCAGATCATTAAAGAGCCTCCACCTGCTGTTGACTCCAGATTTTGCGTCGGCCATCTGCATGGTGCAATAGGAAACGGGATTCATCCGACCAGCAGACCTTCTTCCAGTCGTCGACGGTTCAGTGTTGGTGATCAGGGGAGATTAGAGACGTTTTTTGCTGTTTTGGCCGTCGGCTGTTGTTGCCCATCCTTGCCAATGTACGGTTAGTTGACGAATCGTGAGGTTGATATTCGCACAAAAAAGCATTCCCCTCCTATGCGCACCCTTTGGATCGACGAGTCGTTTGCGATCAAGGCTTGTCTCTGGGTGGTTGTTTTTTCATTGTTTAATCAGTCCTGGAAACCCTTCAAATGGTTGTTTGGGCAAAGTCTAGAAGACGTGTGGTTTCGTAAATACTCAGTCCACCTCGCTCGAAGTCGCTGAGATCCTGTTTTCCCCATGATGACGGTCAAACTACTTGCAGTTGAGTTGTGTGTTCTCGCTTTATATTGGTACCGACTGCCACGTGACCAACTGATGTGCGGTAATTGCTATGCCAACGGATTTGCATAATCATGGGTGTTCCTAATCAACTATTTAGGCTCAGATGATGTGTTTTAAGCTATTTTGAATTTGTTTCGGATTATACCGGTACTGAAATGACGATTGGCACTATACGAGGTATGTTCATAAAATAACCGAACTATTTTTAAAAATTATTTCTATTTAATATTCAGGTTATTGGTCTTTGTCTTCTTCAAAATACTCCCCTCCTCTATTCACAAACTTGTTCCAGGAGTGCTCTTACTTTACCATGTAGTCCTGGAAAGCTTCTTTTGGAATGTCCTTCAATACCAGTGACTTGTTTTTCTTAATGTTATCAATGGAGTCCAATGCCGTCCTTTGGGCACTGACTTTAATTTTGGGAACAAGAAAAAGTTGCATGGAGCTAGGTCTGGGGAGTAGGGAGGCTGGGGGAGGACAGTCATCTGATTTTTGGCGAATTAACAAGACTGAGGAGGCAGGCGCATTGTCATGCTGAAGGAACCATGAGTTGTCTAGAGGAATGATATGACAATTGCAATGCTGCCAACCGCTCATCGCTATGACGATCCGTTGCCGCGTAATTAAATAGACCTTGTATACACCTTTTCCATATTCCGGATTCTTTTTATTTCTATTTCTAATGGCAACTTTTTCTGCCCTTGTTTTCTCGACATTATGATGGGTGCATAGTTCTCTATTAGTTCGTGTTAATGGGCCACTTTCTTTTAGTGAATAATTTTTGCCCATTATTATGTCCATTAATATACTAGAAGAGGCACCCGGCGTTGCCCGGGATATTTACATTTGTAGATAAGCAGAAGTTAAATAATAATTCAAATTGATTTTCAGAAGCTCCCGTTGTTCAGATTTCTGATGCCCGGATAACTTTTTTCTTCTTTTTTCGATAGATATGAATTAACATGTATCCTTTGAACGATTATTATAGGGCATAATACAATATGCTGGTCGATTTGAAGATTCGAATCGATGTATGCTTTGTTATCGGTTTTGTCGTCAACTATCGCCCGAGCGAAGGGACTGCTTCCTCCGTCATCTTTCTCAAAAGTCTGCTAACTCTCCATTATCTCTAGTTACTGATCATTTTTAAGAAATGGTTAAGTTCTAATAACTATCGGTATAACTAACCGTATTTATATTGCACAAACTTTGTCTTGCAGTGAGCTTCCTCCTTCAGCAGAGGTACCCGACGTTGCCCGGGATAATCACAGTTTTAAGTAAGCACAACACCTTTGTCTTGAAGCAAAACTTGGCCATTCATCAGTTTTTGTGGTCCAACAGTCTTCATTTCTTCATTGCCTCTTCTGAAACCAATACAGCACATAACGAAGAGACTGCTTTCTCTGTCGCCTTCCCACTCTTTCTCCATAGTCTGACTCTCCATTATCTCCAGTTACTGCTCATTTTTAAAGACTTTTCAAGAAAACGTTAAGATCTAAGAATTCTGTGTATTGTTACAAATTCTATTTTGTTTTATAATTCGCAGAGGTGGACTGGTATCTTAATTACATGTCTTAATGAACGTTATATGTAACTATTTGATTGGTTGAATCTCTAATATTTACTTGTATTACCAAGTCATTTTTAGAATTCTGTGTTGCTTTCACCATTATTGATACAAACACGACCGGCCTCTTGTTGCACGTTGACCTTGTGCATGGCTACAGGTCGAAATGCATCGGTTGATGTGTATGCCTTTTGTATCGTCAAGGTAATATACAATTATCTTGACATATCAATTACTTAAGCCACTTTGATTTTTATATCTATGAGCATCAAGCTGTGTCAAAATAAAATTTATGTATTGTGTTCTTTAAGACAGTTTCTGGGATATTGAGTGTTGACGTTAATGATCCTGTGTAACTTATCTTGTTTTTATTTTATGTCATTTATTACTATTATTTTCTTATTTGGTAATAAACAAACTCGACTCAAGTCCGGAAGCGAAGACTTAGAAGCGGACATAGTTTCCGTCTGACTTAAAAATTTCTTTATTATGTGACAGGTTGGCTCCCCGCTGACGTTTTATATCGTGTGCAAAATGTATATTTAGTGATTTTGTCTGTGTATATCTTTGTAAATCATGTATGTAAGAGTAGAAATATCAATCATGTAGGCAACTTTGCTTTTCTTTTAAGGGAAGGTGTTGTCCATTTATTATTTATACAGGGTCTCCAAAAAGTCTGGCAACATGGCAGATATCTCAAACCTGCCAGGTAGGCGAGATCTGATGAGTGTGGTTTATAGGTAATAGGGCGGGGGGAAATTCATTGACGCACTCAAATTTGACCTTGACCAGGGTCACTCAAGAATGTGCTTCCCCTTCTCAACGGTGTGCTTCACTGCTATTCAAATGTGTTAGAAACCTCAGCCAACCTGGCCTGCTCAACCTGACATTGAGTGACTCTTTCTCGCCCATTATCTCAAAATCTTTCAAGGGGTAGGGTGTGATTAAAAATTGATTTTAGACTAATGTGGTGTTGCTCTACAGGGTAGCAATTGGAAATTTTTCATTATCTTTAATAGTTTTCGAGTTAACAAATGAATGATCTTTAATGTGGGGGTCAAGGTCAAATTTGAGTGCGGCAATGAACCCCCCCCCCCT